>JAQHUG010000158.1:932968-977710 GCA_028555095.1 Dicrostonyx torquatus
AGGGCCTTGGGCTTCCCATAGGGCAGGGTATCCTGCCCCATCTTAAGGAAGCACGGGGAGGGTGGTGGGGTAGTGGGGGAGCGGGAGGGCTGGGAACAAGGGGAGTAAATGTAAATTTTTCTTTTAACAATAAAAAAAAGATGAGGCTTAGTCCCATTATTGTTAGTCTGCTGCCTTTCATGGCTGTACTAATGTTGTTAGGCCTCTTCAATGACAGTAACTTTTTTGCAATTGTAAAAACTGCTGAATGTTTTCTATAAAACTCTGAACTTTATATCACATTCTGTAACTTAATTCAGCAGAAGAGGCAATTAGGAAAGGAATATGGCTATAAATAAAATAAAGCTAAGACCAATAGAAACCTATGGCAAAGTACAAGAATCTATATCACTCTCTCATGGTGTATGTTTTGATGACACTGTCATTTAAATGTCACCAAACTTTCAGGGATGGCAAAGCTGTACCAGTGCTGTTTAAAGTAAGCTTTTAAAATCTTTTACAAAATGTTTAATGTGATAAACCCTAATAAGCATTTAGGAAAAGGAATTCTGTGAAACAGATAAGCTTAGGCAAATTACGGATTACGAAGCCACCACATTGTTCAAAATCACACTTGCTGTCTTCATAGGAAGAACTTTCTCCTCGGAGAAGCACACTTTCTACAACTCTAGTTTTTCTACAACATAACATCACTAGGCACCCAGCTGTTTCACCTAGGAACCTCTGGATTATCCCTACCCGTTGACGTTAACTAATCCAGCCTCCCCACCACCAACCAGTCTTGACACATCCACTAAGTTACCAAATCTTTCTGATTCCCAGTCATCATTTTTTTTGCATATTTGTCTTCATCATGAAGCCTCATGTCTAGCTATATATTATTTCTGTTTTATACACCAGAAACACTGACAACATTTTTCTCTGTTCCATTCATCTTCTACTTTGCCATCCGGATGAATTTACTTTTGTCATTTACTCAATATCTTTTAATTTATAGAGTGCATCAAAACTTCCAGACATGTAGATTTGATTATTATTTCTATTTCTTCATTCTCCCCAGGAACATAATTATATTTCTGTAACCTTTGTCATTTGGCTTTGTAATTTTATCCATGATGAAAATAATATATACTTTCCCATTGTATGTGACTTACATTGGTCAACAACAGAATGTTAATTATTGTGGTAAAAGGAGATTTTAAGTATGTTTAAATGGATCAGATCGTCCTCTATGGCTCTAGGCATTGTCAGGAGAAGTGCATGGCCATAAATTACTGCTAGAAATTGATGGATTCTCTTCCTAGAATCAATCATGTGCCATCTGGAGCTAAGCTCAGTTTAATCTGAACTGGCTCACCAAAAATCAACTTAAATGAGTTAAACCTCAGGTAACCCACTTACGAATTAGAAAACATATGGTTTTTTTTTTTTGGTACAAACTACTAAAAATTTAAGTGTTGCTACATAACATTATTTCAACAGTAATTGAATAAAACACACTCTATAATTGAAACAAAAGCGGACTTGCACCATTCTTAAGACATTTTTCTCATGTACTCATAAGACTTGTTCTCACATATTGAATATGTGCTCCTTCCCTGCCAGTCTGACTTGTATAAGCAAGCAGGTCAGTGATTAGCAGACGTGACATGCATGCATGCTCTTGTCCAGAACAATCTGTTATTTTTTCCCATGTTCACTATTTGGTCTGTTCTTCAGCTATAAAGTTGCTTGGGACCCTCTCAAAACACCTTCAACACAAAGCCTGTACTTTTTGCAGGTAAAGACTTGGGGTCCACTTTAGGTATGATCTTATACTAGCAGTTAATATTTTGGGGGGGGGTTATAAGTTCAGAATTTTCTACTTACTTTTCACAAAGACCCTATTAGAATAAGTCCTATCATTTTCATTGCTAAACAGAAGAAGCTGAGGCATGGATAGCTATAGTAGTATAAAAGGCCAGGCAGTGAATCACAGATGTGAGATTCAAGTCCAGGCAATCTGACATTATAACAACCATTAATCACTGTCCTCAATCCCAAGTGAGTGATGTTGGGTCTTCTTGTATCTGTGCCAATGTGTATACCTTGATTAAAACTCTGCACATTTCATGAGGTATATTGATTTATACTATTCCCTCCCCCACACTTCACCAAAGAGCTTTGAGAAGTCAAGGACTCAATCTCAGGTGTCCTTATACATCCAATATCTTGTAAGGTGGCTTGCCTGTAGCTAGCTCTTACTAAATGTTTGTGAATGCAATTTGTTATTGAACTACTTTGTCATCAGTCAAATTTTCATCACAAATTGCTAGAGAAGTGGTCCAAATTGCCTTTCTCTGAAACATGAAAATGACACTATATATTTGGAGAGTGATTTATAGAAAATCATGTATTTCATTCAGATGCAAAGGGTACAATGATAGGGAAAAAATTTCAAATTTCCCCTCAGGCACTTGTTTTTAAACATCAATCAAGCAATCAGCAAATCTTGACTTAGTACTCTGTATTCATCAAAAAGAGGCCAGCACTTGTACTCGAGGTGGCCACAAATCACTTTGTGCTCTCGTAGCTGCAGTTCATGCTTTCTCCTGACCTACTCTTGTTTTTATATATTTGAGCTAGGGAGATCAATGAGTATAGAAAGAAGTTAAGATAAAATAAAAATTTTATCTGACAGTCTTCTTCTGATAGCTTCAATGGCTTCGGAAAGTTTAGGGATTCCTAAAGAAGAATTGGTATCTCTTTAAAAGAAGGGTGAAATAAAAGGAGACTTTGTGAATAAAAGGGATCAGGACAATTAGCACAGCCCTTTCAAATCTGAGATTATCTTCATTGACTAGGTTGGTTTATAATTGTTGAAGGCAATGAAAATGACACCCTTGAGCTGGATAGGAATTAGGTCTGTGAATCACACACCACTTTGGTTTTGAAGAACAAAGATCAGGACTGAGAAAATTCAGTCAGCAACGTGAAATAAAAAGGTCTGAAGCTTTTAAAGTCCAGTAGGTAAAAATAACTTTTCCCCCTTTATGGAGCTTACATGCCATTAAGATTGTGGAGATGAAGTGCCAATTGCCTGACTTAAGCACAAGTAAAACAGAAAGAAAAACTAGAGACAGTATTTATTCATGCTGCTACACTCATAAGAATGAATAGAGGGTGTGGCAAACAATAATGGGGGTCTCAATCATTTCAAAGTTTAGCTTTTTAGTAGAAACTTTTCTTTCACTGAAGGTTATATATATTTTACTTTTGATTGTGGAACATTTTAAGAAGTTTTGTTGCTCCAACCAAATTGAAAGAAAAAAAGCATTCAATAGAATTAAAAAAAAACCTCAGCATATATTCATCAAGGACAAATAGTTGAGATACATTTTCTTCTTTGCTATTGACTTCTTACTAGTTCTGCATGAATACATTCAATGGATAAAAGAGACTTTGAATGCCTAGTGATTTGTGACCCAATCTTGCCTCAGTATTAGAGAATTTAAACAGAAGTACATTTTCTTTATCAAATGCATTTGCTGTACCAATAAAATGCCTTGTATCCCAGATGTGGTGACTGCAATTGAAGAAGAGTAAACTTCAAGTTTAGTGAAGGAATACAATGATGAAAGACATAATTGAGGCATAAAAGCACAGAATGCAGTATTTTGTAAGCATGAGTAATTTTAACTATCATTTCTATATAAAGAAGAAGTTAGAAGCTAGTGCTTTCACAGGTTGGTAGAATGACAGAGAGGATAAAGTATGCACAATCTGGGTACCGTAAAGGCTCACATTTTCACAATGAGCATAGGAAGAGCTGGTATTGAACTCCAGGCTGCATTCTCATGTAAATCAGGTGTCATTCCATTAAGACTCAAGTTTTCATATATTCTATTGCAAGACAACTTATTTTCTAGATGTGCATGAATAGGTATGGAATCTGTATGGTATGCTTGACTGAGGACATGAGACATTCTCTCCTCAACTGTGTTACTTCTATCATATTTCCTGTTGGACTAGAAGTCATCATTGGTCATGCCTTTAGATTTGGGTGTAGTGGCTTATAGAGAGTACTAGTATAATTATTTTGGGTGTGTGTGTGGGTGGGCTTATTTTGCATCTTTTTTTCGGTTTCCTTTTTGAGACAGTATCTACTTATGTAGTCCTGGCTGGGTTGAAACCCTAAATACTCCTGTTTGAATTTATAATTCTTAACTGGGATTATAGGCATGAATCTTCTTTAAAACGGAACAAAGCAAAACAATTTTTTTCTATACGATATATTTCAATCATATTCTTTTCCCTCCCCAACTCCTCTCAGATACTGCCCACCCTCCCTATCTCTACCCAACTTCATGCCCCACCCTGTTTCTCAAAAAAAAAACACCCAGGAAAAAGAACAACAAATCCAAACCAAACAATATTAAAACTAACAAATTAAAAAAAGAAAGAAAAGGAAAAGAAATAGAAAAAATTCCAACATGTCAAAAAATACCAAAACAAAACAAAAAGTCCACAAAAACCAAGAAATCCATTTTGTGTTGACCAACTTCTCCTGGGTCTGGATCCTGCCATGGAGTGTGGTTGATATACCTTGTGATACTCTTTTATTATAGAAAACTAGGTAACAATTGAAAATAAGTTCTTGGTTAGGGAAGAGAAATTTGTGTCCACTCTTGTCTCACAGTTTTCGGATTTAGTCTGGTTTGAACCTGTGCAGATTTTGTAGGTGCTGTCATAGTCAATCTGAGTTCATATGGTCCATGTGTGTACCAGTCCTGTTGTATCTTGAAGTGGCAGACCAATGAATTCATCTGACTATGAATCAGAAGATTCATGAATCCTTTTTGGATCAGTTTTCCTAAGGAAATAAAGCATCCATGAGACCAAGGAGATAGGCCCACTGAGAATCTTGATTGAGTGAAAGATTTTTCTCCACTGACGAACCTATTTCCATAATCTTCTAGACAACACTAACCTCATAGGTACTGGGTAGATCCACAGTGCTAGGCATGAATTCTCTATGAAACAGACCTTAAAACTGATTAGACAGCTGTTGGCTACACCCAGGAAGTAGGTAGGGAGAGTTAATCAAAATGAAGGATATGTGGAAAAAACCATATAGAAAACTACTATATTGCAAGTCAATTAAAATATAACTGAAAGAGGAGTCTCAAAGGAGATGTGCTGCATGGCTTCACAATGCTGCCCCTAGAAGGCATGGGTTAATGAAATTCTAATGCCCGATACGAGATACTTCCTTATGAGTTGTTGGCAAGACAGAATCCAGAGCCCCTCCCCGCAAACAATCCAATCTTTTACCATTGCTCTTAGTTAACTGCCATAACTAAATGATAAGCCCCTACTGCTGAGAATCCTATATTCCTTGGCTGTGAGATTAGAGAAACCGAATGGAAAGTGACCTGGAAGTTTCCTCCCTACCGGCGAGCTTTTCTGGTCATGCAAAGTGCTATGTAGGCTGCCAGGAGGAAAAGTCCACGAGCAGTCCGATCTAGGTGCATCTAAAATTCAGACCTGCTGTATAACCTGAAGACATGACTGCTCCCAGGTTTGGTTGAGGGGAAGGCTTTATTGTCTGCTGAGGGAATGCACAGCCAGAAGCAGCTGACAGAGTCCAGAGCCGGGAGAGAAAGTAGGAGCCTGAACGTGGACAGCAGAGTGGACAAGGCCATGAGAGCAGGGGAGCGAGAGACAAAAAGAGGAAGACAAGAGAGAGTGAGGGAGGGAGCGAGAAAAGGAGAGAGAGAGACAGAGAGAGCAAAAGAGTGGGGGCCAAGGGAGGAAGAAAGAAAAAGACCAAGAGAACTGTTCTGGCTGGTTTTGTGTGTCAACTTGACACAAGCTACAGTCAGCAGAGAGGAAGGAGCCTCAGCTGAGGAAATGTCTCCATGAGACCCACCTGCAAAGCATTTTCTTAATTAGTGATTCCATTGTGGGTGGTGCCATCCTGGGCTGGTGGTCCTGGTTTCTATTTAAAAAAAAAAAAACAGGCTGAGAAATCCAAGGGAAGAAAGCGAGTAAGCAACTCCACCCTGTGGCCTCTGTATCAGCTCCTGCCTCCAGGTTCCTGCCCTGTTTGAGTTCCTGTTCTGACTTCCTCCAATGATGGATTGTGATCTGGAAATGTAAGTCAAATAAACACCCCCCAACGTGCTTTTAAGTCATGGTGTTTCATCACAGCCATAGAAACCCTAACTAAGACAAGAACACATTGCCAAATTGGCAGGGATATCTGTAGGTATGAGAAGCTCGAGAGAGGGAAGCCCATGAGCTGTGGAAGTTTAATGTAGGAGTCAGGGTAAGAAGACCTGAGAAGAGCTATGATGCCAGCATGGGTTCTGTAAAGAGGTACTTGAGAGAACCTGGAGGTCAGCATGTGCTTTGGTGTGCTAATAGGCACCACAGCCATTTGTTTCTTTTGGGCCTGCCAGGCAAGATGAACCTAATGGTACAATGATGGCGTGACTACTAGGGGTTAAGCCACTGATTTCTTTTATTAGGCTCATGGTACAGAAGGATTTTTACCTGGTACTGGAAGCCTAGTCAAAGCCCATGGCTGATCAAAGCCATGGGCCCTAAAGAGGAAGCAACGATTGTCATTTTGCTAAACATACATGGTGTTAAATTGCCCTATAAGTTTATACCTGTAGATTAGTACTACTCCCAGGCTTGGTCAGAGAAGCTTCTGTTTTCAGTGGGTGAAGTTTAATGTAGATGTCCATATCTGGTCAAGGTGCTGAGAAGTGACTGCTGAGTGCTTATCCCTAAATGGGATGTTTATATCACTCCTTTCAAGGCGCAAAGAACATCACTGAAAGGGGGGGGGAAAGAATCTCATAGCTGGAGGATGGGAAGGGGTGTGTTGCAACTCTGTCTTCTGGACACGGTATGGCTGTTGTACCCATGAACTCACAGAGGTAGTGCCTACCTGCATAAGACCTGTGTAAGTGGCCAGTTAACTAACATGCCATCATCAGTGTGGGAAGAGTTCATAAGGCTCCATCCCACTGAGGAGTTGGGCTAATGGTTGCTGGGAGAAAAGCAGTCATTTTTTCACAGTGATGTGACCGTTGTTACATTGACTTCACTCGAGTCAATAACTCTGCACTCATGCGCATTCAGGCAGCCCTAATTAAGTGCAGTGAACCACATAAAGACATGAAAGTAGGACGGGGACTTGGAAAGAAGAAAGGATTCTGTGGGAAAGGAAAGAGAATAAGATAGGATAATGGGGGAGACTTTGACCAAAGAATACTATATATTGTATAAATTATATGTGTGTATGAAATTGTGAGAGAATAAAAAACATTGAGAACATGAAGATAAATAAGATTTCCCAGTAGAAAAATGTGGCTCCTCAGTGCAACACAGAAGTATAGCACAAGGTTATCAGTGATAAAGAATTAGTATTAAAACTTTTAGGTTATGGGGCTAAAGAGATCGCTCAGTGCTTAAGAGCATATGTTGCTCTTGTGGAGTACCTGGATTAAATTCCCACCACAACAATCCATTATTTCAGTTTGAGGAGATCCAATAGTCTCTTCGGGCTTTCGTGGGCAGCAAGCATGCACACAGTGTACATACATACAGGCAAGCAAAACAAAACACACATAGAATAAAATGTATACATCCAAAAAGATGAAAACCCTTTCAGGGTATAAAATTGTATTTCTATAAAATGAATTTGCAAATATCAGAAGAAAATAACAAGAAACACATAAAACTGAAGATATTGTTCTTATATTCAGTAGATATCAATTGTATATCAAAGATGTAATCAGAAAAACATACATAAGCAGAGCTGAATCACAAAGTCATACATGCTGTTTATAAAGGTGTGGCTGTATGAAATTAATGCAATCACTACTATGTCCATAATTTTGGGTATTTCACTACCATAATGAAAGGCTGAACAAAAAAATCAGCTCCTCATATTAACTTCCTTTACTCATTATTATATATTATACAAATTTGTGGTAGTTTATTCATTTTGATTGTTTTTTTGAGATGGGGTCTTGTTATGTAGATAAGGCTGACTTCAAATTTTCAGTCTTCTTGCCTCAAGTTTTTCGAGTGCTGGGATTACATTTTATATCAGCATGCCTTTTTTATATTCTCATTTTATGACATAAATAGCCTTACTTCTTGTTTGATAAGTAATGATAAGTAGTGAAGGTACAAGTAATCTTGGGGAAGAATGTGTATCTAATTTTTTATGATTTATTTAGTAAGCCATAGTAGAATGATTAGTCTTATATAACTGTACTAACACAAATGAAAAAATAGATTTTTAAAAGACAATTTAGCAAACTCAGGATTTTTGTTCATTATATTTATGCAATGTCTACTATACAATACTGTATTTTCAAAGACTTATCTTGAATCTTTGACAAGAAACCAATTAATCTTTCATAGTTATAATTGGATTTAAATAAATTTTAATGAAAAAGATCATTTAAAGATTCCTGTGTGATCTACATCTGAATATCAATTTAAATGAAAATAAATTTCAAAACATTCTATCAGATTTGTGTGGTGTTCAGAAAATACTTTGCAGATGACAATGTTAAGAGCATTGCCTATGTCAAAGATAATTGTTAGGTTATAGACTGTGCCATAACACTAGAAAACTTCTCTCAAAGTTTAAATGTTTATTTTGGTTCTTTTATCTTCTACTGAAAAGCACTCTGTACCTTACACTTGCATGGGATAAGTAAAGGTTAGCTCATAAATACACTGAGAATAAAGGGCAGCAAAGTCAAACTGGCTGACCAGCACACATCTGTAAAAGTTGGCTTAAATTAGTTTCTTATCTTGCAGAAACACAAACAGCTTACATGATAGTTCAAATGTTCTCAGCGGAACTTTCCTTCTGATAATCATTACCCCTAGTGCGTAATATCATTGTTTATGTTCAGTTTCTATAGCATGACAAAGCACCAATCTTAACTGTAATAGATTATCTTCTGTGTAATTTTCAGGTTTTACTAGGTCATTGAACACACTGGTTAGTTCAGCCATGCTTATTTCTCTAGCAAGATAAGATTTGCTTGATGCAAGAAAGTACATTGATTTATATTCTGGAGCCCCTTAATCTGAGGAACTGCTTAATCTCTTTTCCTGTAATTGCAGCTGAGTCCACACAACATGATTTCAACACCAAACCAAACTTCAAATCACAATTGTGATGTGATTTGAAGTATTTTATCATATAGAATGCCTTTTTCCCCTTCGTAACTGATAGTGCTAGTTAAGTTTGCAAACAAGGAGGTTTCAAACAATTAAATTCTACTTTAATACTTCCATCATACTGGAATTCTACTGAGATGATTTGAAAGAAATGCCCCCAAGGGGAATGGCACTATTAGGACTTGTGGTCTTGTGAAGTGGGTGTGGTCTTGTTGGAGGAGGTGCACCATTGTGGAGGGAGACTTTGAGGTCTCCTATGCTCAAGATACTTCCCAGTGACACAGTCTACTTCCTTTTGCCTAGATAACACATGTAGCTGCTCCTTCTCTAGCACCATGTCTGCCCATATACTGCTGTACTTCTTGCCATGGGGATAATGGACTAAAGCTCTGAGATTATGAGCTGCCACCTCAACTAAATGTTTTCCTTTGTAAGAGTTGCCATGGTCATTGTGTCTCTTCACAATAGAAACTCTAAGACACATGAGTCCTTTCTAAAATATCTTTATTAATTCTATTAGAATTACATACATTGTGTGTTACTCATATTCATGATTTCTAGGAACCATGCTAAAATTCTTCTCCTCTGAAAAATCTTGAGCCAGGTCCCATCAGTTCAAATAACTCTTAGCATCACTGTCTTCCATGCTCCTACTTTGGTTCTTTGGGTTAGGAAAGCAGTGGAATGCTTTCAGCGCTACTTAATGGGTCATACTAGTATGTTGCCTAGAAATAATTCTTGTGATTTATGGTGAAGAATGTGGCTGCTTTTTGCCTTACCCAAAATGTTTGCATGAGGCTAAAGTGAAGAGTTTTGTATTAATTACCTTGGTGGGAGAAATCTCAAAACAGCCTCGTATAGACTCTGTTGTGTGATTATAGTGTTAACTCTAATGAGGATATATAATGAAAAGGAGAAAGCTGAGCAAGGAAAAAATATTTGAGGAGAAAAGGAGCATCAGAAAGTGGAGTGGAGCTAAGTCCTGTGTTCAAGGAGATAATGAGATCAAGAAATGGAATAAAGAGAATGGTGACTTCAGGGCAAGATCCCACTCAGCTACTCTTCCAACTTGTGAAAGGGAATAAAAGAAAATGCCGGGCGGTGGTTGTGCACGCCTTTAATCCCTGCACTTGGGAGGCAGAGGCAGGCGGATCTCTGTGAGTTCGAGACCAGCCTGGTCTACAAGAGCTAGTTCCAGCACAGGCTCCAAAGCCACAGAGAAACCTTGTCTCGAAAAAAAAAAAAAAGATCAGAGCTGGGTGTGGTGGTGCACATCTTTAAACCTAGCGCTCAGAAGGCAGAGGCAGGTGGATCTCTGAGTTTGAGGCCAGCCTGGTCTTGTCTAAAACAGAAAGTTGGTGAAGATGTAATTGAACATGGGGGGCATTTTCCAGCCCCAGCAAGCAAAAGAACTTAGCAGCTTCAGTCATGGTTCTGGAGTTAAGGAGAGAAGAACGTGGCTTTGGCATTTGCTTCTACTACTAAGGAAAACCACTGAGTTCAGGCATGTATCAATGGTGTCCTTAAATGGAGGCCTAGAAAGGTCACCGTATGAAGTTGTGAAGTTGAAGCCTTGGAGACCGCAACATATTGAAGATGACACAGCCTTGTGATACCTGCCAAAGAAAGCTACTAACAGAGAGTAGAACCATCCCAAAGAAAGAAGTATGCTGCAGTCAACAAAGATAAAGGAGTTGGAGATCTGAAGAAAGCTTTGACATCAGACATGGAAATGTGGAGTTTGAAGTTTTTCCAGTTGATTTTTAGTATTGATTTGGTCCAGTATTTCCTCACTCTGTTTCCTTTCCTCCATTTTTGAATAGTAATGTATAGCCTGTGTCATTATATTTTGGAATTATATGATATGCTTTTTTATTTTTATTTTGTATGGGATTACAGTTAAGGGATTGCAATGAATCTCAGAAGAGACTTTGAACTTCATACTTTTAAATAAATTTGAGACTGTTAGAGATGATGGGGAAATTTGCAATTGGACTGAATGCATTATTGCTACAAGCCTTTTGGGTCCAGGGAGTAGAATGTGGTGATGTGAAAGAAAATGGCACCCAAAGGGAGTGGCACTATTAGTAGGTGTGATCTTGTGGCGTAGATGCGGTCTTGTTGGAGGAAATGTGCCACTGTGGATGTAGGCTTTGAGGTACACCTTGGTTGATATTATTTGGTTTGCAACTACTTCTGTTATCAAAAATGGCATGTATTCTTGATGAAAAAGTCTAGTGAACGTTGTTTTTCCAAATGTAGGTGAAGGATGGGATAAACATTACAAAATCCCCTTCCTTAATTTGACCAGTGTTATCAATCTCTACAAATTAAAGTGATTATAATTTTAATAACTAAAAGAAACAAAAGTCTTAACTATCTCTCTTTTGAATGCCTTTGAGTTTATTTTTGACAAAGCAA
This sequence comes from Dicrostonyx torquatus, assembly GCA_028555095.1. Lineage (NCBI taxonomy): Eukaryota > Metazoa > Chordata > Mammalia > Rodentia > Cricetidae > Dicrostonyx > Dicrostonyx torquatus. Next base: position 944,591 of record JAQHUG010000158.1, read on the forward strand.
TACTGAACATCACATATGGTATTGTAATGTGATCCTCCTATATACAGTTCACGTGGAATTTGCATTATACGGAAGTCACCATGGAAATTCAACAGCTTCCAAACTGATTCATGTGTTTAGTGAAGGATGTTTCTCTTTACTGAATGTTGAGGTAATGTCTGATTGTTATGCAAATTTTCAAAGTCTTTTTTTTCCAAATTCACTTATTGGAACCAGTAACTCATAAAGAGTTTATAGAAAACCAACTTCGGGTCAATTTTTAATACAAGAAGAAGACTTTAGAAAGATTGGATTAAGAAATCAAATTATTTTACTTATCAGCTATTTGACAATATAAAAAGCTTGCTGAATCTCCTCCTTTATGAGATGGAGATAATTCACATTTTAAAGAGTTGTTTAAGCTAAAATAATGCATATCATTAATCAAATATCTATTGAAACTCTGACATGCTAGAGATCATCCTAAAATTTTGAGTTACAACAATGAACAATACAGATAATGTTAAGGAAGCAGAATAGCATCAACAGCAAAGGAAATAAGTTTATGATGAATTTTATTAAAAGATAAGCAGGGGGATTTGGAAAGACTGCTAAGCAGTTAAGATCACTTGTTGCTCTTCTTGATTTTGAATCTCAGAACCAATATTGTGTTGCTCACAGTCAACTCTAATTCTTGTTCTAGTGTAATCCAGCACCTTCTCCTGGCCTCCACAGGCACCTGAGCATGCAAGCACGTGTGTGTGTGTGTGTGTGTGTGTGTGTGTGTGTGTGTGCGCGTGCGCGCGCAATATAGGTAAATGTAAAAAAGGCTATTAGTTCCATAGAAACAACTTCAGAGTACACTGTGATAAAAGGAATCTAGAGTGCTATGTCAGGATATAGAGCATAGCTTACAGATTTTATAAAGTAATCAGAAAAACAAAATGCAATTTAATATGGCAAGGAGAGTCACCAGTTAATAGCTCAGTTAGTACATAACGAAAGGCAGCTTTTATCATGATTAGTTCAACATCACTTCCTAGTGCCATCCTGAAAGTTATAGTGGCTTTATTTGGGAATGCTTGCACAAATGAGCATGCACATTCATGTATGCATACACACATGCACATATGCATACAGATGGATACTTGCTTAAAGGCCACAGACATTTTATCTCAGTTCAGCCATCTCCAGCTAGCGCCCACTTTCTATATGCTTTCCTTATCATTTAACAACCCAGATAAATGTGGGGGGGCACGGTTTGGTTGTAGAACAGAATATGATGAAACAAGAAGCTCACAGATTTGTTTTCGATGATGAATGCAGAGGAACTTGTCTGTGTTAGGGTTTCTATTGCTCTGAAGAGACACCACGTCAACACTTATAAAGGAAAATTACGGTGACTACAGTTCAGAGGGTTAGTCCATTATTATCATAGAGGGAATCCAGTGCCTGCAACATGCAGGCAAAAATGGTGCTAGAGAAGGAGCTGAGAGTTCTTACATCTTGATTCACAGGCAGCAGGAAGTGCTCTGAGACAGTGGGCATGGCTTGAGCATATATGAGACCCCACAGCCTGCCTCCACAGTGACATGTTTTCTGCAACAAGGCCATACCTACTCCAAACAAGTTACATCTCCTAATAGTGTCACTCCTTCTAGGGGCCATTTCTTTCAAACCACCACAACTGTCAGAAGGATAAAACCAACACTTGATTCCATTTCAATTTTCTCTGTATCTACCTTATGCAGTTCTAGTTTAGTTTTTAACATGTCACTGTCTCTTTTTATTCTACAGGATTCAATATTTCTGGCAGCAGTCATGGAAGGAAGTACATTTTAGAAGTGAAAATTGTTGCTTGTAATCAACTAACCTTTATATATTCACTGAATATTTAAGTGACCTTTGCTGTCCTTTTAAGAATAACTGATTCCTATAACATTGTACGCACAGTATGATAAAGTTTCATTTCAATTTTTTCTTTGATAAAATGTGTACTGATATGTACAGAAAAAGTAAACAGATTATGGATATTTTCTGACTTTCTGTAGTTATGTAGTACCTTTAATAACTGGAAAGAAGAAATCATATAAGGGCCATATCTCTTTTATTCTTTCCTTTATATCATATAACAAGAGGTGACAGAGTGGAGTGAAATTTATTTGTTTGGGGACTGTTTTGAATGTTTTTTTTAAATCTTTATATACTCTGAAAATCTCATGTGGGTTACTAGTCCAATCATTTTACTCTTTTATTCTTAGACTACACTCTGCTAAACTTGGCCAGAAATCAAAGGCCGATCCAGATAAGAATCTCTACAACACACATTTTCAGAGCAAGTCAGAGCTGCTTTGTTTAACACTCAAAGGAAGCTTTTGTCTTTTCCATTTCAAGTGCTCTGCAGTAAACCAGCAGTCTATATAGATGATACAAAAGGGTCATGTGTTGGTATGAGCAGTTTCTGGCGGGGGGAGGAATCACTATTGAGGACTAGCAAGTGTTAAAACAATGAACTGACAGCTGCTGCTCCATTAGATCCCCTTCCCAGGGCCAACTCCCACTCTTTTCAATTTCACTGTGATCTGTAGATCCAGCTCTGGATGGCTGAGCTGGTGCTGATGGGCAGTGTTCCAATACACCTGCTCTTATCTGAGCAATACCTTTTATCAGAGGACTTTCACATAAAATCCTGTATCAGGAAGAGAAACAATACTGCCTTGGAAACAGAGAAGAAAATATATACCTACTTCAAGTTCAGTATTGCCTTTTAAGTCCTTGTGGAGTTAAAACTAAAAGCCCGCGGCTCTGGATTTATCACAGGATCTTGTAGTCCTTCCCAGAAGTTTCAGCACCAAGTTTTTAGAGGAAATCCAATCTACATAGTTAAACGTCAGAGTTACTAAATTAAGTATCCATTTAGTCATGGAAGCGTGTCTTTAAAACACCTTCTGGGTGATAGGCTTAAAGAAGCAAGATGAAAGACTATTTCCTTCTGATTATGCTTCAGGCAAGCATATTTAATCTGGAGTCAAATTTTCATAACCACCACTCCCTAGAAACAGCCTGGGACTTTGGTACAGGATTATCCAAGAAGACCACAAAAAGGCCCTTGGTGAAGACAAGCCTTTGAAATCAAGGCTTTTTTTGATCAAGGTCTTTCTTCACCTTTGATTTCGTTCTCTGCTGAGTAACTCCCTCACTACAGTCTCTAAAGGTATCTTCATATGGAATCCCCTATTTAGATCTTTGGCCTATATTTAAATCTTTGGGCCCTGTCTGTCTACCTGCATTTCTGCTCCATGCTTAATGACCAAATTTTCTATCTGCCAAGAATTGGGTATTTCCTCAGTTAATAAGCCCTAGTCCGTTTTCTCTCCTCCTGACCCTAACTCCTTACAACCCTGCTCTCCTAGCTTCAGCCTTTGCCTACTGCTATCTCTGCCTAAACTAAGTCTAAGCTATGCCTTTATCAATTGCAATAAACTGGGCAAACAGTGACATAAGTCAATTCAATCTGCTTTTCAAAAAGTTGACCATGCTACCTATTAAATCCAAGAAATACATTTTTGTTGTTTTCTTTGGGAATTGTTAAGACATGGCACCAGCAAATACCAACTGCAAGCAAGCTAACTAATGCAGGAAGCTGTGATCTTAAGACTACTGACTACTCAGTTGGTGGGTGCCTCATCTGGTTCTGAGTCTCATTGAAACTTCTTTGCATTGTATTAGTCTAATAAACTCTTAACCCAGGTTAACATAAGTAAAGGTATGTTATGAAATGGATGGTGACATCTGTTTACTAAGTCTATGCCTTTTCCAGGAAGAACCATGAATATATAAAGCCTTTCCTCATAAAGTAAAATACATATCTTTATGTATACTGATTATCTGGTAATATTTGCTTTTAAAATGCTTTCATTAGCATATATTAAAGATACACAATAACAGGTTTCATTATGACATTTTCATATATACACATAGTGTATTTTGATGATATTCTCCCCATTATTCTCTGTTGTTTTCCCTGAAGATCCCACAGATCCCCTTACTTTTCCAAACTTGTCCCACTGGTAATTTCCTTTCCCAGTGAATTTCATTAGAACTATGTACAGGAGCATAGGTGAGGGCTGGTTTACAGGAGCATAAACACTTCATCACATAAGGCGAAAGCAATCTCTCTTCTCCCCACACCAAACATTAGTTGTCCTCTTTTAGGAGTTGGTTTACCTATGCAGTACCCTGCAATGATTTGGGATTTCCCTCTGTATGCTGTGAATATCATTGGTTAATAAAGAAATCTGCCTTGGCCTGTGATAGGGTAGAGTAGAGTTAGGCAGGGAAAACTATATTGAATTCTGGGAGAAAGAAGGTGGAATCAGAAGATGCCATGTAGCCACCTCCGGGAATAGATGAGCTGGAACTTGCCAGTAGGTCATGATCCTCATGGTAAAATATAAAATAATAAAAAATGGGTTAATTTAATATGTAAGATCTTGCTAGGAATATGCTAGTATCATTGGCCAAGCAGTGTTTTAAATAATATAGTTTCTGTGTAATTATTTCCGGTCTGAATGGCAGGGAACAAACAAGCGGCTTCCTGCAACACTGCAATAGTTATTTTCTGTAGTAAATTTTACTACCCTTTGTCCCAGAATGAGTCTTTGTCTGATTGTCATATTACAATAAATAGACTCTCCAGGGACACCATCAAACAATTTCTGTTGGCATCTTTTGGGATTTTTGAGACAGATGCATCACTATGTAGTACAGGCTAGCCTTCAGGATCCTCCTGCTTCACACTCCTGGATGCTGAGATTACAGATGTGCATCTCTACTTCTAGTGCAAAATTTTAATCTATCTTATACAATATATTTTGATTATGATTATGTTTTACTTCCCCAACGTCCTCTAAATTCTGCCCACCTTACTTCACCCCCGTGTGTGTGTGTGTGTGTGTGTGTGTGTGTGTTTGTCTTCCTGCTTTTGGACCCCAAGGTTTCACTCATGACTCAGGCTTTTACTCAACTGCTTAGCTACCTCCACAAGCCAGTCTTTTAATATGAACAGAGGTAGAGAATAAAAATTAGTACCGTCAGGCCCTCCATTACTACAGCCCTGCTGCTAAAACTCAGTCTGCTTACTTTACTCCTACTCCACTTAGTAGGTAAGAGTTTCCAAGCTCTTCTTTCTCTTAGCAAGTGTAAATGCTCTGAGATTGGGCCCATCTCATTCATCGGTGTACCTTCCAAAATACCTGGCACAGCATTTAGTATCCAGTAAGTTTCCAATAAGCCCTGAACTTTGTACAATTCGTGGCTCGTCTAAGGAAGGAAAGAAATACAGCGATAAATACAGACCCATGTTCTTTATTACAGGTGGTAAATGATTATATACCATAGAAAAGATGAGCCATATAAATAAAAATTTAATGATAGGCCTCTGAAGAATTTCAATGGAGCCTTCAAATACTAGAATAAACTGATAGTACAACTTTTTGATTAGTAGTATCCAAACAGTATGTAAGATAAAATATACAACTAAAAAAGACCAGCATAATATTTTCACCAAAAGTCATAAAACATTGGATTGCAAAATTACATTGGAAGATTTATTAGACTTAACTTTCCTAATTTATTCAAAATAAAATGAGTTATGGAATAATTTTATCTGGACCTGAAGGCATCCAGATATTTTTGTAATCAATAGAAACATTTAAGCCAATGAGATAAATTCAAACACCATGTAACATGTTCTAGGTATCGTCAGAGCATAGGTGAACAGAAGTTATTCTTTTAGTGCTGAACAAAGTCTGAAGTAGTACCACTGTAAAAAATCTGGCACTGATTTTATGTACTTCTTGAGATCTAAATTGGAAAATCAAAAAAGATCAGCTAGAACACAGGTCTTCATGATACACTGTAATCAAAGACAATAGAAGAGTGGGACTATAATGCCTAATGGTAGGTCTTAAAGGAGAGGATTTTATGTTTCTAAGATGGGGTATGAGCAGCCATTATCAAAATGAGCTTTTTTCTGCAACTTAGTGTTTTGTGTGTGGCAAATTCTCAGATCATCGTCCTGTCACACAGACAAAGAAATCTGAAACTCTGTAAAGAATAAAGACCTAAACCTACACAACTGTATACAAACATGACAAAAGAAAAACTAATTTGCTTTCACCTGGCTTTTATTTTCACTTAAAAATACAGACGCACACAAAAGCAGTTCTTTTCTGCAGTCTGATAGGAAAGCTGAATTGTTAAAATCTGATGAGATAGACTTCACAGAGAACTATGCCAAAATGGTGCTGGAGAGTCTGGAATAGGTTTGGAATTTCTGTTTCTTTTGTCCGACAGCTGCCGTATTAATTAATTCATCACAGAAGAAGTTGGCCATCTGGCTCCAGGGAACTATCTGACTGGCTCCCCATTTCAGTGGAGTCCAAAAGCCACAAATGGTTTGACAGACTTGTTACAAAATGTATGTAAAAGAATGATATTCCATGCCATGTTAAAAAAAATAAAATTTGCCATGAGGGTCATGTGGATTCTTGGGGACTGGGCTGCCACCTGGGCCATGGTGATGTCTGGATCCAGGCTGCTGCCAAGGACCATGTCTGGGTCCATGGTCAGACCATAGCCAGGGTCTATGTTGAAGTCCATGGCACATGTTACCACTGAGGGCCTTGTGGGTGTCTGGGTTTAGGTCAGCCACCTGAGTCCATGTTGGTGTCTGAGGGACACACTGCCACTGGGGCCATGCTGGTCTGGATGGCCTGTACCACTACCTGGGGCCATGGTGATGTCTGGACCCAGGCTGCTGCCAAGGACCATGTCTTGTTCCGTGGTCAGACTGTAGCCAGGGTCTATGTTGAAGTCCATGGCACATGTTACCACTGAGGGCTGTGTGGATGCCTGGGGTCAAGTCAGCCACCTGAGTCCATGTTGGTGGCTAAGGGTCATGCTACAGTCAAGGACATGCATATCTGAGTGGCTGTACTTCTATCTGATGTCATGGTGATGTCCATGCCAGAGCTAGAGCTGAGGGCCAGATCTGCGTCCATGGAACTACTGCAGCCAGCGTCTGTGTTGATGCCCAAGGTTCCTGTTGCCATTGAAGGCCAAGTGGATTTCTGAGCTCTTGGACCATGTTATTGTTCAAGGATTATAATACCACTGGAGCCATGCCTATCTGAATGGCCTACACTGCTACCTGGGGTTATGGTGACATCCAGACCGAGCTGCTGCCAAGGACCATGTCTGGGTCCGTGATCATATAGCTGAGATCTGTGTTAAAGTTCAAGGCTTGTCTTGCCACCAAAGGTGACACAGAAACCGGGGTCAGGTCTGAAAGTTCTGGTTTTGTTTGTGTCCCAGGGTTATGTCAACAACAGGGTTATCCTGATCTGAGTGGTCCATGCTTCCACCAAGAGCCAGAAATGTCAGATGAGCCCATGGTGCTGTCAAGGCCTGTGTCTGGGTCGACATTTTTGTAAATGTATGGAACTAGAAAAAAAAAACATTCTGAGTGAAGTAACTCAGACCCATATCCATATCTATGCCTATATCCTCATATGTGGATACTAGCCTTTAAATAAATGATAATCACATACAATCAATAGACCCAGAGAGGTTAAGTATAAAGGAGAGAACTAGCGGGGACACAAGGAGGGGAAAATAGAATAAAATTTATGGGTGGACCGGAGGCAGGGTGATACATAAATTGGAGGATCAGGCAGAGAGAGAATGGTGCATAGTGTTAGGAAATGTAGAGTTAGACAGCTAGAATTGAGGGGTATTTGATATTTGAGGGGTGGTATGCCAACACAGTGCAATGGAAAATCCCCAAGATATATGAAAATGATCCTAATGAGGTCTCCTATTACTGGAGGTAACAAAGTCCCAACTGGCCATCTCTTGTCAACAACTGAGTCTACCAGTAAGGGAACTAGGTTGTATTCAATTGAATTGTTGCCCAAAAAGTGCCATGAAAGTTTCCAAAGAATGCAGGCTTTGGCAAAGACAGTGGATTTCTCTGTGTAAACTGTCTATGGGTCCCTGCTGTGGACAACATCCACACAACTCACTGAACTTGGAAAAGTTCTTCTGAAGCCTACATGGAGCCTTCAACTCCTATGTTCTAGTGTCTTTGGTGTAGAAAAATACTTTATAGACTACAAAAAGATAAACGTTGTTGCCAACCCAGTAACAAAACTTTTGACCTTCAATCTGTTCTGCCTACAAGATATGCTAGGACAATGGTGGAATAGATCTTGTGGGAATAGCCAATCAAATGTCTGATTTGACTTAAGGCCCATTACACTAGATGGAATTATAGCTAACACTGTTTGAATGATGAAGAACCAGAGACTAAGTAACCCAGACACATAGGATAAACCCAAATACTACTGTCGACAAAAAAAGAATGAATAATAAAATAACTCCTAATGATATTCTTCTATATTCATAGATCAGTGTCTTATTCAACAGTCATCAGAGAGGCTTCCTCCTGCAGCAGATGGGAACAGATGCAGAGATCGACAGCTAGATATTATGGAGAGAGAGGGAGAGAGAGAGAGGGAGAGAGAGAGAGAGAGACTGAGCACACAGCTCTAAATGGGTTGTCTCCATCAAATCCCTCCCCTCAGAACTCAGGGAACCCCCACAGAAGAGGAGGCAGAAAGAATGTCAGAGCCGCCAAAGGGGATGGAGAACACTAGGAGAACAAAGCCCTCTAAATCAACTGAGCAAGACTCATATGAACTTACAGACACTTTAGCAGCAAACATAAGGCTTACATGTGTCTGCAGCAGGTTCTCTGCAACTGTATTAGAGATTTCAGGTTAGTATTTTTATGGAAATCCTGAGATTGTGAACAAGTGAATCTCTGTGCTTTTTCTTGTTATTTTCCTTCTGTTGGGTTGCCTTGTCCAGCCTTGATGTGATAGTTTTGCTTTTATTTTATTATATTTTATTTTATTATGCTTTGTTGTAATCTTTTATAAGCCTGTTATTTTCTAGTGAGAGACAGAAAGGGAATGGATCCAGATGGGAGGGGAGCGGGGAAAGACTGGGAGGAATAGAGGGAAAGGAAATTGAAATTAGACTATATTGTTTGAGAAAAGAACATGTTTCAATAAGTGAAAACAACAAAAACAAAACAAACAAATAACAAAAAACAATTGCCACTTCCTTGGTACATCTCACTCCCTTTTTCTATTATAAACATATGATTATATATTTTCTCAATATTTGAAAACTGAGCCAAAGACAAAATAAAAGACTCACTGTTACAGCTCTGAAGAGAAAGGTATCTTGGCATTCCTGTTTGGCTTTCCTAGTAAAAATAAAGTAGGGAGCCCCATAGTGACAACTCACCCAGTAGCAGGGGAGAGACAAGTGGTTAGAGCAGAGAGAGGAGAAAATAGCTGGAGAAGTGCATGTCTCTTAGTAAAAAGGATTGCACAGGTGGCGGGTCCTGAAGGGCATTTCAGGGAGTATGCCTCCATGGTAGGCAGCTCAAAGGGTGTAGAAGATTCGTTCTTGGGGGTCAGAGATAAGAGGTTTAAGTCATCTGAAGCTATGTAGAGAGAGTGGGTATTGAGCCTAGGTGACATATTTACTGGGGTTTGATGAGGATGGTAAAGCTGTCACCCTAACCTGACAATAGGGAAACAAGAAGGTGAAGGTCTCTAAAACTCCATCAGGACTAAGAAAGTGGCCCCAGTGTACAGAAGTAGAGAGATATATTGCCCTGATACTGGATGTCTTCCCGAGGCTCCCAGTGGAAGAAGGTGGTGGTCAGGCCAAGAGAGCCTGGGGCCCTTCAGCCATCCTTGGCCAGATCTAGGAGGCTGGCTGAAGGGCCATCTGGGTTTGATGTTCCCATGCCTTAATGAACATGGGAACAGTCAACTCCTCAATGCCCTTCTTGATGATACCTATGACATGGTCTGGGTTGTTGATGGGGTACCAGACAGGCCCAGTGACCCTCCTGACTGCATTTGAAAAAAGGATCCACAGGGTTTTGGGCTTTGGGAGCTCAGGAAGCCTGGGAAGTTGGTATGGCCAGTTGGAAGTCCTTTGCTAACATCAGGTAGTTTTGTCTCCAGGCTTTTTCATCTCTTACATGGTATACCTTAAAGCCCATTGCTAAGACTTATGCCTGTAGAGTCAGGGATCCTTTCTCTAGATATTTAAGTTTGACCCTACTATCACAAAAACTCTGGAAGAAACAAAGGTAAAGAGGAGTTGTTTTCCATCTGGGGTTTCAGTATCCAGATTTGTATATTGTAAGAGGGCCTTTGTGAGACAGTCTAGGAATTAAGATGGGATATCATGTTTAACCTGGATGACTTTCTGGATTTTCTCATAATTTACTTCTTTAAGGGTGACTAGCCAGGAGGCAAGTTACAAATTGATCCCTAGTAGGGATGTGGTGTGGGAGGTCCTTCTGTCTATGTGTTGCTCTTATTGGTTAATGAATAAAGAAACTGCCTTGGCCTGTTGATAGGGCAGAACTTACGTAGGTGGCAGTGGTGGTGGGGGAACTGGACTGAATGCTGGGAGGAAGAAGGCACAGTCAGGGAGTTGCCATGGAGCCACTGACACCGGAGATAGACATGCTGAAACTTTGATGGTAGGCCACGACCTTGTGGTGATGCACAGATTAATGGAAATAGGTTAAATTGAGATGTAAGAGTTAGCCACTAAGAAGTTAGAGCTAATGGGCCAGGCAGTGATTTAATTAATACAGTTTCTGTGTGGTTATTTCAGTTCTGGGCAGCTGGGATAAACAAGCGGCCCCTCCTCCTACAAGGATGCCCTGTGGGGTATTGTAATTTTATTCAGGGTCCTGGTCAGGGACTGCCTCAGCCCTGACTGGGTAGGCAGTCTGTCACTGAGAAGGGAGAAAGGGGAAACCAGAAAGGCTGGAGAGGAAGAGAAGGGACTGTGGGTTGAGTCTTGTTAGTGTGATTGAAAATAGTGGTAGAATCATCTCGTTTGGGTCTCACAGCTAGGAGGAGTTGTTTTTCCTTGGATGTGATCACTTTTATCAAGATGGGATTAAGGTCACATGCCGAAGTTCATCCTTTCAAACCCTAGCAAAAATGGCTGTCAGCCACTGGCTACCTCCATTCCAGTGGGGTAACAGTAGCTAAGGTGGCAACAAGCCACATGTTTCCTTTAAGATTACCTATTGATAGTTAAAATTCTTAACTATCAATTCTGGTGGGTCATCACCACACTCAATAGGGGTCAGGAGACTCCGTACCTGGTACCAGGGCTTTCATAGGGGTGAGAAGGCAAAAAGGAAAACCATGCTCTAGGAGGGGTCTCATCTACTGGAAAGGGTCGGGGAATGTGATCACAAAAGTCATGAAGGCCTAAAGGAGCGATGGGATTATGGGAAGCTCCAAAGAGAAGGTGGAAAAAGAGGGGCACAGTTGCCTGGTTTGGCCTAAAGAAGCTGCAGGATGAGGTCAGCTATAACCTTAAAGGCCATGGTTGGGCATACCTCTGCCTCCAAGAGTAAAGGGACACCAAACACTCAATGATCACTTCTGACTCAGGGAAACATTTACACTAACCAAAGGGGAAATTTACCTAATTGCTGCTGGTAGATGGGATGCTGAACGACCAGTGTACCAAAAGGTGAGTGTGTTCTGGGTGGGGCTGAAGATGAGGGATAGGACTCCAGTGTAGCTTAGACCATGAAGAGAAACTCAGGCACTAGGAGAGCCTGTCCAAGTCATGGAAACAAATGTAAGCATTACACCTTGGAGAGAAAGGTATCCTGGCATTTGGGAGCCAAGAAGTAATACAAAGTCATATCACAGAGCAAATTTCACATAAGAGATTTCTTGGGAGGGCAAAACCCAGGAGGGTGAACACTGCCTCTGCTCAGGTGACAAGCAGCAGCAACTGAAGAGGATACAGGGCTTATATAGATCTTCGTGGGAAGTGGGTGGAACTTTTCAGTGTGGAGCTTTCCAGGGTGGAGTTTGGTGGGATTTCATTTCCAGAAGTATTTTTTTTTTTACTCTGTATGGTTGAGACAGGGTCCAGCATTTAGGGCAGTAGAATATTCTATGTGTGGAACCTGAAGTTAGAGTTCCTTGGGGGAGGGGCAGGGTCACTTGTGTAACTTGCGGGGCTTATAGTGGAAAATATATTGGCAAATTTGCTTTTTATTTTAGCCATTTTTGTTTGTTTTGTTGTTATTTAAGCCTTCTTATTTTAGACAACTGAAATGTAAATGCAAGCTTGTTCTTTAAATATATGTGTGAAATCTATACTCATTCATTTGTACCTGTGAGAAACTGACACCAACATCCCCCATGAAAACCAAATTCTGTGCCTGTTCAAGTTCCTTATTTAAAATGGCATAGTATTTGTAAACAACCTAGGCATACCCACCTACATATGTCAATATTCATATGGTATGTGATAATCTTCATTTCTAGACTTTATATTCACTAATACAATGTAAGTGATATGTCAGTATCCATTCTGTATTCTTCAGAATATAACAAAAGAGAATGGTCTATGCATGTTTTGTGCAGGAAGGAAACATATTTTTTAATTCATAGGTAATTATGGAAAGTCATGTGCTCAATGTAAAGACTCATTACTGGGTGGAGGGGATAGCAAATTCTTGAATCTTCCTAACACTTGATATTTCATTCTCCCCCACAAATTCTAGGGTTGTCTGACATTTAAGCTACAAATAATCAGGTCAGCCAAGCATTACATTCCCACCTGAATTTGCTAATTCTGTTAATTGGCTTACAGAGTTTTACATGTTAATCAGGTACAGATTAATGTTTTGAAATATATGTGAATTTTAGAATGGTGAAATATAGCTAATTAACAAATGTATTACCTCATTATATTTCAAATATATTTCAAATATATATTTCAAATATATTTCAAATATATATTTCAAATATATTTCAAATATATATTTCAAATATATTTCATGTCGCATGGTAATTTGTTACATTTAAACCATACATTGCTGTTGGACAGAAAACCACTGCCAAAAAGTAGGATTTCAGAGTAAAACTTTGCTTTAAAATATTCTTAATAGAAAAATAAATATATGTTAAAACTTTACTTGTTATATGCATGAATAACCTCAAGAATAAACAAATAGTATATAGATATAATTATATGCATAAGTGTATAATATGAAAAAATAACATTTGTTGGAATTTTATTTCAGAATATGATGATGAATGTTTGGGAGTTGATAATTTAAAAGACAAAGTAGGAACTTATGGGAAATAAGGAATACGAATATAGCATTTTGTTTATGGGATGAGAACAGAGGCTTATGCATAAAGAACTCTATGCAAAATATACCAGAGAGTATTTCTTCTCCCACAAATAATGTGGTTGATTGCAATCCAGTGAATACTGAATTCACCTGTGTTTATTTTCCATATACTTTATATACCCCAATCCAAAAGGAGGGCAGAAGAAGACAAAAGACTGCTTTACCATGCAAAAGAGTTCATACCTATACTGTATTTATGTCCTTTGCAAGGTAACTGCACATTGTATGTGCATTTATATATTTCCCTATCTCTTGATTCTAGACTTAGACATGAACTATAACAAATATGACACAAGTAGAATTTTGAATAGCACCTGCCCATTGGATTTTGCCTTCTCTTGGTGCTTATAAAATTCTGAGTCCTTTGTGTATGTATTCCATAATAATCTACTAGACTCCATCAAAAAGAGACAAGCCATACCAGCTGCAGCCCCTTAGTCCAACAGCCCTGCCAACTACCAAACAAATGAAAATAGATAGCCCAGACCAAGAAAAATAAAAAACCTTTTGGCTGACCCACAGGATGAGGGAAAAAAAAACTGCTTGCTACATTTAGGAGTGATGCGTTAGACAGCAAATGCTAGATGAGGTAATAATAACTAAACAGTTCCTGTATTGGAAGTCTGATCATACTGTGCTACCCTAGAATTTGCCTTACTAAGTATTGGTGTCCAGCCTCAACAGGTTCATATGTTCCTGGGTAGGTGTTTGTGTGGATTAGAAATGTTAGGCAGAAAAAACAGGGCTACAAAAGAAAATGGCAGAGACACAGAATAGAGTTAGGAGGGTAACCCAGTGAATACTAAATTCACCTGTGTTTATTTTCCATATATTTTATATACCCCAATCCAAAAGAGGGGAGAAGAAGGCAAAAGACTGCTTTACCATGATACAAAGAACAAACAGAGTATTTACCTCTTTCAATATCTGAAACATCAAGTAACTATATCCTGAATTAGGTATTCTGTTGTTTAGGCACTAAATGTAGTGACCACACCTTAGGCCAAGCATCCTGTAGGCAGCCACACCCTGGGTCAAACTTCCTGTCATAACCTTGAAGGAGAAAGAATGGGCTTGGATTCTCTGACCTTTGGTCAAGGTGGAACAGATCCACATCCATGACATATTCCCCATCTTTTAATTTATTAAAGCCTGTGCTTCTGCTACAAGACAGTTTACTGTGTCTGGCTTAGGTTGTCTTCTTCCACCTTCCAGACTTACCCATCATTGGTACATATATTCTGTCATGCAAGTCCTGTCTTAGATTGCTTGGAGGGAAAAAAGATCTTACCTGTCATTGACTATCAACTTCTGTTTATAAAGGGTAAAGGAAGAATGCATAGCTGGATACCATGTACCTCTGAGCTAACTTTCCATCAAGACAGTTCACAAATAGCTAGATAAACATAAGCAAGGACATAATGCTTTGTGATACACCTGTTTCTATGGACACAAAACCTTCAAATAAAGGAGTAGATAATGACCAAGAGGGATGGCCTTTTTAAATTGGTCTAGGATATCTTTAACAGTTTTTAGTTGCATCAACATCCAAATTTGTCTTATTAAACATACCAAATCTAAGGACTCATTTGCATCATGTCAATTTTTTGTCAGATAAGCTCTAACCTAATTCTATCCAGTAACACATTTTAATAGCAAACAAAAGTGGCTCCAAACATTGACAGGTCAGTATCACAATTCATTATGAAAATTAACAATAAACACACAATTTGTCAAATTACAATTCTCTTAATTTCATTATAAAAAAGAGCAAGGAAATCTTTCTGTGATGGGTGAGCTCTGTGTCTTTTTTCTCTCATATATTCCAATTGCATTGCTGCTTTTAACTTTCAAAGATAAGTTTGAGCTGTTATAGTCCCATTAGCAAAGTTTTTTCTCTATTCCTCTCCATAACTCTGGGGGGATCTCTTCAGTTCCTCCAACAAGGTTTATTTTTTTAATTTTGTTTTTTATTTTTATTTTTTTTGAGACAGGGTTTCTCTGTAACTTTGCAGCCTGTCCTGGAAGTAGCTCTTGTAGACCAAGCTGCCCTCAAACTCACAGAGATCCTTCTTCCTCTGCCTTCCAGGATATAATATTATCTAAGTTCATAGGAAGTGCATTGTAAGCAACTTCTAAAACTCTAGACAAAATAGAGATATCTCACGACCTGGACAGTTACCCAAAGTTCTTATGGAATGTGTCAGCTTCCATGTTCAGCCTACAGGCCCATAATATTTGACAGACTTTCCCATGAAATGGAAAATTTCAAAAAGAGTTCCACTTATATTGGTAGTTTGTCAATCACTTCTGTGTCCTGCAGAATGTCTGGCAGACTCTTTCATGAAGCAGGAACCCTGAATGACTGTCTTACCTTTAGGCAAGTTCAGCAGTCAATTTTCTGTGGGTCTTGCATGTCCAGTTCATGCAGCATAGCATCAAATAGTCCAGGCAAGAATAGTTTCTTGCCCAAGTGGCTAACAAACTCCATAAGGAGCCTCTTAAATGCCCATCATTCTCTTGAAGTAATTTGTGCTGCCAGGAGCAGATGTGTCTTATTGTCATGAAAAGTCCTAAGTTCTTAAAACATTTAAAATGTCATATTCTGTTAGTCTTTGAAATGATTTTAGGAATACCTATCTATCTGAAATATATCTTTGTACATCTACATCTAGACGACCTAACTAACATGACTACAAGCTTGACTATTATAGATGACTAACTATTAACCTGTATTTCTTAATTATACATTACATTTTTAAATGAGCTGCACAAACACAATATATTCATCAAAATCAGAAATAAACATTTAACAAAATTGACCTAAATTTGTATCAATAAACCAAGATCCATGCTAATGCAAAGTAGTCATCTATATAGCATATCCCCCCCCTTTTTTTTTTAAGAGAAATTGACTGTGACCCTTAATCACTTATGATTAACCCCCTTTAAATGAAAACAATAATTTATAAACAATATCTTGAAATTTGGGTGTAGTTCTCTCCAAACTGCTTTCTGGCTTTTTGTTGGGCAAAGTATTGGGGGGTTCACGGAGAGCTTTCAGGAATCTTGTTCCATCAAACCACATTAGATGGGAATGAATCCACAGCATCTCATCCTCTATGGAAACAAAAGCAGAATTTCTTTTCCACCCTTTCATTTATTTTATATTTTACCACAAGGCTCCCAGGTGGCTGTCTCCTTTGGCGACTGCATAGTGTCTCCCTGTCTCCACCTTCTTTCCTCCTCTGTCTGCTTGATATTTCTACCTTATTCTATTCTGCCTTGCTGTAGGCCAAAGCAGCTTTATTCATTAAGCAATAAAAGCGAGACAAATATAGAAAGACTTTCCACATCACTCAGAGGTTTAATATAAATTATAAATCCTTGGCCGATAGCTCAGGCTTGTTACTAGCTAACTGTTACACTTAAATTAACCCATGTTTCCATCTATGCCTTGCCATGTGACTTGATACCCTTTTTCAGTATGGTGTGTCCATCTTGCTCTTTCTGCATCTCCTGGTGACTCTCTGACTCTGCCCTTCTTCCCATCATTCTCCCTGTTTGGTTGTCCTGGCTGTAATTCCTTTTTGGCTACTGGCTGATCAGTGTTTTCTTAAACCAGTTCGAGTGACAACTGTTTACACAGTTATTTTATAGCACTTAGTCATCAGTGAAATGGGCTCAAAAACCTATGGCTAGACAGGGAAATATTTACTACTATTATTCTGCTAAATAGGCACAGTATTAAGCCAACTCCAAATGATTTATTATTTACCCATAGATTAAGGCACATCTCAACTCTCATCAGAGAAGTTTCAGTTTGCAGTAAATGATCATCAACACAGAAGCCCACCACAGGCCATCTTGTAGACAGTATAAGACTGCATAATGCTTAGCCCTAGGAAGAATCTAATGCATGCACACACACACACACACACACACACACACACACACACACACACACCCTCCATGCCTTAGGGTTCAGAAAAGGGAAGAGAAAACCTGTGAAAATGTGTAAGAGCAAGAGGTGTTGGATTGCTAAAAGGAACAGTGTCTTCTAAACACAGTATGGCAGCTGCATACATGAACTCATAGTAGTTATAAAAACATCCATGACACCAGTGAAAGCCCAAGCCAGATCAAATCCCAGCAGAGAGAAGGGGACTGGGTATGATGTTTTACTACCTGCCATGGAATTATTCACAATTGTCAGCTGCTGGGAGAGTGTCAGTTTCTCTAAGAGTACAACAGCTGATCCGTTAACCATGCTGCATTGGAAGGTCACACATTCAAGAACATATGACCAGCACAAACAAATTGGCCTTAAAGAAGCGGTAGTATGGTGGTTTGAAAGAAAATGGGCCCCAAAGGAAGTAGCACTATTAGGAAATGTGGCCTTGTTGGAGTAGGTGTGGTCTTGTTGGAGGAAGTGTGTCACTGTGAAGGTGAGCTTTGAGGTCTCATATATGCTCAAGCCACATGCATTGAGACATACTGTTTCCTTTTGACTGTGAGTCCATATGTAAGAACTCTCAACTCCTTCTCTAGTACCTTGTCTGTCTGCATGCTGCCCTGCTTCCAAAAATTATGAAAATAATGGCTAAACCTCTGAAATGTAAGCTGCCACCACAATTAAATATTCTCCTTTATAAATGTTGCCATGGTCATGGTGTCTCTTCACAGCCATAGAGATCCTAACTGAGACAGGTGATAACAGAAGGTGGAAGAGTGTGGATCTGGGAAGGGTTAGAAGATAAATAGTCAGCTGGGTGGTGGTGGTGCATGCCTTTAATCTTAGCACTCAGGAGGCAGAGGCAGGTGGATCTCTGTGAGTTCAAGGCAAGCCTGGTCTACAGACCAGGACAGGCTCCAAAGTTACACAGAGAAACCCAGTCTCGAAAAACAAAAACAAAACAAAAAAGAAGATAATTAGTGAAGATAATAAAAGTTCAGTATAAAAAATTTTCGAAGAACTAGTAAGAAAAGAAGATACCAGTAATAGGCTGGGCTTGGCGGTATAGGCCTAAAAGTCTAGGTGCTCAGGAGGCTAAAGCAGGAAGGTTGTAAGTTCAAGACTATCTCAAAGTAAAAGCATCTTTTAAAAAGAGCTATGTAGATCAGTGGTAGAGTGCTCACCTAGCATGCATGTGACCCTGGGCTCAATCTTTAGTGCAAGTTAATTAATTGAAAAAAATTCAGTCAAAGATACAGTGGGAAAACATATTCATATATTAATGAGAATATAAATTAGTTCTGCCACTGTGGAAATCAATATGGACATTCCTCAAGAAACTATTAGGCTCAACAACTAAGGTGCTTGCTACCAAGCCTTATGACTTCAGTTTAATACCCACAGTACACATGGTGGAAGGATGGAACTGACTCTGGCAAGGTTTTCTTTTATCTCTGCATACATGCCATGCCATTCCCGCATCCCTTTTCCCAACAAAATTATAATAAAAACTTAAGAAATAGAATTTTATGATCCATTTATACAACTGGTGAATAGATACCCAATGGAATCCAAGTATACAATGGAGATGTTGGCATAGTCATGTTTATTGCCACCTTATTCATAACAAAAAAATTATGGAATCACCTTAAGGTCCCCCATCAAGGGATAGATGTTAATAGAGACAATGTGATATATATATATATATATATATACATATACACAGTAGAGATTTATTTAGTCATAAAGAACAACATTATGCCATTTCCAAGAAAATGGACAAAATTTGATGACATGGTATTATGTGTATTAAACCAGACTCAGAAAAATACTACATGTTTTTCCTTATATGCAGAATTAATGGGGAAAGAGGCTAATCAATATAATGAAACCCCATAAGAGAGGCAGGAAACATCGGAGATGGGCAGATAAAGAGATAGTAAACAAGGAGTTGAATATGACAAAAATATGTCATGAAAATATCACAATGGAGCTCATTATTCTTTATAGTCAGCAAATACTAATTAAAATCCCGGTAAACAATTTACCACTTTGAAAATCACTCACTGATCTTCCAGATATTTGCCTTGGTTACCAATTCAACACAGCTTTCAACCTTGAATTTACACACCTAAACCTATTCTTTCATATTAAATAGTTAATAAATAGAAAGATAGACAGAGAATGTGTGCAGCGCCCACACTTTTTTAAACTTTGCACTTTCCCTTCTCCCTTCATAAAATTGTGAATTTAAGGGATAAGTGACACAGGTCCATTTCAGGATAAGGACATGAACTATGCATTCTCTATACAAACCTCAGTGAACAAACATCAAGGGACTTCACTTGACAATTATCCATGAGGGTCTTGTAGAATAGTATTTAAAAAAGTAATTGTTGGAAGTATGGCATCGAGGATCTTAAGAAGTCTGGAAAATGAGTTCTCTTGCCTGTAAATGTTCCTACTTCCATGAAAAGGTAGTGTATACCTCAGCCCCTATCTTCACATATGGCATCCTTAAAATGGCCAAGAATTTTAAATTAAGTGTTTATGTTTAATTACATTTATACATGCATATCTGCCTATCTGTATTAAGGACACAAATGAGGACAGTGTCTGCAGAGGTCAGGAATGCTGAAGGTACAGGCAATTCTGTGCTGACCAGTGTGAGGGATGGGAACCAACTCAGGTCCTCAGGAAGAGAAGCACATGTTCTTTTATTTTAATTTATTAATTAATTTTCCAGCTCGATCACAGTTCCACCTCCCTCTCTCCTTCCAGTCCCTCGCACTAAACACCCCTTTCCCTCCCACCCCCCATCCACTCCTCTTTATTTCTCCTTAGAGAAGGGCAGGACTCCCTTGTATCAGCCGGCCATGGTTTATCAAGTTGCAGTAAGACTAGGTACCTCCTCTTCTATTGAGGCTGGATGAGGCAATCAAATAGGAGTAAAGGGTCCCAAAAGCATTAAACAGAGTCAGAGACAGGCCCTGCTTCCACTGTGAGAAGACTCACTAGAAGAGCAAGCTACACAGCTGTAACATATGTGCAGAGAGCCTAGGTCACTCCCATACAGGCTTCCTGGTTGGTAGTTCAGTCTCTGTGAGGCCTGTGAGCCAGGTTAGTTGATTTTTGTGGTGTCCTTGATCCCTCTTGCTCCTGTAATCTTTCCCGCCACTCTTCCACAGGATTCCCCATGGTGCGCCCAAGGTTTGGCTGAGAAGTACATGTTCTTAAACCACTGGGCCATCTATCCCAAGGATTGCACCTAGAAGTTTATTTAACTTGCTTTCCTCTGTGAATCTTGTGACCCTAACAAAAATTTTCATTTTAAACTACACTACTGACATATTTTCAGCTTATATGTAAAGGAATTATTTTGTGTTGTTTTTATTGGGGTAAGGGAGGAGGAAAGTTTAATAAAAAGAAATACATTTTAGCTTGAGGCTTAAGGTTTGATTTTTGTTTCATTATTATTATTTTCTGAGACAGGATTTCATTTAGCTCAAGTCAGTCTGAAGATCTCTGTGTAAACTATGGTCTTGAACTCTTGAGCCTCCTTCCTCTGTCTCTAGAGGGTTGGGATTACTGGTGTAGACTACCATATGCTGAGATATTGAATGCTCCCAAAACCTACCAATGGCTTTCCATGAAATAAAATCCCCATTAATTCTACTGAAGTAGAATTTCTCTCTCTCTCTCTCTCTCTTTTTCGAGACAGGGTTTCTCTGTGGCTTTGGAGCCTATCCTGGAACTAGCTCTTGTAGACCAGGCTGGTCTCGAACTCACAGAGATTTGCCTGCCTCTACCTCCCAAGTGCTGGGATTAAAGGCATGTGCCACCACCGCCCAGCAGAATTTCTCTTTTCATTGATCTTTATATCCTGAAAGAAAGCTGACCCTCCTTCCTAAAGAAGCCCTCAATTATTCATAGTCACTAAATAATGGCATGTAGGGGGATTGTGAGGCACCCTTCCCTTCATACTAGAATATTGACTGGCTTGACCTTGGGCAGATATTTTGTCAGGCAACCACAGCTTCTGTGAGAGCATGAATGCAGTGGTCCTATCATGTCCAGAAGACACTGGTTCTCTCTGGTTCTTCCAATCTTACTCTGACAATCATTTCACCCCTCTTCCATGATCATCTCTAAGCCTTGAGGAGGAAATCATAGAGCTATTTTATTTGAGGCTGAGCACTTCATTAACTCTGCATCTTCATCAGTTGTGAGTGTCTGCTTTAAACACTGTATCCTACACAAAGAAACTTCTCTAATAAAGTCTGAGTGCTGCACTAATCTACGGATAATGAAGATACAAATTTAGAGGGCAGTTTGATTTTATGTTTTTATGATAACAGTAGTAGTAGTAGATTTACCTTTGGGACCTTTGAGCTCCCAGACCTTTTGTTCTTGGCCAGATTTACAGATCCAGAAAGACAACTGTTGCATGGTCTTACTCATGTGTGATTTTAAAATTGAATCTTTATATTTGTGTGTTTACCTTGGAGCACTGGCCGAAGACAGGAAATTAGAAAAGTGTCCGTGATGGAAGGGCGTTGATCCAACAGATACTGACTCAGGAATGAGATGGGACCTGGGATCCACTGCGAAAAACCTCTATGGGTGATTTGAAGGTAAAGGCCCCCATAAGCTCACAATGAGTGGCACTATTTGCAGGTGTAGCTTTCTGGGAGTAGGTGTGTCCTCGTGGGAGAAAGTGTATCACTTGAGGTGGACTTTGGGGTTTCAAAACTAGACCCAGTGGCACTTTCTCTTCCTGCTGTCTGCCAATCCAGATGTAGAACTCTCAGCTTCCTTCTCTGGCATGCTGTCTGTCTGGATGCTGCCATAATCCCATCATGATAATAATGGACTAACAAGCCGGCCCCAGTTAAATTTTTCCATTTAAAAGAGTTGCTTGTCACAGCAATAGAAACCCTAGTTAAGACACCTACCCTAAATAGTAAGTCCCATAAGACCAGGGAATATCCCTCAACTGAGGCAAGTATGAAGGAAATTCCCTGTGATTTTGCTGACTCAAAGATTCACAGTGGCCAAGTTGTCTTCTTTATGGACCATGACACTGTTAAGTAGCTTCTGAGGATTGAAAACAACCTAGTATTCTACTTATTTAATATTTTAGCGGAGTGATGTATATATAAATGCTATTAAATGAGTTTGAATTGCATAAACATTTAACATTAAGTCTTTACACACTAGAGCCAAAATATTTGTATTCTGTACTGACAATGAAGGTTTTTTTTTTTTCTCCTGCTATGATAATCGGGATTGTTCTTCAAATCCTTTCCCATGCTATTATTATTGCTTCTTTCTTACTGGGTTTTACATGGAATACGATAGACTTCAGTCTGAAAAATTTTCTAACGGAAAAATGGGAACATAAACATGATACTTTCTTTTGGTACCACTGTCCTCCACATGGTCATAAATAGCACCAACTCCTAACATCCAGACTATATAACTAGGTTTCCAAGTCTCAGCTCTGTCAACAACATCATCAATTGCTTTTATAACATTTTCTTCTGAAGCCTTCCTTGTGCCACTCTGTATCTCTTCCTTTTCCAGAGTATCTTCACCCAAAAGAGATCTTTCAGGAACCCTATTTAGTCTCTGGCTAAATCCCAAAATGAAGATGTCCATGGTCTTGCCCTATCTCACACTAACAGAGAAGATAATCTAATTCCAGGGGCTGTATCATCTCTCCTCCTTAGAGTAAGAAGGAATGGGATTTCTTCATAACAAAGTTAACAGGGATATTGTTGTTTCAGAGTTTGCTGACAGGCTGAAGATTTATCCTCTATTCTCTTTCTCCTGACTGCTAAGAGAATTGCAGGCTTGGAATCTGCTGTGCCTCTGGGTCACTTGGTAATTTAAAATTGATGACTTGGAAAGAGAATCGAGATAAAGACAGTGCCCAGGGACATGCCTTTTTATAGAAAGGTATTGTAATTTTGGGGATGAGGGTAATGATTTCACACAACTCTTAACAAAAAGAAAAACAGTGGTTTGGGGATGTAGTTTGATCAATGACTTAATCAGCTGGGCTCTCATGACAACCCCTTTCTGAGCATAGAGACAAAGAGGTGCAATTTACTGATTAGAAAAAGGGCACATGAAGTGCTAATTAGAAGCATAGAAGTACTATAGTGTGTGGTTTCATTTCACAATGCTCAAAGTCAGATAAAATGAATCTATGGTACTAAGAGTTAAAGCAGAGATTACTTTAGGATTAGGGTTAGTCACTAAAAAGTTACATACAGGGAACTTCTGGAGTGCTGGGAATGTTCCAGTTCTTCAATATTTTGCTTGAGTGTATTCATTTTGGGAAAGTTCATTTCTCTCTCTTTCTCTCTCTCTCTCTCTCTCTCTCTCTCTCTCTCTCTCTCTAAGATTTGTGCAATTTTCTTTGTATTCTACATTTGATTAAAATTTGCTGCTATATCCCCAACACACATAAATACTCTTTTAATCATGTTGTCTACTTAGGAATAAATCACAAGACCCAGTAATCATTGTTTGAAGTTGTATTTGCAAGTCGGTTGTTCAGCAAAAGGATGTATTTCCACCCTTCTCCAAAATTCACATTTTCCATCACACTTTATGGCTGTGTATGTGTTAGCCCTCTTCCTGATCTTAATAGCTTTGCTTTGATTGTGTTTAATGCTGGAAAAGCCATTACTTGGGAGAAGCTGTAGCCTTAATAGGCTTCTTTATCTTCTTGACAAATTGTAGCTTGGATACATGTTTGCATTGAAATATGCAGCCTTCTATCAGTTATTAGTCACTGAAACCACACACATCTCTGTGGCAGTGGTCAGTATCAATACCTGTAGGACAAGATGAGAGACGCTTTTGATCAAGCCTAGTGCTTCCTGGATACTAATTAGTTCCCTGCACAATGGAGCTGGTTCTGCAGACCAAATAAAAGAATGAATCAAAATGTTGAGGTGCATTTTAACACTGTCTCTTTTACTCCCTGGGAACAAATCAAATGTAAATGAATCCTTGGGGTCTTTTAAAGTTCCCATTTTTGGATTATTTATTTAATTTCTGGGATAAATATGCTTTCCTGTGGCTTATAGGAAATAAGTATAAATACTATACAGAAATGATTCTTACTCCAATCCCTTTCATCTATAAGGCAGTGTCTAGCCCCCATTGTCGCTGCTGGGAATATCTTTGTCTTTTCAGAGATCACTAGTGTATGTTAAAATAAAATCTGAAAATAATACTAACAGTGTTTTATCAGACTTTTCTGGCCACCAGAAAAAAAAAAAGTCTGCTCTAGAAAGTGGCCGCTTACTGTGGTTTGACACCAATGCAATCAGTATCAATTGGGAGTTTGTTAGAAATGTGGAATTCAAGTCCCAGCCTGAATCAGAATCTGCATTTTAGTCTCTTTTATGCTGCTGTAAAAGAATACTGCATACTAGGTAATACAATAAACTGAAATTTATTGGCTCACGGTTTTAGAGGTTGATAAACCAAGTATCACAGTGCTGATATCTCCTGAGGATATTCTTTCTCTATCAACTAATGGCAGAATGAGAGGGTGAGAGAGGGAAGGGTTGATCTCCATTTTTACAATGGTTCATGGCATCATCACCTGAAAGATATTACCTCTTAATAATATTATAGTGATAAATTCAACCCAACTTTTGGATGGCAGAAACATTCAAGCCACAGTAATCTGCATTTTCAAGATCCCTTTAAGATTCATAGTACCTTACATTGTGTTATACTCTAGGATAAGGGGACATCCAAGTATGCTACTGTCAGTATAGAACTACTGAAATTATTCCTTTTTAAATTTTTTTATTTTAGTTTTTACAAAGGAAACAATCTGTTTTTTTGTTGTTGTTTTACATACCAATCCCAGTTCCTACTCCCTCCTCTCCTTCCATTCCCTTCACCTTCCTCCGCGTCCACTCCTCAGAGAAGGTAAGGCACATTGCTTTGGGGAAGGTCCAAGGCTCTCCCTATTATATCTAGGCTGAGCAAGGAATCCATCCAAAGAGAATAGGTTCCCCAAAAGCCAGTTCAAGCAGTAGGGATAAATCCTAGTGTTACTGCTGGTGGTCTCGCAGTCTGCCCCATCCATATAATTGTCATCCACATTAAGAGGAACTAGTTTAGACCTATGCTGTTTCCTTGGTTCTTTATTCTTTGGAGGAGAGTTAACTTAATATATTTTCATTGTCCTTGTCATAGTGTTCCCAAGTATTTCCTCTTTATGAATGTATATAAAATGTGCAGGTATCCTAAGACAATTATGAATCTCTGAATCCCTTTCCCCAGTTCCTCTATCATTAGTAGTTGAAGATTTACCCCTGAGTGCAAGTGCATGTTCTCTCTCTCTCTCTCTCTCTCTCTCTCTCTCTCTCTCTCTCTCTCTCTCTCTCTCTCTGTGTGTGTGTGTGTATGTGTGTGTGTGTGTGTGTGTACATGTACGTACACACACAGGCAAGCACTATGCTAAACTCTCGGAGTCTTACTGAAGAAAGGGGGAAGGGAGTGTACATGCCAGGGGCTTCATGATGGATGAACTCACAGAGACAACTGAACTGAGATTCTGGGAGCTCATGGTCTCTGGACCAATGGTTAGGGAGCCTTCATGGGACCGACCTGGCCCTCAGCATGTTTCTGAAAGTTTTGTAACTTGTTCTTTTTGTAAGGCTCTTAGCAATGAGAACAGGACCTTTCCCCCGGTGATTACCTGGCTTTTGGGAACCTGATCCCCATGCTGGATTACCTTGTTCACCCTTGATGCAAGGGGAGGAGCTTGGCCCTGCTTCAACTTCATGTGCCATGTTTTATTCCTTGATGTGTCATGCTTTGTTCAAGCACATGGGAGGCCTGCACATTTCTGAGTGGACGCTGAGGAGGAGTGGAAGGGGAGAGGCGTGAAAGTGGACTGTGGGGGGCAGAGAAGAGGAAGAAGGGAAAACTGTGGCTGGTATGTAAAATAACTGAAAAATGTTATTTAAATCAAATCAAATAAAATAGAAAACTCTTTAGCTCTATCAGATGTGTTTCCCTATGTCAATTATTCCAGCACTCCAGGCCAAGACAGGAGGGTTCAAAGCAAACCTAGGTAACATAGTGATACTGTGTCTCAAAAATATAGCAAATACAGACCTGGTGAAATGTCTCAATGGGTATAGGTGCTTGCCACCAAGCCTGGTGACCTGAGCTTAATCCCTGTAAGCCATATGGTGGAAATGGAGGGCAGACTACAGAAAGTTGTGCTCACTGTTGCATGTGAACATACAGACACACATAATTAATACATTGTAAAATAAATAATGCAAAATAAATAAAGTGAAATGAGTGAAATTCTGAATTCTTTGAATAGCTCATAGTGGATGGTTAAAAATAACCTTTAGCAAAAGAAAAAGAAATGCCGTAGGTTTTTGCAAGTTTTTGCAAGTTTTGTGTT
Source organism: Dicrostonyx torquatus (assembly GCA_028555095.1). Classification (NCBI taxonomy): domain Eukaryota; kingdom Metazoa; phylum Chordata; class Mammalia; order Rodentia; family Cricetidae; genus Dicrostonyx; species Dicrostonyx torquatus. Next base: position 971,327 of record JAQHUG010000158.1, read on the forward strand.
AGAATGAATTTTTTTGCTTGGTGTATCCTGATTTCTCCAAGAAAAGACATAGTAAAACTCAATTTACTTTCCCTCTTTTTTCCCTCTACTTTCCCACTTTCTTTCTTCAAGAGGTAGAGAATATAGAGAATATACCACAAATTATTCATCCAAATTCACTTTGCTGTAGAGTTTCTTTACTGTTTTCATTAGGCATCCATTACAGTCTGTTGCTGAGGTTTTCAATTATTTTATTGAATTACAGTATTCTACAAAAACATCTACCATACATGTACAGCTTTGTGAGGTCTGATAAATTGAGTACACCTATGAAACTAACACCCAGGTCAAAACTTCACGTGTGTTTCACACTTCAGAAGGCCTTTTCCACATACATTATAATCACCATGTTTCCATCCCAAGTCTGTTCTGAGCCCTAGATACTCATGAAGCTCCTGTTTGTATGCCTCATGGAAATGGCATCAAACAATATGTATCATCTTATATCCATTTGGCTTTTTTTCACTCAACATTTGTGGTAGTTAGATCTAACCATATTGTATATAAAGTCAAAAGTCATTAAGTCTCATTACTGGATGATTTATCTGCCCTATTATTGATGGTTGTTTCTGCGGGTTCCAGTTGCAGCTATCATGAACATAACTACTATAAAAATATCTTACATGCCTTTGTAAAAATTTGTAAGTATTTCTGTTGGGCACAGAATAAAGACAAAAACTGCTGGGTGATACTGAGTTTTTAATGTATCACGACTGGTTAGTTCATACACATCAGTGCCAAGGAAGCAAGCAAGTTATGTGATCAGGCAAGCGCACATGAATTCAGACACCCAAGTGGGAGAAGAGAAGCCAACAGTTTTTTTTTTCTACTACATGAAAAAGGAACTCTCTGCCTACCAGCAATTTCTCAGTCCTGCCTTATTCCAGCTTTCCAAGGATGCGGAGTTGATTGCTTTACTTTATTCTGATTTTAATGAGATCACCCTGCTGCTGCAATAGCTTTTCCAAGCATGACACATCCTGGCTCCACAGTGAGAACCAAGTCAATTCTCCACTGTGTGCCAGCAGTGGCTAAAAAATGCTGCTCACAATTTTCTGCCTTGGAACCTCCACCCCTGAGGATAAATACTGAAGACAGGACAAGCCATAAGCAGAAACAAGTGCTTGTCTGCATGCTGTCACTGAATGTCTGTCTGGCTCTTAAATAACCCTAACCAAGACACCATGTTTGCAGAAGTCCTCAAATCCTTACCTTTTTCAAACAGCATTTTGGAACAGACTATTGAGGTAGAGGACTTGCATTTGAAAGTCTACTACTGAACTACAATGTTTCTTTCAGGGAGAGAGGCTTTTAACTGTTTCCCAGTGGGTTAATCCCCCATAAACTTGAAAGTCAGAAGAGAGTCAGTGTTCAGGTCCCAAGAACTGGAGGGTTCAGTAGAGGTGGCAGGGCTAGAAAACTGCAGCAGTGCAGCCTTGGGGGACAAGCAATGACCCTTAGGGCTGTAGGAAAATCCTATCAGGCCAACAGTGGACCCACAGTGAGGCTGGATAACAGCCAAAAAAGCAAATCTGAAGTTCAGGCAACAGCCTGGAATCAAATGTCTGCTGAAAAAGCACTTGGATCTTTATTGATCTGCATGTTGTATTGTCTAATTTCAGCCGAAAAATAATGGATATGATGAGGCACATGTTTAAAAGTCTCTGGTATTTGTACTTTTCTTCTTACAGTCATCTTACCTGGCTATATTTTAGTCTTCAGGGAGAGGAGGGATCTGGTTATTACTTCATTCTTTATTTTCAATCCCAGGCAGTTCAAAACTTTTTCTGGTAAGTAAATGCTATGGACCATGCCAGAGGAGCAGTGAGTGGCAATTGAAGTTCCAGGTGTCAGCTCACCAGAAGGGTCTCCTCTGATGGCCAATCTCGTTTAGGCAAGGTCATGGGACTAAAGACGCCGGAATGTCTTTTGCGTCTGGTGTGCCTTTACATGTTTGCTGTGGCTCTTTTCCTCTGGTATCAAGGTGAGTGGATGTGGGAGAGCTCCACTGATTGTAATATAGTGTGTTTATCACTTGGAAACATCCTGTTCTATTGGGCATTTTTACTTGTGGATTGTTAAGAAGATGACCCCCTCCCTAGGCTGTACTGTCTAATTTGTTAATGATAATGGCAGCTTATACTGAGTTTTGATGAATAAAAATAAATACAGCCAAGGTCTGTGAGTATCACCTAAGGACATGCCTGGATTGTAGTTCAAGTTAATGACTAACAATTGAGACCCAGTAGCCCAAGTAGTTTAAATTCTTTTAACTTTAGTATTGGGAGATGTGTTCACAGGTCTCACAGTGCAACACAGCTGAAAACAAAGCTTTGAAAATAACAAAGTTAGACTAAGATGTTTTTGTTAAATAACTTTGAGATGAAAAACCCAAGATGACAATCCAAAGTTTTAGGAAAGGCACAGAGTTGAATGTAGAACTCATTAAAATCAGGGAACAAGAACAAAGCCGCCCAATCTTTACTGGCTGGCTGGCGTGCTCTCCTTGCTAGGTTTTTCTGATAACCAAACGTGATGATTAATGTCTTATACCCATTTCTGTCCTCAATGTCCTGCTATAAAAAAACTACTACTTAATGGATATGTACCCTAAAGATTTAAAGTAGAGCTGACAGATTCTTTTTCATATATAAAAGCTTAGGTTTGTGATTTTTTAAAAAAGATTCCTTATAAGATTACCTTTCAAGATAAGTAATAAAGTAATCGGCCCTTTCTTTGAAACTACAAAATGCAGCTTGCCAGTGAAAGACCTCACAAGAACACCGTGCTTGCCACACGGTTAGTCTATAACAAGTTGCTTGGGTATGAATGTATGTGGGTTCTTGGGATAATTTGTTTTTCACCTGTAATACATAAAATGTATAATTATGTGAGGGAGATGAAAAACATGTTTTTACATGTAACCATTCACTTGAGAAATGGAATGTAACTGTTGTGGCTCTTGTACCACATGAAAGAATCTGTTGAGGTATAAAAGCTGTAAAACAGCATGAGATAGAGGAGAGAGAATAATGAGAAAGAATAAAGGAGAAAAAGAATAAAGAAGGAAACTGTCAAGAGAGTTTGTCAGTGCCTTTTTTTCTAACCCCCCCAGACAGAAAAGTTTAGCCTTACAGACTGCATCAGTTTCTATCAGGGTCCTGTGCTGCTGAAGGCTTGTCCCCCAGACAGCACTAAGTAAACTTTATTTGAACTTAAACAAAACACTATATATGATATATCATATATATTTCACTTACCTCTATATCAATATAGTTTTTAATATTATATCATTTCATGGTGGTGATTTTCAAGGGAAAGACATATTCTCAGAGACTCACTCATATTGAAAGACAAAATCTTCATTGTTTTTCTTAATAAAATAATGCATGCTCATAAGAAATTAAAATTTTATAAACATAAGAAACGAAACTTTTAGTAGAAACTAAAAGTGATATGTACTTGGAGTATATGATAAGGAAACAGTGAGTGTTAAAGCTGTCCAGGTGCTCATATTTTTAGTATGGGGGCAGATTTTAAGATGGTATGGTGACTACTTCTTATGCAAGTGTGTGTGTGTGTGTGTGTGTGTGTGTGTGTGTGTGTGTGTGTGTATCAGGTAACTGTCCAGTTGGACCATGGCATATAGTCAAATCTTTGGTAAACAGAAATTGACTTTTCCCTTTGCTTCTCCCTGGTTCCTTTTACCACCTTCAACAAGATATATGCAGCAAATAAAGAGACAATATATTGAGATAACTGCATATATCGAAGGTATTAAAAATGAGAAACTTAAAATCCACAAAAAATTTGTAATGGATTTTGTAAGTTTTCCTTAGATAGGTAAAAAACTTAAAACAATTCAAATTTCTATCAATAGAAGACTAATATGAACAAATCTTGACATGGTCATTCAGCAAAAAATGAACAGGCTCGCTGACCACTCAAGATCATGGATGACTTTTGAAATCTTTCTGCCCCCTCTTCCAGGATGGTCCCTCAGTCTTGGGGAGGGGGCATGATATAGATTTCTCATTTGTGGGATATTCAGTCACTACACTTTAACCAGTTGTGATTTTTTGTTCAAAGGAAATTTTTCTGATGATGTCTGAGAGCTACACATTAAACTATGGGCAGAGACACAAATTTAGAGGGCAATCTGATAATGTGTTTATGTAACAGAACAATAGGGGCAAAACAGTATCTTCTGGCCGCTGGGCTCATAAAATCACAGCAATGCGTGGTTGCTTGCCTGTGAACAAACCAGTCAACATTCTAGAATGAAACAGGAAAGGATTCATGACCCCTACTTCCAACTTATTATCTATGGACAGTTGATGGCTTTTGGGGGATGGAGAATAAGTTTTCTTTAAGGGTGTGGCTCCTAATAGGTCAACCACACTGGAGTAGATGGCCCTATACTCAAAAATATATAGACAGTAAAGATCACAGTCAATGAGTTATTAAGTTTTTTAAAAAAAATGAGGTCATGAAGTTAGCAGAGTAGGGAGGTGGTGGCTTATCTAGGAGAAGTAAATGAGGAGAAGTTGGGGTAGATATGATCAAAATATACTTTTTGGTTTTTTGAGACAGGTTTTCTCTGTGTAACTCCCTAGCTGCCCTAGAACTAGCTCTTATAGAACAGAGTGGCCTTGAACTCACAGAGATCCATCTGTCTCTGCCTCCCAAGTGCTGGGTTTAAAGGTGTGTGCCATCACCACCTGGCCAAAATATACTGTTCAAAATTACCAAATAAAATTAAATGATTGTGGTTAATTAAATGGGTGAATTTTAAGGGTACATATGAGTTTATTTATATCATTTTCTAAAATATATATTATATGTGATGATATAAATCAAAACAATACTAGAGATGATAGAGCAGTTATTGACTGTAGGGAGCGAAAGAGACTTCCTAGGATACTGAGACTATTCTGTGTCTCAAACATGGTGGTGTTTCTATGAGTACATACATCTGCTAAAATTCATCAATATGTGCTCTTATTACTGACTGCATATAAATTATAATTTAGGACAAACAAATTTTTGTTTTTGAAGTTTTTAATCTATTATTTAAGAATTTCATACAAGTGTACAATGTATTTTTATAACATCTTTCCTCCCCTTCAAACTTCACCCAACTCTTCCTCATACAACTCCCAACTTCATAATATTTTCTCCTTTATAACTCACTGAAATCAATTATAGATGCTCCCATGGGATGAATGACAGAAAGGATGGAAACTTCCATCAACAAAGGGCCCCTCAGACAAACCAAGCTATACAACTCTCTCCCACATATAGAGGGCCTAGTTCAGTCCCATGCAGACTCCACAGCTGTTAGTCTAGAGTTCATGACTTCCCACGACCTTGGCTCAGCTATTTTTGTAGATTTCCTGGTGGTGATCTTGACCTCCCTTGCTAGAATATTCCCTCCTACTTCTCTTCAACTAAGCTGTAGGAGGTCAGCCTGGTATTTGATTGTGGATGTCTGCAGTTGGTTCCATAAGTTACTGGACGAAGGCTCTATGATGATAGTTGGGGTATTCACCCATCTAATTACAGTGGAAGTCCAGTTTAGATACCCTCTCCACTATTTCTAGGAGTCTTAGCTGGGGTCATCCTTATAGATTCCTGGGAATTTCCCTGGTACCAGTTTCTCCCTAACCCCACAATGGCTAATTCTATCAAGATAACTCTTTCTCAAATAGCTATCTTGACCCATCGTAAAACAGGGTCTTGGGGCAAATCAAAGTAACCAAGTAACATATCATTAAAAAAAAAAGGTGCTGTGATCCCTATACAAACTTTTTCTTTCCTTTTCAAAATTTAAAATTTTTGACAATTTTCTGCATTTACATGATGCATTTTAGTTCATTTACTCCCTCTTATTCTGTCTCATCAACACTTCTTCTGCTGCTGAAATCTTTTTTCTAAACAGTTCTAGTTGCTTCCTCCTTTAATTTATTCACTTTTCAGTGAGTCTATTTTAGTAACACACACACACACATACACACACACACAGTAAAAATAGTTTCATAAAAACTGAGGGAATGATATATTCCAGGTGAGAATGTAAGATGATACAGCAACTATAGAAAAGCAGTTTAACAATATCAAAAAGCTAAACATACAATTATTCTGTGCCCCAGCACATAATACATACATAGTATATATACATAGTATATATCTATAAGAAAAGTGTGTGAGGCCTTTTTTTATTGTTAAAAGAAAAATTTACATTTACTCCCCTTGTCCCAGGCCCTCCCGCTCACCCACTACCCCACCGCCTTCCCCCTGCTTCCTTGAGATGGGGCAGGATACCCTGCCCTGTGGAAAGCCCAA
>JAQHUG010000158.1:1011647-1028794 GCA_028555095.1 Dicrostonyx torquatus
GGAAGAGGCTAGAGATAATGGGCAAGGCAGTATTTAAATTAATACTGGTCTCATGTGGTTATTTTGGGCATAAGCAAGCAACCAGTGGATGAGCAGGCCAGCGGCTGGCGGCTGGGGAACACAACACGCACCTCTCCCCCATAACATACAACATTGATAGATAATAAATGATAGATAAATAATAAATGATACATAGAGGATAAATAGATAGATTGAACATCACACTCAATTATTTTCTACTTCTCTGAAGTAGGTGTGAATTTCTTTATCTCTTAAATTTTTTCCAGCCTTAATGACTTACATGCCAGGAGAGAATATGGGAAGTGATGCTATCTAGACCAGTTAGGATATATTGTAAGATGTTAAAATTGTAAACGTATTTTCCTTTATTGAAAACAGTTTCCTTATTCATATATCCTGATTATAGTTTATCCTCCCTCTACTCCTCCCAATTGCTCCCCATGTTGTTTCCCCTCTATATCCATTCCTTTTCTGTCTCTCATTATTAGAATAGGACAGGGTTCAGGAATGGAGAGATGGCTCAACCATTAAAGGTTAGGCTCACAACCAAAAATATAAGAAAAAAAACTGGCTTCTAAGAGAAAACAACCAAACATGACAAAATAAAAGCATAATGTGATAAAACAAAAGCTAACATATTGAAATTGGACACATTGACCCAACAAGAGCAGACAGAAGTGTCAGAGCCACACTCGTTCTCACAGTCAGGAGTCCCACAAAAATACTAAGCTAATAGCTGTAGTATATTACATATCCAGAGGAACTGGTGTAGACCCATTCAGGGTTTGAGCTTGCTGCTTCAGTCACTGTGAGCTCATATGCACCTTGCTTAGCTCCTTCACAGGACTATGTTTTCCTATGTCTTCCATTCCGTCTGGCTCTTAAAATCTTTCTGCTTCCTATTCCCCAGTATTCTCTGAACTCTGAGGGAAAGGATTTGATGGAGATGCCCAATATATATATATTAAAAAGATGGTAACAACTTTTTTATAGCTCTTTTAGAACTTTGGGAGAACCATGCTGGGAGGAAATCTAAGCTAGCTAGCGTGAAGGTTGAGTGAAGAAGTGATTTGAGCTATGCCATGGCTCCATCATCCAGACCATGTCATCCAAGCCATAGTCCCAAATAATGAACAATAGAGATGAGTTGTTTCCACAGTATCCCATCCAAACTTTTTGAATCATAATTTAATACAGAGTAATCATAATAAATGTATTTATGTACACTTATATATCAGAGAGATGTGTAATAGAAAATTATATAAAAATTACACATTCGTGGACCTAGTTGAGAAGAATTGTCAATTAAATTAAATTTAAATGAGCTTTGAAAATATTGATAAGGACCTCAAGAAATGACAGAAACCTCTTAGAGATGAAAATACCAAGACCAATATAAGTGAACAAAGGCTACGATATTTTTCCTACATTTACAAATTCATCAGCTACATTTCATGGGATAAATAGGGATAATGTTAAACTTAATGGGAATTAATAAAACAAAATTGAAAGTACTAAAGAAAATTACCTGATAATTTAATAAGTACCCACCTTTGGTAAGACTACACACTACTCTGTGTTTTTATTAGTTAATAATAACTATAAAATCATGTTTATCAAGATATTAAAGGTCGGACATCCAAAACATGTAGTCAAACTGCTACAATTCAATAATAGAAGAGTCTTTGTTTATTCATGAACAAGGCAAAAAGTTATGTTATTTTTACCTTTTGCATTTTAAAATGTTTGATTTTACTGACTTGGTGGCACATGCCTTTAATCACAGCACTTGGGAGGCAGAGGCAGGCAGGTATCAGTGAGTTCAAAGCCAACCTGACATACATAGCAATTACCAGGTTAGTCAGGGGATACATAATGAGACCCTGTATCAGAAAAGTTAAAAACAGGCGCTTGAGAGATGGATCAGTGCTTAAGAGCACTGACTGCTTTTCTAGAGGTCCCATGTTCAGTTCCTAGCACCATTATGGCAGTTCTCAGTCTTTTGTAACTACCATTTAAGGGGATCCAATATCATCTTCTGGCCTTTGTGGGCACTGTAAATACAGACAATACAAACAGGTAAAACACCAATACACATAAAATATTAACACATATTTTTTAAATGCTTAAAATTTAAAAAAATGGAAAACTCAAAATAATTGATTTTTTGCTTTATAATTCATATGTGTTAGTAGAATAGGCATATATAGAAGTTCATACATGTTCTTACAGAGACACATATCTATGCCATTTTTATAATTTATTTTGGAGGCTAGGGCTCAGTTGGTAAAGGCACTTTCCACCAAGCCGATGACCTGAATTTGATCCCCAAACCCACATGATGTAGAGAGAATTGACACCCAAATGTTGTCCTCTAATCCCACACCTATGGCATGGCATGTGTTCCTGCTTTGTCCCCACCATAATAAATTAGCAAATGTGAATTAACCTTTTTAAGTGTACATACAGAATAATAGATTTTTATTGTATTTTTCACAGAGTTATCCCCCTTCATTAAACACTATTTAACCATTAGGTATAAAGCCTAAGTCAATATTACCTTCATTTCTCCATGTTCAGGCCAAGAACCTATGACTAGACTGGATAAGAATCATTGGGGGGGGAGAATTATTATGCTAAATGGACATAACAATAAACTGAATTCTAATTATCTAACTTATACCCATAGATCTCTCTCTCTCATTACTCAATACTCATCAGAGAAACATCTATTTACAGGCGACAACTGAACAGGGTGCAGAGAATGGGGTTGCTGAATGTATAGCCCTAAATGGACTATTTGTATCACACCCCTCCTTGCAAGGGCCAGGGATCGTTGAGGAAGAAGGAGTGAAAATAATGTAAGAACTAGATGTGGTAGATGACTACAAGAAAACAGTATCTTCTGAACACACTAAGACCAATGTGCATATTGGGTGACAGCAGTTATGACAGCATGCATAAGGGCTATGCAAGTTTAAGGCAGACCAAATCGAAGCATGGCAAGAGGAAGTGAGCATGAAGTTCCACCCATAGCAAAAGAAATATCAGCAATTGACAGGTTCTTAGAGACAGACATTGTGTTTTCTTTCAAAGTGTAGCCCTTGGTGAGTTGAAATGCTTCAGTGGGAAGATAAACATCTAAGAATATGTGAGCAGCGTAAATTGGATTTTGTGGGCTTTTCAATAAAGAGAACACAAATTTCAGTGTGTAAGAGAGTATGTATCTTGAATGTGTGGGGTGATGAAGGTAATCAACACACTTTTTACAAGATTTTTGGTGTGGGAGGTCCTTCTGTCTATGTGTTGATTTTATTGGTTAATGAATAAAGAAAACTGGCTTGGCCTATAGCACAGGAGGAAAAAGGCAGAGTTAGGAGAAGCCATGAATCTGCCTCTGGTGATGCACAGATTAGGCATGGAAAACTAGGCTGAATTTTGGGAGAGAGAAGGGTGGAGTCAGGGAGAAGCCATGGGGACACTGCCAGAGACAGATGTGCTCAAACTTTAGCTGGTAAGCCACAGCCATGTGGCAATGTACAGAATAATAGAGATGGGTTAGTTTAGGATATGAGTTTAGTCAGAAACACACTTATGGTATTGGCCAAACAGTATTGCAAATAATATGGTTTTCTGAGTGGTTATTTTATGGCTGGGCAGCCAGGACGAACAAGCAACCCTTCCCTCAACAGTTTCAAAGAAATAACAAAAAAATCTGTTTATAAATATGCTATAGACACAAAGGCTATAAATTGCGTACATTGCATTTGAAAAGTAACAGACACGTACAAAGGGACTAACACCTATTTTCAACAAAAGGCATTACCAGTACTCTCCATTTCCTGGATTCTCTCTAAACCCATTGGTGAGACTGTCCTGCCTTTGGTTTTGATATTGTGTATTAACTTTCATAAGGTTTACTTTCTCTTTTATCTTTTTTGATATTTTTATTTTTTAAAGCAATCCTTTTTATTTTATGTACTAATCCCAGTTACCTCTCTCTCCTACCCACCCACTCTCCCCACCTTCCCCCCACCCTGCCCCCAATCCACTCTTCAGGGAAGGTGAGGCCTCTCATGGGGAGTCAATAAAGTCTGGCATATCACTTTGAGGCAGGACCAAGGCTCTCCCTACTATATCTAGCCTGAGCAAGGTATCTCTCCAAAGAGAATGTGCTCAAAATACCCAGTTCAAAATATTGCTTGAATAAATTCTGGTCCCACTGCCAGAGTCCTCACAGACTGCCCCAGCTATACAACTGTCACCCATATTCAGAGGGTCTAGTTTTGGTCTATATACATTTCCCCGCTGTCAGTCTAGTCAGTGAGCTCCCATTAGCTCAGGTAAGCTGTTTCTGTGGATCTCCCCATCATGGCCTTGACCCTTTTGCTCCTATTATCACTCCTCCCTCTTTTCAGCTGGACTCTGGGAGCTCAACCAAGTGCTTAGCTGTGGATCTCTGCATCTTGGTTCCATCAGTTGCTGGATGAAGGTTCTATGATGACAATTAAGATAGTCATCAATCTGATTAGAGGGGTAAGCCAGTTCAGGAACCTTCTCCACTATTGCTTAGGGTCTTAACTTGGGATTAAGAATCCATCCTTGTGGATTCCTGAGAATTTCTCATGTTCTGTAAGGCAAAGGACACAGTCAATAAGACAAAACAGCAGTCAACTAAATGGGAAAAGATCTTCACCAACCCCAATTCAGACAGAGGACTGATCTCCAAAATATATAAAGAACTCAAGAAACTAGACATCAACATACCAAATAATCTAATTAAAAATGGGTTACAAATCTAAACAGAGAATTCTCAACAGAAGTCTCAAATGACTGAAAGACACTGAAGTAATTGCTCAACATCCTTATTTATCAGGGAAATGAAAATCAAAATGACTCTGAGATACCATCTAATACCTGTCAGAATGGCTAAAATTAAAAACACCAATGACAGCTTATGCTGGAGAGGATGTAGAGTAAGGGAAACACTCCTCCATTGCTGGTGGGAGTGCAAACTTGTACATTCACTTTGAAAATTACTATGGCAGTTTCTCAGAAAATTGGGAACCAATCTACCTCTAGACCTAGCAATACCACTCTTGGGCATATACCCAAAGGATGCATACTCATACCACAAGTACATTTGCTCAACTATATTCATAGCAGCATTATTCATAATAGCCAGAGACTGGAAACAACTTAGATGCCTTTCAACCAAAGAATGGATAAAGAAAATGTGGTACATTTACACAATGGAGTGGTACTCAGTGTTTTAAAAAAAAGTGACATCTTGAAATTTGCATGCAAATGGATGGAACTAGAAAAAATCATCCTGAGTGAGGTAACTCAGACCCATAAAGACAAACATGGTATGTACTCACTCATAAGTGGATATTAGATGTAAAGCAAAGGATAACCAGCTTATAGTCCATGACCCCAGAGAAAATACCCTAAGATATATGGATCCCCCTGAGAAGGGAAAATAGACAAGATCTGAGAAAATTGGGAGCATGGGGTGATGTGGAATTCTCCTCTGTATGTTGTGAATACCATTGGTTAATTAAAAAACTGGCTTGGCCTGCTAGAGTAGAACAGAGCTAGGTGGGGGTGGCGGTGGGGGTGGCAGTGGGGGGTGGGTGGGGAGGGCTGACTAAACTGAATGCTGGGAGAAGGAAGGCAGAGTCAGGGGGGAAGCCATGGAGTCACTGCCAGAGACAAACATGCTGAAATCTTGCCGGTAGACCACCAGCCTCATGGTAAAACATAAAATGATGGAGATGGGTTAATTCGAGATGTAAGAGCTAGCTAGCAATACACTTAAGTAATTGGCCAAGCAGTGATTTAATTAATACAGTTTTTGTGTGGTTATTTAAGTTCTGGGTGGCCCGGCTGAACAAGCGGCCTTCCTTACAACAACGAGAAGGGGGAAAATGGAGGGTTGGAGGGGAGGGGGAAAGAAGGGAAGAGGGGAGAAAAACATGAGGAAACTGGATGGCCGAGATAGGGGAAGGACAGAGAGGGAGAGTAAGAAAAGAGATCTCTTGATTGAGGGAACCATTATGTGGATAGCAAAGTTTATTTTTTAATGACATGTGAATATATTGCTAAACATTTAGGTTTTCCTAATAAGAATGTGAGAAGATTGGATTCAAACTCTATACATTTTTGGAGAGTTGAACCTTTCACTGAACTTCGTTGTTTTTCTTTTTTTTTTGTCGTTGTCATATAATAATGGCACACACTTATGAGGTAAAGTATATTTTGATATATGGATATAATGTGCAGTAATATCAAGGTATCACTCCATTCATTTTGTTGCTTTTTTTTCTGAAATGATGTCCTGCTATGTACCCAGGCTGTCCTTGAAATCCTGATCTCCTTGCTGCTGCTTCCTGAGTGTTGAGACTACAGGCAGGTACCATCACATTTGACTAACCTTGCACATTTTTCATTTCTTTATAGCAGAACACTAAAAATCCTCTTTCCTAGCTGTTTGAAAAATCTATTCTGTTCAACTATAGACACTATGATCATGTTGCTCTCACGGGAGAGGGTGGTTACCCAGGGAGAGTTGGGAGGCTGGAATCTAGAGATATCGAACAAGGGATACAAAGTTACATTTAAGTACTTAAGGATTAAGTTCAGGGGCTTCTTTGAACCCTGTATTTTACCCTTGATTCCCGAGGCAGTAATTTGTTTGTGTGCACTGCTTTCAAATATTCTGTTATATGACTATGTCCCAGTCTCTAATTTATTTTATTTTGCTGTTCATGGTGAGTTATCTGCTTTCAGGAAAAAGGCCACTGTGAATATTTCTTTTTTTTCTGGCATAGATACAAGAAGTTCTCAAATGTATACTCTTAGAGATGAAATTACTGGGATACAGATATATACAGGTTCAACTTTCCTCTCCTAAATTCAATGAACTTCTGCCAACCGGGCACAGATGCATACATTGTTTTCTTGTCAACCCTTGCTATTATTATATGATTTTTGAATTTTGCAAGTGTGATGTGCACAAAATAATACTCTGTCAATTAAAGTTGCATTTACCTCAATGGTAATAAGGCTCAGTATCTTTTTGTAAGTTTGTGGTCATTTTTAAAGTCTTCCCTTTGCTAAAATATGGGAATCCCTTTGTCAACAGCACAGTGTCTTAAATGTTATCCTATTAAATATTTGACATTGTTTTGTTTTCCTAGTATATTTGCAAGAAGTTTTCAAGTATATGTTTTAAGATATGGAATGACTAGGCTACAGATATGTGCTCATATTTAATTTCATTACAAAAAATTAATAAAACAAGAGGTCATGTTTTGAAAGAAACAGGGAGGGGTATATGATGGGAGGGCTTGAAGGGAGAAAAGGGAAGAGAGAAATTTTGTAATTATAATGACAAAAATAAAGGAAGTAATTTAAATAACTTTTAAAAGACATATTACACATGGGCTGACAAGATCACTCAGTGGGTAAAGCGCTTGCTAATAAACCTAATACCTGAGTTTGAATCCCTTGGATATACATGATGGCAGGAAAGAACCGACACCTGTAAGCTGAACTTTGACCTTCAAATGGAAGGGTGCCATGGCTTGTGTATGTGAGCATGCACGCGCGCGCGCACACACACACACACACACACACACACACACACACACACACACAGAGAGAGAGAGAGAGAGAGAGAGAGAATAAAACCCCTTTATAATGTTTATAACATAGAAAAATCTATTGCTTTTCTTAAAAAAATTCTGAGTTTGTGCTCAATAATCTTGCCAAACTATCTTATTAGTTCAAATATTTTATGTATAGATCTTCATATAACTGAAAATCATAAAGTGCTTGCTTTTTCATACCATTCTAAAGACAAAACTCTTTAGAAATTCTGGTCTTATTACAGTGATGGCTCATCTAAAATAATACTGCCTAGAGGCTGGGGAAGCCGAGTAATGGTGTGGAAACAGCAAGTCTACAAACCTCACTGGTGTATAATAGAAAACTTACTCCTCATCTGTGATTCTTGTCCATATTGGATTGGTTATAGGATATAATCTGCAGATCATTTTAATTCCAGAATCAAAGCTGAAGAGATTGTTCCCTAATACATTATTTCCTGAGGGATACGTATGTCACAATCACATTATGATTCTTAAACACTCCTTCAAAAGAAAGGCATAACACTATCAATCAATGTCACTAGCCATTAGCTAGGTGTGATTAGAGAGTCCTAAATAGGAAGTAGCAGCAAATATGTTGAACAACACTATCAAAATAAAAGACGCACTCCAATATCTGCTAATAGAAACTATCAAAATAAAAGATGCACTCCAATATCTGCTAATAGAAGGCAGTGCATTAAGACCATGGCTTAGAAGATGAGGTGTGACTTTTTTTGATAATCCATCCTTCTCCTTCTATTATTTCTGCTTTCTCCTAATTGACAACATCTCTCATTATACACAAATATGAACCTCTCTTCCCATCAGTAATCATAAGAGTTTCCAAGACCTTTTCATCCTGCTCATTCTAGTAATGTTCATGCCCTATTTTCTTTCAAACATTATCTCTTTATTTCTTTATAGCCTGATGGAGCAATGACTTCTTCATAAACCCTTCATTAAATAAAACTAGCTTTCATAACTGGAATCCCTAAAGCATATATTTTCATACCATCAGACTGTTGATTGACTATATACCATTTTGTGTTATTTCAAAGTTGTTCTGTACATATAATCTATTTACTATTTCAGATTATCAAGGTTGGTCATGTTGGCATATGACTGTAGTATCAATACCTGGGAAATTGATGCAGGGGGATCAGAAATTCAAATACACCCTTAGCTAACCAGCAGCTAACCTGGGCTACATGAGATCCTGTCACAGAAAAGCAAAATAAGGAAGAGAAGGAGGTAGGGATGGAAAAGGAGGGGGATGAAGAGAAAAATTAAAAAATTAAAAATTAATAGAAAAATAGAATCCTCTACATAATACTTGAAAAATATGCTTGTTTCATTATTAAGAATATCCATTTCCAAGCATATGGAAAATGAAAAAATAAATGATAATACAAAAGGAGAAGCATTGGATTTTTTGGACATATGAGCTATAAGTAGAACATATATTCTAAACAAAATGTATTTTGACTGCAAGAAGTGATAAAGCAGTACCAAATCAAATCAAATATCCATGTTAATTGCTGATTGTTTTAGAGTAGTTACACACCAGTAATTCCCTTTCTGATCATGCACATCCTAGTTGAGAAACATAGATAATACTGGTGACTGTTCAGCAGATTATTGGCAAAATACAGCTATGGCTAAGCATATGGTCTCCATGGCTCTCTGATAGCAAAACTATGTTGTTTCTAAGTGTCATTAGTTTATTTATTCTCTTTGTTCTCCTCATCTTTCTAACTACATCTTTAGTAGGCTGTGTAAACTTGTGTAATGTATGATTCAGAGAGTTCTCTTTCTCTCCATTCAATTTACACCCTCTGCCAAATGTTTTAACCCATTACTTTTCACTGAATATTTTAAATAAACTAAATTACATGATTTGAAAATCATAATTTGGTCTGTGAGACTGTTTCTTCTTCCTTGCCAGATGATAGTATCCTTAGAGTCTTTTTGGAAATTTTGGAAAACTAGTCTCCTTTTTGGAATTTTGGAAAACTAGTCTCCTCCTTGCGTATATTATTCCAAATAGCTACCATTGGAGTATGTCTAAGTGTGTGCAAACATAAAAGTGCACATACACGGGGTTGTATTTGTTCAATTCTCAAGTGATGTGACGGGTTGGAAGTTTAAAAGGGAAGAAACAAATACTTGTTTTGCTATGGCTCTATGGTATGACTACCTGGCCCTGTGCCAGAGTCTTTATGTTGCTGAAGCTTCTCATTCATGGTGCAAATGTCTCTTAAACTTTAATGTGCACAAAATCAATGGAAGATCTTGTTAAAGAAAGTATATGTTGGTAACATCCTTCAAGTTTAGATTCAGTAGAAGTAAGATGGGGTTGAAAATTTTTCTTTCATCCCATGCTTAGGCGATCAGCCTGCTCCTGGTCTCTGCCAAACTTTGAGAATGACTGTATTATGACAACTCTGTGAAGTAGGTATTATTGAACAGATGAGAAAATAGATACAGAAAATACATTTCTCAACTTTGTGCCTTTAGAAAAATCCTGGGAATCATAAGAATCCACATTCCTTAAATTCCGTAAGGTTATACAGAGATGAATGCACAGTTTGTAAATACAGCACAATGCTCTCGAAAAAATATTATCAAAACAATATTTATTGGATCTAGTTCATGCTATTGTGTGTCTTCTTTCATCTTCTCTCTGCCGTACACAGACCTAATGGTTGTTTGAGATAATGTAGGTACTTCATCTTTGTCTTGACATTCAACAATTCTATGACCAAATTGTTTTGTTATGCTTTCCACATGTCCTCAAATAACCACACCCTGTTATTCATGAAGGCTACTTCAATGGGGATACATTGAAACTTTAGTTCAGCATAAAAACCATGAGTCAACTCCACAAATTGTTTTTATCTTCCTTATGAAGGGGTTGTTGGTCACTTGCTTCTCAATTTCCACATGGCTAATAAAAATCATGCTGAATGGCACTGACACATAATTTCATTATCAATAACATAGACATCGACTTTATGTCGACTTCTCTAGTTTTGAAACTGCATGAAGATCTGTATTCTTTTTTATTTTTTTCACTTTTTATTGTTAAAAGAAAAATTTACATTTACTCCCCTTATCCCAGGACCTCCCGCTCCCCCACTACCCCACTGCCCTCCCCCTGCTTTCTTGAGATGGGGCAGGATACCCAGCCATGTGGAAAGCCCAAGGCCCTACCCCTCCATCTCAGACTAAGAAGGTGTGCATCCATATAGAATAGGTTCCCAAAAGGCCAATACATGCAGAAGAGATAGGTCCCTGTGCCATTATCATTGGCTTCTCAGTCAGTCCCCATTGGCAGCCACATTCAGAGAGTCCAGTTAGGTCATATGCTCATTCAGTCCTGGTCCAGCTGGATTTGATGAACTCCCAATAGATCAAGCACACTGTCTCTGTTGGTGGGCCAGTCCCTTGCAGTCCTGACTTCCTTGCTCATCTTCTCCCACCTTTTGCTCTTCAACTGCACCTTGGGAGCTCAGTCCTTTGTTCTGATGTGGATGTGGGTCTCTGACTCTATCTCCATCCATCAGGTGAAATTTCTATGGTGATGATCATGATATTCATCAAAGTGACTATGGGACAAGGCTAGTACGGTATGTACTCACTCATTAGTGGACCCTAGCCATAAACAAACAACACTGAGCTCATAGCTCACAAGCCTTGAGAAGCCAAATGGAAAGGTGAACCAAAAGAAAAACATATATAGATTATCCTGGAAATTGGAAGCAAACAACATTGCCAAACAAAAGTTGGAAACACAGGAGTGGGGATGGGGGTGGAGGTAGGGATGGGGATGGGGGTAGGGAAAAGGGAGGGGGAGGGAGAAAGGAAGAACTGGGGAGAGCTTGGGGAAGTGGGAGGGTGGAGATGGAGGAAGGGTGCTTATTGGAGAAAGGACTAAGATATTTACATTAAGGAAGTCATTTTAAGATTGGCAAGAGACTTGTCTCTAGAGGGGGTCCCAGGTGTCCACAGGGATGTCCCCAGCTAGGTATTCGGGCAGCAGAGGAGAGGGTCCCTGAACTAGCCTTGTCCCATATATTCTTTTTTATTCTTCTCTCTACAATACATCTTGACTGTAGTTTTCCCTCCCTCCACTCCTCACAGTGCTTCACCTAACCTCTTCCCCAGATCTGCCCCTTCTCTACTTCCCTTCGAAAAAACCAGACCTCCCAGGGATATAAACCAAATATGAAATAACAAGTTACAATAAGACTAGGAACAAACCTTCATATCAGGGCTGGCAGAGGAAACCCAGCAGAGAGGAAAAAGGGCCCAAAAAGCAGTTGAAAAAGTCCAAGATACCCCTTACTCCCACTATTAGGAGTCCTCCCCAAAACCAAACTAACAATCACAAGATATATACAGAGGACCTAGCATAGACCCATGCTGGTTATGTGATTGCCAGTTCAGTCTCTGTGAACTCCTTTGAGCCCTGTTTATTCTGTGGGATGTATTCTCTGTTTCCTAAAACTCTTCTTTTCCCTCTTCTGTGGTATTGCCCAAGCTTCAAGGGGAGGAATCTGATGGAGATCTCCAATCAGGGCTCTCTTTCTGTGTAATGATTGTTTGTCTCTGTATCTGTTCTTATCAACTGGCAGAGAAAGTCTCTATAATGGGTAAGGTACTGATCTCTGAGTATAATAGAATATCATTAAAATAATTTTATTGATCTGTTTTCTGTTAGGTTTCTGGGCTATTGAGCCCTTGGTTCATGGAGATCCAGACAGTGTCACATATGGGCTCCTTCTCAGGGCATGGGCCTCAAATTAGGCCAGTATTGGTTGGCCACTCCCACAAGTTTTATGCTTCCATTACCTCAGCACACTTTGCAGGCAGGATAGATTATAGATAGAAGGTTTTGTGATTGCTTTGATGTTCCAGTTATATCACAAGAATTTACTATGTTAGAGATGGTTTAGGCATTAAGGGCTAGGCTCACAACAAAAAAAAATTTATATTCTTATAGTCTCAAAACTGCTTGAAAATTTTAATATTCCAATTACATTTTCACAAAGATTTATTTCTTATGGCTAGGTGATCTTCAAACACTTCAAAGACCTACAGAAAAAGGCATTTAAATATTTTAATAACTTAGAATTCTGTTGACTTGAGACATGATTGTATCTTGTAGCACTGATCTACTCCCAAGAGAATGATAGGCACCAAAGACATTCCATATGAAGCTTGTTTTCCTCTTGGTAAAACTGGCCTATTGGGCAAAGAAGTGCCCTTGCCTTGACTGCTGACAGTAAGTATGCTGTCCAATACGGACAAGCAGGATACAAGGAAAAATGACTGTTGAACCTTGCTAAGAAAGGGTAGAACAGTCTTTCAAATTTTCCTCCTTCTGAAAATGGTCTGTCAGATATTTTAGACTTATAGCCAAAGCTGGTTTCCTCAAGGTTTCAGAGAGATTTCGGGCACATGTCCAGGCAACCAGCTGTTTCCATCATTTCTTACATCATTGGGAAGTTGATTGAACTTCCTGCTTACTCAGGTAATGTTATTTTCCTTTTCAGGTCTTTGTTGGTGTTGAAGACTAGATAGTCACAGTTATAATTCTCTCGTATTATACCTAGGGAATATTAGGTACAAGACTTAGGCTCTTTGGCATAAGACAGCTATTAGAATAATCTCTGTTATTTCCCAATTACCTATGACCTGGATATTTAGAATGTGTTTCTTGCTTGGTGTTGTTTTTGTTGGTTGTAGTTTCATCTTTGCTTATGTTATTCCCTTCTCTTTCTTTTGCACAATACTTGATAGTTGTTCTTATTGTATATAGTTTTATGTTAGGATTAAAACCTTCTTACTTAGAAAAACGGGGAAGCATTGTAGGGTTTCAATTCTTTTAGTCAATGGCTTTGGGGGATTATGAATCCTCAGGTGTAGTCTTGTCTGTGGGTGTAACAATTTACAAGCTTAGGGAGAAAGTCTCTCCTCTTGTTCTCATGCTCTCTTGGGAGGTCAGAGCAGAGCAGGTGGCTTGTTCTTCAATCCTGGACAAAACGACTGGATGAGAGGAGGTGGATCAGAAGTGGCATCTAAGCTGTTCTGTATTGGTGAGATTTTACCCCTATTTTATACCTAAATACATCCTTAAGAACCCTTAAGAGACTCTCGTGGCTTCTTGTAACATGAGCTCTCATTAGTAACCATGGTTATCATAAATGCTATCTTAATTTTCCTCTAAGCTTAGGGTTTAATGTTACTTAATCACCTAAAATACATGTAATTTTCATACATAAAATGAGGAAAGTTCTAACTGAAGGTCATTCTATAAACTACTTACCATATTCTCCACAAAAATGTCAGTGCTATAAAAGATGAGAGAGAGAGAAAGAGAGAGACTACAGATAGAAAAAATGAAACATATGATCCTAGAATGGATCTTTTCTTACATTTTAGTTTGAAAGATATTGAGAGAAGTGATTTGTTTTATAATATGAACTTCTTAATAATAAAAATATTTTATTTTTAATAATTATATATATATATATGTGCAATTCTTTAATGTTAATGTGTCCACAAAAGTTCACAATCCTTAAAGCAATGATGTTAAATGGTGGGGTCCTCAAGAGGTGATTAGACCATGGGTGCTCAGCATTCATGAATGGATTAATGTTATGGCAAGAACAAGTTAATTATAGAAGGAAGACTTTCATACAAAAGTGCTCCTCTTACCTCATGCACATGTACCTTCTTTTGCACACCAAACTTCCAACATCAGATGACATAGCAAGAAGATTCTCTGTATCTGTCATCTTGGGGTGTTGAATTTCTCAACCACCACAGTGCTGAGAAATTTCTATTTATTCTAAATTACTCAGCCTGTGGTTTTGTGTTTTAGCAACACAAAAAAAAATTTAAGAAACTGACCAGGTTAATCATGCTACATTCCCACATGGCTATCTACTCAATTAACAGTAGTCCCCATGATGCTGGCATTCTAGACGCAGTTCTAGAGTGTTCTAGAGGCTGTAGATTTAGAGCTAGATCTTCTGACTATCTGGAGCATCTCCACATAGGCTTAGAATTGAAAGAGGTGGCCTAACACCTTTCTTGATACTTTCGTTGCCTAGATTTGGACTGGGCTGCACATTAAGTGTCTGTCCCAGAGACCTAGTGATGTAAGAGGAGAATCAAAAGCCAAGTGAAGAAACTCTTTTTATTAAAAGAGGTGTCCTTCTTCCTATGCTCTGTGAGAATAGTATACATAATATATTATATTACATTGGGTCATATTAATAGTATTTTGTTGAGCAAATGTTTTTCTGCAGACGTTTCACCTTTTAGCCTGTTCAACAATCTTGTGGGATTGGCCTTCTTATCCTCATTCCACTTGCGAGGAACTGCCCATAAACACATCAAGTGAGTGTCTAACTTCACATTGCATTTAGATTTCAGAACTTCTTGTAAGCAGAGCCTGGAGTGGAGATTCTTATTCAAGTGGTTCCTAGAGGAAATGCTGTCAAGAGAAGAGGAAGAAGGGAAACAGGATAGGCCAGGGGAAAAAAGCCAGGCAAGGATGCAGTGTAGGCTTCAGGCTGACTTCAGCCTGATGTTAAGAATGCCTATGAGCACAAAAGTGGTGGAGCAGCAGCAACAGATTGTTTCAGATGCTTAGCCTTTTGTACCTCTGTGTCAGGCACTGGTCAGCAGCTATCCCTCTGAGGTGGAGGGAGTCGTTATCCTCATCTATTGGGATGAAGGATTTCTCATCTTTCTGAGGGCAGTTTGGGGATGGGGGGAAATCTGTGAATAGAGAGCTGCCTACACTTTCAACAACTAGACATGTCTACCAGTCAGAGGAAGAAGATCTGGGTTGCGATCTGTACCATCTGCTGCTCAGTGTTAGTGGAGTATTGGGCTTGAAACTCAAGGCTTCTGTCCCTGCATCACATGGAGTTTCTCCCTGCACACATCACTAGAAGACCCGTATAAAGCCCTTCAGGAAACTCAGACTGTGATTCTGGTAGGTAGGGGTATAAGATCTAAAGGGTCTTCAAAAGTGCTAGTATTTTTTTTTTAAAAAAGAGTAAATTATAAGTCACTGGCAAGTTAGCTCAGCAGGTGAAGATGCCTGCCACCAAGACTGATGACCTCAGTTCAATCTCCAGGATCCACATGGTAAGAGGGAACTGACTCCTATGAGCAGCTCTCTGATCTCCACATATCTACATGACTCACCCACATACATACATACACACAATGCACACAGAGCACAAAGAATATATAAATGTAATTTTTAAAATAGTATAATTTCAAATTTTCTGTGTGTGACAATAATCTTCCTGGAAATGGGAGGAAGCAGTAATTGGTAATGTTGTTCCTGTAAGCATTTAAAGCATCTTGTATAAAATGCCTAACTCAGTTTCTCAGTTTTGTCACCTGTTCTCACCCAAATCTGCTTTTAAGAAAATGATGAAATTAGTTAACCTTTGCTATAACATTCTCAATAACTTTTCATGTCCCTCTTTCCCTCTTCTGTGACCTCAGGATAATTGTCTTTTTCTCCCAAGAAGAAATGGGAAGTGTTTGGAAAGCCTGCTGGCCTGTTCGCTGATTTATGGGTCAAGTCTCCAGTTATTACAGATGAAATTTGAAAGTCTCTGATTAAGAAACCCTGCTGATTTAAAGATCTTCCTAGAAATATGTGCATAATGAATTATCTAGAGACAATAATTCAGATTGTCCCTGTGTGACTTAGATCACCCGATTTTATTAAATTATCCATTTTCTGCAGATTTCTTCAGTCTACACAACATGTAATAGTATAAGCGGTTTAAATGAAAATGATTTTACTCCAGGAAAACATTGACACCCAGAGTTAACCTAATTCTCACAAGATCAGTGCATGTGTGTGACTCACAGGAATATTTATTTCCTGGAAACTCTGCTTCTGATGGGCTTGATCCCTTCTCATATTTAAAACATTTTGGGGAAAAGATGAGCCTTTTTCTTGTGACTGGTGATAGAAAGAAGCAAAATAAAAGTAAGCCAACTATTTCTTAATGTTGGAACCTGCAGTCACTGGCGTCCAATTTTAGCACTCACATGGGCCAGACAAAGCTTTAGTTAAGAGAATATGTCACCCTTAAATATGTTGGTTTATTTAACAGTGGAACAAGCAGATATATAAAGAATGGAACTCTAGCACTGAGAACACAGAGAGGCTTATTTCTCTCTCTTTCATTTTTTCATTCATCTTCATTATTTATTTTACATACCACCCATAGATTCCCCTCCTTCCTCTTCTCTCATTCCCTCTCCCGCCCCACCCCCCTTCCCCCCTCACCCACTCCTCTATCTCCATTCAGGAAATCAGAGAAACATCACCTTTCACAATAGCCACAAATAGCATAAAGTATCTTGGGGTAACACTAACCAAGGAAGTAAAAGAGCTATTTGACAAGAACTTTAAGTCTTTGA
>JAQHUG010000158.1:1033049-1056006 GCA_028555095.1 Dicrostonyx torquatus
CTGTCTAACTCATATAATCTCCTCACCTGTTCTTCAATTGGACTCTCAGAGCTCAGACCAGTGCTTAGCTTTGGATCTCTGCATTTATGTCCATAAGGTATTAGACAAAGGCTCCATGATGACAATTAGGGTAGTCACCAATGTGATTACAGGGGATGGTGAGATTAGGCACCCTCACTACTATTGATAGGAGTCTTAGCTGGGGTCATCCTTGTGGATTCCTGGGAATTTCATTTATTAAGGGAATGAATATTGTACCCCTCTGACTGCCAGAACAGTTGCATAAATATTCAATACAGGCAATGCCACAAGCAGTCCTTTCTTTGCCTAGCGTTTATATTCTCTTTGGATGGACCCAGGGGTAGGGATGGCATAGGAGTGAAATGCTTAACCAGGATCTGCATTGATCCAGGGACCTGATTGCGGTCTATTTGCACAGAGCCAGGCTGCAAAAGTTAGGAGGAAGAACAGTCAGTTTTGTGCTGGGCCTTCCCTCTGCTGTCAGTGTAAGTGGTTGCGGGTGACACTTTCTTTATTAGGGAAAGGCGATGCTGGTTCTGCGAAGAGGTCATTTCTGAGTTGGTAGCGCTGTGTCCTTTTCCTTCTTTTGTTCTCATTCCTTGGAGCCTCTTGTCAGCTCCCATTTCCTTCCTCTGCCTCTGACCCACATCCATCCTTTACTTCTCTGTCTGCCATAAAATCCTCATAAAGGCCTTTTGTTTTTGTGATGGTATTAGTTTATTTTCTGGCTGTTGATAAAATACCCTGACAAAAGCAATTTAAGGAAGCATCTATTTTTGGCTCATGATCAGATGGTGGTACAGCCCACCATGGACAGGAAGTCAAGTCAGCAAGAGCTTGAGGTTGCTGGCTGCATTTCATTCACAGTTGGAAGAAGAGGGCAATAAATGTTTCTGTGCTTAGCTCATTTTCTCTTTTTCACACAGTCTTGGATCCCAGCCTAGGAACCTGTATCATCCACAGTGAGTGGGCATGCCCAGAGGCCCGTCTCCCTAGTGAATCTAGGTCGGATCAGGTTGATGCCTGATTCTATCACAGCACTTCCTCTCCGGTTGCATCACTGGGCTGCAGTTACTATGAAGCAGGGCCCTTGGCTGGGGCAGTACCTCAGTGCTAGAGGGCTTGCCTCATGTGGCATATACATCTTATATTCCATCCCAGCACCTCCCCTGAAAAAAAAAAGAAGAAGAAGAAGCTTGGTGTTTTTCATTGGGAAGCGAGCTTCTCTGATGAAGTTCCATTGCTAGTCATATTAGGCAGAGTAGAACATGCTCTGGTTTCAGAATTGTACTTCCTGCTTTGGAAACATGAGAAAGCAGGTCTCCATTTGAAGCTCCTGAGGGCAAAGTCTGAATTAAGCAGAAGTCATAGCCTAGGACACTACCAAAAATATTAACAATCGCCTTAGTTATACAAGTTTTAAGATGCACCACATAATACCACCATTTGCAGGCCAGAAATAGTAGACAGTAGCAGTTTTGTATGTTTGAAACGAAGTCCTGCACACATGCGATCTTAAAGACTATCTACATGATACCTAGCTATCTGGAGTGCCAACTACAGCACATCCTTCCCCCAGCCAGCTGAGGAAAGCTGGGGAAGAGAGTGTTCATTTAAAAATCTCTTGCTAACAAACGCATCCATATCACATGTCCCAGCTTTACTAGACTGTTTTTCTGTGAATCCTTGTGGCTATATTTCTACTCATTGTCACTTATAGCTTGCCTTTCCTACTGTACCATTTGCCACTCCTCTCCTACAGTAAATTTTCTCATATCCTCTCTCAAGTGGAATTGCTCTTTCTCCCAGGGGAAAAGTATCATATTGGGAAGTGGAGCAAGCCTCTGTATGGATTTGCATTCTTCATTTATTCCTGAGAATCGTTCTCCACCCTCCAGAATTTGGGGATTTCCAAAGTGCACCTACACTACTCTTGACATTCCCTCAACTATGCTAGCTTCCAGTTTCATGGGTACCCTAAGTTCATGATCATCATACCCTAGACATCGCCCAAACCCAGCTGCTTATATAGAAAACAGCCATTCCTTGCATTTCAAGCTGTGAGCCTTCTGTTCTTTGGTGGTCATCATCTGCAGCATTCATTCATTCACCAGATGGCCTTCTGATGGCCACAGAACTCTTAGTGCTGTATCATTTCTGACATTCAGTGTTCACAGAACCTACTCTGATCACATTCTTCTTAACATTTTCATTCTGTGTATAGTAGCTCTAACAGATACTGGTTAAAATTAAGAGAACTTTTCTCACGGTAGCCACTAATGTCTTGCAATATTATTACCTCCATTTCATACTCTCTAGTATATATTGCTTATGTTTTGTGGTCTCTCATGGTATCTAAGGCTATTTCCATGTTTTGATCATTAACTTGGTCTTCAGTTTCCACAATGACTATTTCAAACCAATTCTATTCGTATGATAACTCCAGTGTTTTTCTTGCCTCTCCAGTCCTGCATAGGTGCCTATTTCACTGTTAAGAAAGATCAGTCAAGTATTCTACCAGGTAGCTATGTAGTAAGAGGTGCGGGTTGTGTTCCTAGCACCTGAGAGGAGCGTGGCCATTTGTTCTCAGCACCTGGCTCCCGGCTGCGGCTGCATGGCTAGCTTATACCCAAAATGATTACACACAAACTGTATTCATTTAAACTCTGCCTGGCCCATTATCACTAGCCTCTTCTTGGCTAACTCTCACATCTTAAACTAACCCATTTCTAATAGTCTGTGTATCACCATGTGTCGTGGCTTACCAGCATGAGTCTAATCTATGTCCATCTCATGTAGGAGCATCATGGCATCTGCCACACTTCCTTTCTTCCCAGCCGTCTGTTCTGTCTACTCCGCTCACCTAAGGGCTGACCTATCCTACAGGCCAAGGCAGTCTCTTTATTAACCAATGAAAGCAACATAAAATACAGAAGATCCCTCCTACACCAAAAAAGAAAAGCTTTCATTTTAACATAGTAAAGTTACATATAACAAAACAGTTATCCAGCAAGAATTACAGTTACAATATCTAGATCTATTTTATCTTTTATCATAACAAAGAAAAGCTATAACTACCCATTCTTCAACTCTATCAAAGACTCCAGAAGGATAAAGTATTACCTAAGTAAATAAGAAATAAGCAACTTCCAAAACTCTAGAAATGACAGAGACATCTTGCTGCCTGTACAGTCACCCAAAGTTCCTCTGTACCATGGGGGCATCCATCTTCAGCCTACAGGCCCATAGCATCCAGCAGACATTTCCATGAAGCAGGAAATTTCAAAGACAGTTCAGTCATTTTCTTTTGTATCCTGCAGAATGTCTCACAGACTCTTTCATGAAGCAGGAACCCTGAAGGATCATCTTACCTTTTAGGCAAGTTCAGCAGTCCTTTTTCTGCGGGTTCTTTGTGTTCATTTAAGCAGTCCAGGCAAGAGCAGTTTCTTGCCCAAATGGCTAGCAAACTCCATAAGTAGCCTCTTTGATGCCCATCTTCCTCAGGAAGTAGCTTGGTGCTGTCAGGAGCAGTCGTGTCTCATTGTCATGAAAAGCCCTAAGTTACTAAAACATTTAAATGCCATGTTCTGAGTCTTTGAAAGATATGAAAAATGACTATCTGTAATATATCTATGCATATCTAGAAAATCTAACTAACATGACTACACACTTAACTATTATAGATGATTATCTATTAACAATCTATATTTCCTAATCATACATTACATTTTTAAATGAGCTACACAATCAGAATACCTTAATCAAGATCAGAAACATATATAACAAAATTGACCTTAAACTTATAAAGCAAAATTTATATCAATGCAAATTATTCATATCCATATCATCTCCCCCTTTAAATGTAAAAAAAAAGCATTTTATAAACAATATTTGAGAATATGGGCATAGTTATTTCTCTCCAAACTTCTTCCTGCTGTTTGAGGGTGCTGTTAATTAGGTCTTTCATGGTATAATCTGTGTGTTAGGTACATCTCAATCATCAGTTGAGTGAAGTAATTTTCTGAAGGTGTTCACAGTGACCTTTCAGGAGGGTGTGGTCTATCATACTAGATTGGTTTAAGAGAAATCCATAGGTTCTCATCCTCTATGAAAACAAAAGAAGAACCTCTTTCTGAAAGCATCATATCCTAGACCCAAATTGTGAAGCAATAATACCTTCATAATATCCATGCTGGTATAGCTTGGCAGCCCATATAATGAGATGTCTCTTTGTACTTAGCTCCTTCACAGTCAAAAAATTTAAAGAAAACACAATAAAATACATAATCCAGACATTCTGTGAATTTTCCATGTTTGTGTGGCTTATTTTTTAATCTATAACTATCTGTAGTCTGTCTCTAAAGACTTTACCCTTTTTAAAGGCATTAACTTTATTTTAAGGCATTAACTTTATTCTCTATATTCTTTTTCTTCTCTCTACCAAGCCTATGTACACCCATCCAACACTATGACCCATTTATAGGTCTTTTATGTCTGAATCTGTCTTATTGTGAATCTGTAATTCTTTACTATTAAGGAATACTTTCGCTTTGTGCTTTTAAAATGCTAAGCTCTTAAGAATCTAAACTGTGACAATCACAGATCAAATACAAGTACTGCCTGCTTGCTCCGCCCAGTCCAACATGGCGGAGCCACTTGTGCCTCCAAGCTGTGCACGTTGCACCACTAGCATGGCGGGGCTGCTTGTGCCTCTGAGTCATTTGTACCCCTGAGCCATGGTGCACAATGCCCTCCTTCCAGGCAGGAGCCAAGCTCAGCACTCCAACCCAGAGAATGAGCTTTTTATCTGAGTTACAGTTGCATCTGCTACGCAGAACAATGCACAGCCTGGAAACACCTCCATGTATGGCTGCGGAAATCCACCATGCTCTCCCGCCTGAGTAAGCCTGATCCTGCCGTCTGCCCAGGCAGGAAGAGCTGAGCCACTGGCACGGTCTCAGCTACTTTCTTCCCGAACCTGAGCGGGCACACAAACATCCAGTCCCACAAAAGCCATTGAAATGCTTTATAGCCGGAGTTCAAGCTGGTGGCACAGCCCAGGAAAACCGCCGCAGTGTTGCTTTGCTGAGTCAGGAAATCTCTGTGTGGCACGCCATCCACAAACAGGAAAAAACTATGTTAAATTCTCTCTCTTTTTAAAGCCCTCTCAGGTTTTTAAGTGGATTAAGCTGGCCACGTTGGTGTCAAACTGTAGTAAGAGGTGAGGGTTGTGTTCCCAGCACCTGAGAGGAGCGTGGCCGTTTATTCCCAGTGCCTGGCTCCTGGCCGTGCCCGCACAGCTAGCTTATATCCCAAATGATTAACACAAACTGTATTCATTTAAACTCTGCCTGGCCCATTATCACTAGTCTTTTCTTGGCTAACTCTCACATCTTAAACTAACCCATTTCTAATAGTCTGTGTATTACCATGTGTCGTGGCTTACCGGCAGGAGTCTAACCTATGTCCATCTTGTGTAGGAGCATCATGGCGTCTGCCACATTTCCTTTCTTCCCAGCCTTCTGTTCTGTCTACCCTGCCCACCTAAGGGCTGACCTATCCTACAGGCCAAGGCAGTCTCTTTATTAACCAATGAAAGCACCACAAAATATAGAAGATCCCTCCTACACCAGAGCTACATCCTGGGCTCCTCTGTATTTGTTGTAAAAGCCAATGGACTCCGCACAGCTATCAGTACTTGTTTTCTTGGTATCATAGTGTTGAAAAATTCTCTGGCCTAGGTCAGTAAAACAAACCACTTCAGGTTTAGTCATTTTCTGGTGACTCATTTTCAGTTACATGTTCAGCCTCTTCTTTGAACATGGATGATTCTCTTTATGATGCCCCTGACAATCTTCTATAGCTCTACAAATGCCATGCCGATGGCCCCATCTTCCTGCTTTTCTATTCTCTGATAATGTGTTCACATGACTATTTCCTTTATACTGAATTCTGTATTGACTGTTCATTTCATTCCGGATCATTTTCAACCACAAGACTGTATCTGGCACCTAAATACACTACTACAACTTCATCTGGTTTTTATTAAGTACTTGTCAAATACAATCTGGTTAACTAACTAGAGTTCAGAGGTAGTTGACCTAGAATAAGAAAATTTCTAGTACAACCTTGTTCTACAACTCATATTTATTGGCTTAATGATGTTTATTTATATGGGCCAGTTTTGATTTACTGAATGAAAGTTGCAATTGTATCCAGAAAAATCTGTTAACATTTTAAAAACCACTTGAGAGTCTTCAGTGCAAATGAACATAATAAAGCTTATGCACAATAAGCAGAGATGCCTGAAATTTATTTTGGGTTACCCAGGGGGCATTCTGTGATACTATTCTGATTCAAGGCAGCTCAAAGATAGATTTAAGAAAATGCATTTTGTGGTTATCCTCCAACAACAACAGCCGCCATAACCATCTAATAAAGTGTGCTTTGGATGCAGAATGAGTATGTGATTGGAATATTGTGAATCAGCCTTGCAAATAGCCAGTTGCTCTCAGAGTGAGTTGCACTGTGCTGTATGTCAAGTGACTGGTAAAATGACTATATTCATTCGCTGCACAATTACTAAATCTCTTACAGAAGGAGAGGAAAGTTTAAAAATCTTTATTTTTGAGCTTATATTTCAGGTTGCTGAATATGAATTTAATAAAAAACACGCTACCTTGGTCCACTGAATGAGACTCCTCAGATACTCTTTCCAGATGACAGTCTCACAAAACATGTTTAGCAAGAGGAGCAACACACTTGGAAAGTGCCTATCAAAGGAATTTAATCATAGTTATAAAGACTCCGAGGGTGAGACTGGGTAATACAATTCTGCCCTATTCACCACCACAGGTTTATTTAATATATTCTGCATGGTGATGCTTCACATAGCAGTGAGAATGCTTGATTTGGGCATTAGGATGTTTCTGATCCCCCAGGAAGCTTTTCTGCCTCAACAGGTCATAAGCTTCCTTGGCTGCCTTTGATAAATTCATTTGTCTTAGCGCCAGCAGCAGGATGTCGAGAGTGTGCATATGGGAAGGTGTGCAGTGGATTCCACACGCTTTTGTGCTGTTAGAAGATTAGTATTGAGCTTGGAGGAGATTTAATATATCCTTTCACACCAAGCTGCTGAATGGCCTTTCTAGAAACAATGAGTTAGAGAAATAAGAGGACATTCTTTCATGTTAGCTCCTTGCTACTTCTAGAGGATGCTTTAGTCAGGTCAGACTGTGAAACTATTTCCAGTGTGCATTGTACTCACACGTTGAAAAAGCCTTGCTTGGAAATTCACCCAATGATTTCTACTTATTTGTGGTGCGCACCTCTGGTGGCCTGAAAAAGACATGGAATTCATACTAAACAACTCAGATAATGTTAACAGCACACAGCTTGGGTCCATCAGTTTTTGCCAACCATGCAAGGAGCATTTCTAAAACATGGGGGTTTTTTAAACAACATTGAGTTATAAATAGCATAATTCAATGGGCTTCCTGTGCAGTTTTTTTTTGTCTAGATTGCCTCCCCCAGTTTCTGCTGGTTCTGTTCATCAGTCTGAAGTGAATTGGAAGGTCACCAGATATCTGGATGATCCAGTAGACACTCACTTTCATGGCTGGCAGTTGGCTGGTAGCCAGTTAACTGTGGATTCCTCTTGCTCTCCAGAAGTCTGACTAAGTTTCAGTTCTATGGTGGGCTCAGTATCTCAAAGAAAAACATAGGAAATCCCTCAATATGCAAGGACTTTCAAGCCTATATTAGGTTTCATTAACTTTTATCCCAGCTGTAAGACACAAATTCAGAGGGTGGAGGAAAATATTTCACATTTAGACTGGGGAAATGGGAAAGGTTAATACTGCATGGTGGTGATATGGACAATTAGGGCAAAATTTTCAATTTATCATAAGGCCATTTGAAATTTGTATGCTTTCACATGTGTTAATCCGCACTGCAGCCATGTGAGGCAGAAACAATGTTCCTATTTCACAGCTGAATAAGCTGGCTGACAGAATTGAAGGGCTTAACCAAATAACAAACAGCAGCATTCTTGTCCTTACACCGCAGCAGCCTAAACTGCAAGAATAGGGAAAGCCGGTTACATTGCTACGTCGAAAAAAAAAAGCACAGTCTCAGCAGTTCAGAACTTTTTTTTTTTTTGGTTGTTTGGTTTTGGTTTTGCTTGTATATCAGGCAGATCTTCAATAGCAATCCGATTTACCTCAGACATTGCTGCGATGCTTGACTCCAGATTCTCCTAGCAGTTCCGACTCAGTCAGTCTGCCGAGGAACAGCAATCAATCTGTATTTTTTGGTTTTGTCCATTTTACATTTGTTGGGGGCTCTGATTTGCTTTATGTGTAAGGATCTTATTGTTTCCCTGACTGGTCCTTTTGGCTCAGCTTCTCGAATGCTGGGAATACAGACCTGCACTTGAGGGATTTTCATGTTCCACAGATAATTCCAGGAATTCTGATGCAAGTGTCTTAAGCTCCATATGTCAAGAAACACCAGCTTATACACATTTGTTACCACATTGCCTGGTGCCAGTACGACACACTCCATGTCCTAGAAAAAAGTTCACAAACAATTCCTTTGGTCAGCTTTCCAAATACCCGAGTTACCCAGCATCTAGACAAGTATTTAATTGCCCCATGTTACCATTTTGCTTCTCAAAACATCCCAAAATAGTGATAGAAAGAAAAGACCCTCACAAGGCTACTATGAATATTAAAAGCAGAATACAGAAAGCACTGAGTGCAGTGCCTACAAGAACCTCGGCAAATATCCCTTCTCCTAGGATCAATTAGACAGGCAAGTCTACAAGGGGGCAGAAAAAATATTTCTGCAAAGTATTGCAGAATTGCAGTGTCAGATTCGTAAGTGAGAAATGATGGGCCAATATTCATCAGTGCTTCAACGGGCCCATGCATCTGTTTGAGGGAGAAAAAACTATCAGATTCTTCAGATGACTACGAATCATGACTGGAAACAGTGACAGGCCTGGTATGAAACAGCTGTTGTCCTTAGAGACCAACTCTATGGATAAGAGGCACAGAAGGGCCGGTCATGCCTCACCCTCTCCAGTATTTTCCGAATTACTGTAAACGTTTGGTGTCAGCACTATCGTCTGCACATCCCCAGACAATGACAAGATGTATAATGATTCCATATTAAGACAGCCTTACTTGAATGAATTGGGTCCATGTGGGTAAAATCCCTGTAAAACGTTTGTTTATCATAATGTATAGGAAGGCTATAAAATATGGCATGCAGTATATTATTTTCAGGTCCTGTGGGGCTCTGATTTGAAGCTTCTGTAATAAAGTGATGAGCAAATAGCTTGTTTCCTGCAGTTTTCCAATTTCAGTGCTTCCTTCTTGGCTTTTTGTTTCTTTGTCCATTATCTCTCTATCCAGCCTGTTTTCTTCATTTCTGTTCTTCATAACGTCTTGAGAAATTCATAGATTTCCTTCTCTGTTCCTTTTGTCATTTCCCTCTCCAAATAAAACAGTGTCCTTTCTTATCTAAACAATCAGAATGGAATGTATAATATATGTCTTTGATTTTCCAGAATGTGAATCTCTGTCGGTGGTTGTCAGCTCTACCAGTAGATGGAGCACATCTCTTATACTAAACCATGATGCAGCTCCTAGGACGGGGAATTTTTTCCTGCCTGTCAGGACTCCTCTACTCCACTCCCTGCTGCAGTGAAATAGTAGTTGGAAGCTGGTATAATACAAAGCAAAACATCTAATCTCGACTACACTGCAGCAAATACTTTTCCGACTCGTGTCAGAAATGCAGGTCTTGAGAGCAGGTGGTCTAGATATACGGTAGCTAGGAAACAATGAGAATTTTGTGTATGCATGCAAGCTTATGTGGTCAGGGCTTCTTTGAAGACCTGGAAGCCTTGTATGAAGGTATTCTTTCCCCTCTTCTCTTCCTTTCTGCTCCTCATAATTTCTTTTTTGATGGTCAGACTGCATCTTTTTACTTTTTTCTTTTGTTAGCAAGGCTAACCAGGTATGAACACACTGACACAGGCTTGTATAAGGACCCAAAAGTAAACTTACATTTTTGTAGAGCTGGGTGGAAGAGGAACATCACCTACTACTGACAGCAATAGGACTCAGGCTAAAGAAAGGAGATGACAATGGAACATGGGACAGCCCTTGGCATTTGATCAGACTTTTGTCGTAGCTCTTGTCATCAACATTGTTGTTACAAAAATGTCATTTCTTAATGATGGGCACTTGGCTTAAAGACTTTCCAGATTTTGCTTTAACTAAAGGTGCCAAAAATTGCTGTCAAACAGCTGAATCCATCTTTTTCATCAAATCAGCCAGCTGTTTTAACTTTGTGTTTGGAAAGGAAGATGCAAGCCTCAGCTTTTGAATGAATTTGTTCCGTATGGTGCCTGCTGTAGCATCGTGTATATTTGATTTCTCCTTACATAGTTAGATATTCCAAAGGTCCATTAGGATCAACTGGGTAGGGGGAAAATGTCTAACAGATTTCTGGGTTCTGTGGCATTATAGTTGTTTAGCTTACAGTTTGAGAATTTGCATTTTAATAACTTCCCCCAAGTGAGCTTCTTATGCCCGATATTTGAGAAAATAAGACAAAAGATAATAATCTTCATTCTCTGTGGCATCTCACCTGCTTTCACTGGGCCTCCTTCACTTTCCATGTCCCACCCGGGGAAGGCAAAGCTAAGGTTCCTTGTGAACCTCAGGGCTGGGAATAAATCAAGGCAAATTATTTCCTTTAGTTGGAAGTGAAGACTGAAATGTCCTTGCGTAGCAGTGATGGAACGTGCTTTACATGTGCTAACCATTCATCAGTAATCCCAGCACTAGCATGGGACGGGGGGATCTGAACGTGTAGGTCAACCTACATTATGTAGTCAGACCTATCTTAATCAAACAAACTAGCAACCAACAAGGAATGGGTCATTTGAACAAAATTTTTCTTGGATGAAACCAAACACTTGCTTCTGTGATAAAGAAGGACGTCTATTCTGAAACTTTAGAAGGACCATGAACTAGCTTCTTGTGGGAGATAAATGATATAAAAGGACATTATATCAAGCTTCTTTTTGTTCTATATATATTTGAAGATCTTAATATTTATCATTTATGATCAGAAATGCCATAGATAATAATGAATAAGAATGTTAGTATAGAAAGGTAAAGATTTGGCTAACTCCAAATATCTTCTTAGTTTCTAGAATTTTTGAGGCAGACTTCTTGGTGTAACCTGATTGGAATTCTCCATTTTTCTTTAGTACTAGAATGCTATGATGATTTCAAAGGCTCCTTAAAATAATTATATAAAAGACCACATTTCTCACATTCTCTTGTAAGTAGTTGTGGCCATGTAATTGTGGGATATATGTTTTTAATGTGTTAGGATGTCTGGAATAGATGTTAAAAGATGACACTGTCTTGCTTGGCAAGGATCCCTCCTGTTCTTTTCTTATGGTTCCCTCCCACTTCCTTAAATGTGAGATGTGAGACCTAGAACTTGAGTTCTGTGGAGTATGGGGCAACAATGAGGAGGAAAACCAGTGCTCAGGTGGCAAAACTGAACAATATAACTTGAGTTTCTCATGAGTTTGTGCTACTATCACCCAGCACCGATCAGGCTATCTGCATACTCTTTGCAAAATAAATAAAGAGGTTATACCTGCAATCAGTTTTTGGAGTTTTACATTTTATGTGTGGTTGAAACCAGACCAAGCTGATACAAATGTAATGCTCCAATAATACACTACAGAGAGTCTCAAACTATAGCCACCACCCAGAAGCTAGAAGAATTTACAGCTCAGACTGCTGAACCCTACCTCCAGGGTTTGAGTCCATAACTTTAGGGGTGTGACCTGAAGATTGGCATTGCTCAAAATCTCAGGTTGTTGGTCCCAGGACCACACTTTGAAAAGTACTCTTTTATCATGATTACTTAAACCTGAAGTCAGGCTCCTATTCTATTCCTTTTGGATCAGCGTATGCCAACTAATTTCACCCCCTTCAAATGACACTGTATAATCATTTTCCCTGCCTTAATACAGTTAATACGGTATAGTCCATTCACTTTTAGACTAAGGCACGTAGGAATAGCACCACATCTGTGGTACCTCGGTCTGTTTCATTTCTCCCTGCAGCACTCATTTGTCCTCCATCTCTTAACCAAGATGTAAAACTTTCAGAAGCCCCATTTATTTCTTTCCTTGAAAACTGATTTTTTTCATACAACATATTCTGTTTACATGGCAGTTCCCCTCCCACACCTCCTCCCAGATTCTACCCACCTACCCACCCAAATCCGCACACTTTCTTTCTCTCTTGAGACAACAAAACGACATTGAAAAATAATAACAAAATAAGATAAAGTAAAAGCCAGCAAACTAGAATAGGACAAAACAAACTGAGGCTCTTGGTCCATGGTAGAGTGCTTGTCCAGAGTCTCTTACATCCCATAGAGAATTCTTTCACTATAGTCAATTCAGGCTCAGTTCATGGTGGAAGAAAAGCATTCTATTTGCTGCATTCATCCTGTGCCAAAGAACCCTTTCTTATATCTCTTGGGAGGCAGAAAGTATGTCAGTGAAGAGGATGAACATGTTCATTCTTGGAAACTAAAGAGCTGGATCAAAGTTGGCATTTAAGTGGATTGTGCTTATGCCAACTGCTGGCTTGCCCTTTTTTTCTTATCCTTGATAGGAGCCGTTCCTTATTTGCAAGGCTTTTCTTGAATAGATTAAGTGCAGTGCAGCCGTTGCCTTATGGCACTTTCCACCTCTTCCATGCCTGTCCAGGGCAATTCACCACCACCATCCCATATTATTTCCCCCTAATTCCATTAGCAACATACTTGGAAGTTAGACATATCAGAACTTGAAAGCAGATGACAAAATACTTGCTAAATGAGCTTTGGTAGGTG
This sequence comes from Dicrostonyx torquatus, assembly GCA_028555095.1. Lineage (NCBI taxonomy): Eukaryota > Metazoa > Chordata > Mammalia > Rodentia > Cricetidae > Dicrostonyx > Dicrostonyx torquatus. The sequence continues at coordinate 1,046,016 of JAQHUG010000158.1, forward strand.
ACTGACTGCTTAGATTTAGCAACCTCGTTTGCAAAACGGTAAGTCAAAGATGAAATTAGATAATGCTTGGAAAGAGACTGGCTCAGTTTTCAGGCCCTGCTAAATGCTGATACTGATATCTATGAACACAAGCAGATGCACTGAAGGAAAATTCAGCTCCTATAAGACAACAAAAGCATGATTCACCCCCCAAAAAAGGATCACATTGGATTGAGTCAAATATCAAAACATGTTTGGCAAAGACCTTGTTAAAAAGATGGAAAAAGTGGTTTATCAAGGGAGAAGGATTTTTTTTAAACCATGTATCCAACAAAAGACTCATCCAATGTCTATACAGGACTTTGTAAAATCTAACTATTTAAGGAACAAGTTTAATAAGAAAATAGGCAAAAGATTTGAACAGAAACATTACTGAAAATGATCAATAAATTCCAAATACACCCTCATCACTAGCAATTAGAGAAATTCATATTAAAATCATGATGAGATAATCACTAGTTTTCAATAGCTACAATAATAATCACTGATAATTCTTGACATTAAAACCTGCCAAGAATAATGCAGTAATTATATTTTGTGCATTGCTTACAGAAATATAAAGTGGTGTACAGACTTTCTGAAAACAGTATAGAAGTTTATTTTTTTTTAAAAAAAAATCAACCATAACATGTAACTCAGCAATGATACTTCTGAACATGTATTTTCAAGAAATTGCAATTTATACTCATAAAAATGTACAGCTGGTTATATATAGTAGTTTTATATATAGTACTTGCAAACTAGAACCAACACAAATGTCTTTCATCAATTTGAAGAAAGTATGAGACATCAGTGGAGTATTACTCAGCTATGAAAAGGAATAAACTACTGATACATGTAACAGTTCTGATGGATTTTTAGGTTACTAGATTGAGTGAAAAAATATAATAACAAAAAGTTAAATTTGCATAATATCCTTAAAATGAAAAAATACAGAGATGGAGATAAGATAGGGTAGGGGAGAGGAGACAATACAATCAGGAATAGGGTGGTATAAAGGAGCTTTTTAGTGGTAATGAAACAGTTTTGTGTCTTGACTGTGGTGGTAGTTTCACAAACTCTGTAATACAGACAAGAGAAAATAGGTGCCTTCATAAAGTCAGAGGTTGATCTGAAGCATGGTGGGTTACCTTGTGGACTTTAAGCCCTGGCTTTGACAATATGTGATTGCTTTGTAATAAGTCACCATTGGGCAGAGCTGTGTGACATGTACATTGACCTGCTCTGTTTTTGCAGCTTCCTGAAAATCTACAATTATTTAAAAATGAAACTTCTTTTTTTCAAGAAATCAAGGGGCTGGGGAAAAGACTCAGACTTTAAAGTTACTGTCATGAAGGAAGGAGGACTTGAAATGAGATGTTTAGCACCCACATAAAACAGATCAGATCCCCAAAGCTCATTTGTCAGCCAGCGTAGCCAATTGGTGAGCTCCAGGTTCAAAAGGAGACACTCTCGATCAATAAAATGGAGCACACTTATGGAGTATTTCTGGCTTTGACCTCTGGCCTATACACATGTGCATGTACACATGTACACACCAAAATAAATAAATATAACACACATACTTTTTAAATTTACATAAAAAGTGTAGACTCAGTCCAGAATATTAAGCATAATTTGTGTTGGTAAAACTAATGGAACACCTTCAGTAATATTGAATTCCATATTTGATTGCTTGGATAAAAAACTAGATTTGGGGGGCTGGAGAGATGGCTCAGTGGTTAAGACATTGCTTGCTCTTCTAAAGGTCCTGAGTTCAATTCCCAGCAACCACATGATAGCTCACAACCATCTCTATAATGGTGCCCTCTTCTTGCCTTTGGGCATACATGCAGACAGAATATTGTATACATAATAAAAATAAATATTTAAACAAAACCTAGATTTTGAAGTGACATAAGATATAAAATATTTTGAATACACAAATCGGCATTACGGAGCTTTTCTTCAAACATTTGTGAGGTGTATTAGTTCCTTTTCTCACCACTAGAACGCAATGTTGATGGAAGCAGCTTAGGTTCTTTTTTCTCTTTCTTGGGTTGGCTATATGTCATGCTGGCACCATGGTTCTTATGCACTAGAGTATTAAATAAAAAGGGAAAGATTTTAAAGAAATCCAATGTTCAAATTATTCTTGGATCACAATGTCTTTTTCTCCTCATTATACATGACTCTAATTTTCTGGACACTTTAAGTGCTAAGCTGTAATGATAAGGTGGCTTTTTTAGAACATTTTTTAATCACCAAGAGTTAAAAATGGATGGTAGTGTCAAACAGCTTTAAAAAGGCACCAAGCGTTGTGTTTAGGAAAAGGACAGCTTAAAAGAGCAACAGAGCAATTCAGCCCTTAAGCAGAGACCTTATTTATATGTCACATTTCAGCCGGGAAAGAGATTTTATGACCAAATCTTAGAGCTTTACAGATGAAGTCTATAATATAAACATGCTAGCAGCATTAAGGGAACAGCACACGGTGAAGCTGCTGCATACCTCTATTTACTATGCTGGGTCTCTTCTTCATGAAAGACAGTTTAGCAGTTAGCATAACAGTTCCTCACCTCTGAACCTTTAGACAGGATACTGCTGCCATGCATAAAATCAAAGTAAAAGCCTTAATGTATATTGCCTCCAGAATGCATTCCAACTTCAGATTCTAGAATGAGCTTTATCACACCCCTTGTTTTTAATAAGATAGTTATGGGTATGGGATGAGATTGTAAAGGTTTTGTTCCAATTTTCCCTGGCTATTCCCTCCAAGAAGGGTAAAATACTTCTAAATCTTTTCTTCTTGGATTAGAGCTAAGGTAGTTTGGCTAAAGTGAAATAAAATACCAGGCACAGAGAGTAGCAAAGTCTCCATCAATGATCTGCGTTCTACAGACTTGGCTTCCAAGCCTTTATATGTATTGTCCCTTCACCTCCAACCACCTTTCTCCCACTCTTTCTTATCAATTCCTGTTCATCCTTTAAAATTTAGCAAAAAGTTACTTTGAGAACCTATGGATTGGATTGGATCGAGTAGTTTCATTACATTCCCTCCTATATCTTGGATTTCTTCTTCATAGTGTTTATCAAAGATACAATTAACATTGAATAATAGTTTTTATATTATACTTTTTTGCTGTTGTATTTTTTCTGTTCTAATTTCTGTGATAATATGTTCAGACAAAGGCCAACAAAATCCCCAGTGCCAGAGAAGGGACACCTTCCTTCAAGTACATATGCTATTGACATTGCCTTTGGTTGCCTGCCTAAGACTGGCACAAGACCATACTCATGGATATTCCAGTCTGGATAGGAGGGAAGTTTTAATGGTCCATCCATAAATAAAAAGCTGAGAGCAGTCAATTATTGCTGAGGGAGAATTAGTTTTTCCAATTCTAAGTAGTTAGCCCTAAACAAATTTATATATGGTCACCACTAGTTGGACTTTGTAGTTTATATGTATATGCATATGTATATGTACATATATACACATATACATAACAATATCATTATAGAAAAAGAAATCAGGAACTCAAGAGTTGATGGTGGAGAGAACATGGGAAGAGTTAGAAGAGGACACTTTGGTGTAGAAATGCTGCAAATACAAATGTATTCACAAAGGAAATTAACAAAAAAAATGAATTTCAAAATCCTAAAAGAGAAAGGAATTATTTTGCTTCATGTTGAAGCATATAGTCTATTGTAGAGGCTAAATGAAGGGACAGGACATTGAAGCAGCAGTCATAGTCATAGCAGCAGGGATAGACGCAAACTGCAGCTCAGGACCCATTCTCCGCTTACAGTGCTCCATGGTCCTCAGCATGGAACGGTGCCACCACAATGGGCAGATCCTCTCACTTCAATTAGCTCAATCAAGAAAATTCCACATACACACGCACATCTAGATTCCAGATGATTGCAGATGCTGTCAAGTTTACAATTAATACCAACTTTCTTGACTCCATACAAACCCTAACAGGACAAAGGTATTTGACTTAAAAAAGTCTGTATTCCAAGTTCCCAGCAACGTACTTGATATACAGTAAGTATTCAACAAATCTTTGCTGAAGAAATAATGAAAGGGCTGGGACTACAGTCCAGCTGGTAGAGTACTTGCCTGGTATTTACAAGGCCTTGCGTTCAATCCTTAGCATCATAAAGAAATAAAAGAGAACTAGAAGAAGAGGAGGAGGAGGCAGAGGAGGAGAAGAAAAGGCAAAAGTAGAAGCAGAGAAATGGGCACTTGCTAGACATAGACTTGCTAGGTGCCCTGATTGGCACTGCCTTAAAAAGTGTCATAAGGTAAGCTGTGCAATTCTAACTACACCTTAAAGAGGTGAGTGCCGTTCTTATGCTGGTTTTACACACAGAAATCTAAGGTTTCTGAGCTTGAGGAAGTTAGTTACCATTACATAGCTGGTCACATTTTCAGTCTCATGTGACTTCTTCCCTGTTCATTTTTGTTGTTTTTCTCTTCCTTTGTCATTCTACATCCACACTCATTCTCTCTTTGTGGATAAAATGCCCGGTATAAAGGCTAGAGAGAAATAACTTGATTCTGGATACTCTTTGAGGACATTGCTCTCTGGGGAAGGCTGCCTGCAGATCAGATCTTTGGAAAAGTGAAGAGCAGATCAGGTTGCCTTCCTCAGGCCTTCAACATGTCTTGGTGGAAGCTGATGTATGTCAGGATCATCTGCACTGTCAGATTCAAAAGGACTCTCGGTTCATTCTAATATATATGTTAATACTCTTCTCATTGTGGTTATTGGGTAACATTTTTAAATCTCAGAGTCTAAAACTTCCTTTTTAAAATATCAATGTAAAAAAGCATAGCATAATATTAAATATGGTCTCATAACTATTATTGAAAAGAAAATACACAAGCAGCAAATTGGCAGCATTTTCGTTATTTCCCAACTGTGACTCTGTCCTCCCCACACTGATGCCACCTCGTGCTATCATCATGACGATCATGGTTTGGCAGTTACAAAGTAAATGCTCCATACCAAGTCGACTGCAGAAAGCTCTCGCCATGGCATTTGGAAACACATTAAATTATGCAGCTTGACTTCTTATCCTCTTCACACCCTCTGCATTTCCCTTTTGGATAGCTCAGAGGGAGGTGAAGTGGGAAGAAAAGTAGCCCAAAGGAAAGAAAACTGAATTTAAGTGCCATTAGACAACAAAAATGTATAAAAGCCAAAGCGATTGTTCCTAATTCACCCTCTAGTTTCCACACCTGCCTTTGTGCATCTTTTTGTTATTTTATTATGTTTGTGATTTAGCATCTAGAAGTGTTCTTGTACTGAATCTCTCCTTATGCTTGTTTTCGTATTCCTGCTGTTCTATTTGAGGCTTTAGCTCCAGCTAATTTTAGGCTTGTTGGTGATGATTTGCGTTTTCCTTCTCTATAGAAGACCATTGGCATTGAGTCAAGAGGTCTGGATGGAAGGCTCGACTAAATCCTTATAACCTCATGTGCAAAATAAAAATAATGATAGTACCAGCTCTGCCAAAGGATAAAATGACATAAAATACATAAACAGCCTGCAAATGCGTCCCTCTTAATTCAGAGATGTTTAATCCTCATAGAACTATTATTCCATATAATGGTGCATCTTTTCCAGACAATTCAAAGCCAGAAAAAAAGATGAAAAAGTTCAGTTAAGTGTAAGAAATGTAAAATCATATCAAATTCTTCAAGAGTTGTTATTAACCCCTTGGGGTAGATATCTTTGCACTTTTAGAACTGAAAAGGAAGGCTTATCCAGTTTTCAAGGCTGTGGCTTATGTCCTCCATAGCTATTACTGTTATATCAAAGCAGGTTGGGGAGAAAAGACACATATGAAACTTTATTTGCAATCTGGAAATTAATTTGGAATTGAAACAGAAGTAAAAGAACTCTTTGATTCTGTGATTTAGCAATTGTAACGCAAATTTCCCTTTCAAGGATGAAAAATATCGAAACCACTCACTTAAGTAGGTCGTACAAATTTTTCTTAAATTCTTTTAGGAGTAGGAATATCAGTATTGCTATTTCAAGAACTAGATGCCCTGTTTTGACCAATGTTGCACATAATATCCACCCATTAATTCTAGTAGCTTCCTGAACATCTACAATGCTTCCAGCTTATGACAATTCTCTGATATTACTGCAAAATCTTCTAGGTTATAGTTTGTTAAAGCTGAAATCTCAATCTCTTTCAAAACTGATTTTCATGTGTCATGGTTTCCCATGCTATCGACATTCTAGACTGTTCCATTTGCCAGCAAACATCCAGAGCCAGACACCAGACTCTACTCCTGTTCGCAACATGGTGAGCTGGGTAACATGGGTTCATTTGTCCTGGGAAAGTGGGTGCTGTAGTTTGCAGAACTGCATTGCAGCTCATTTTACTTCAATGGGAACCAAAACATTTTCATATGCTTGTTACAAACCACCATGAATGAACTCAGTAAGTGAGACTCTGAAGAGTCTTGATAGAAAGCACTGAAAATTTCTTATTGTCAGAGAGAAACCAGGGTGTCTAGTCAATATAATTAGAATTCTGGGACTCCTTGACAACATGAAACATGCCATGTTGGTACAAAAGATAGAACATTAGTAGTTAAGCTCTTGTTGTTTCCAAATCTGTATTTACCCTGTCCTTGGCAGGCAGAGTATTCTGTATCTTCATCAGCTTTTGAAGCAAGATAATTATCCCTATTTAACAGATAAAGGTCTCATTCGCTTCGAAAATGGATAGGAAGCTAAGAAATCTGGCTTCTAACTACACACAGTCTCATCTTCTTGGATAATGAAGAACTGAAAAGAATATTATGACAACTGCCTATTTTCCCCTAAAGGAAAAAAATATAAACTGGAACTTACCTTAAAATTTATTTTTATTTCCCACGTCTCCAAAGTCATACGATTAAACATTGTTATCTCAAGGTGATGGAGATGGGGAAAATTCCCAACTGGTTACTGCTTGTTTGCTGCTTCTTGTTTCTTCCTCCTCCTAGTCTTCCTCCTCCTTTTAGTCCTCCTCCTCTTTGCCATTTTGGCCATTGTATAAACTGATCAAATGTAAATGACAAGTTTTCATGAGCTTGTTTACACTTGTGAGAATTGAATACGCCACATGTGCTCATAGGTTCTCAGATTGCTCATAAATCTTATGTACTTAAAAATGCTACTTAAAACACTTGCGTCTAAAACCATTTCTACTTTTATAAAGTAGAAAACTTGTCTAATTTATAGTTTTTGACAGTAACTACACAATAAGAATGAATTAAGATGTTTAAGAATGTTTTCATAAGTGTACCAAATGTACAGGCAATAGCATAGGATAAGAAATGGGGATATTTCTAAATCTTTTAATGGTATTTTGTAGCTCTCTCAAGCAGAAATTCAGTTAAGTTCAATCATCCATGATGCTCAAAGCAGCATGTAGGAGAAATTTTCATTAGTTGTATTAGGTCACCCCTGTATATATTTAAAATAACAACTGCAACAGGTCTAGCTAGAGCAATCACGCAAGAGAAAGAAAGAAAGAAAGAAAGAAAGAAAGAAAGAAAGAAAGAAAGAAAGAGAATCTAAATTGTTACTCTTTGCCATGATAAGATTTTATATGTAAAAAAACCCAGATTCCACCAAAAACCTCCTAGAAATCAACATAAAATAATCAGTAGTGTGGGGGTGTGTGGGGGTGTAGGTGTGGGCGTATGCATGCACAGGCAATTGCATGGGTGTATGTATAATTCTCTGAAAAAAATAAATAAAAGATATACCATTTACAATAATTACCAAAATTAAAAATAATTTAACTGAAGAGGTGGATGATACATATAATAAATGCGGTAAAGTATTTACTATGCTTGGTACGGTAAAGTACGCCTGTAATTCCAGTATGCCCAAAGCAAAGAAACAAAGATCTTGAGTTTAAGACCAGAATGAACAGCACAGCAATGTTCTATCTCAGAATATGAAGGACTGAGAATGTACGTCAGTGGTATAACTTGTTTATTATGCACTAAGCTTTGACTTACATCCTAATCATGATATAAAAAATCTCAGAAGAGAAATGGAAGAGAATATTTAAAAATTGAAAGACATTCTGTGTTCATGGATTGCAAGAATCAGTCCTATTAAAAGGTTCAAACTATTCAAAGTGATGCATCAAGAGATCAATGATTATTTTTCCACAGAACTAGAAAAAGCAATCCTAAATTCATATGGAACCATGAAAACCTCCAAATAGACAGAGTCATCTTGAGTAATAACAAACAAACAAGAGGTATTCTAACACCTGACTTCAATATATACTACAAAACTAGAATAAAGAGAATAGTTTTTTTGCATAAAAATAGGTATATAGACCAAGGGAACCAACAAGGGATACAAGAAATGAGCCCATATTGCTACAGCCAACTGCTTCTTAACAAAGGCACCAAAAGTGAAGACATTGGAAAAGTCAGACTCTTCATTAAATGGTGCTGGAAAAACTGGACCTCCAGGAAACTGAAATAGACTAAAACTTGTTACCTGCCACCTATCCTGTACAAGCATTGACTCAAAGCAAATCAATGACCTACATATTGCTTCAGAGCTACTAGAAGGATATATCAAGACACAGGTATACACATTTTTTCTAGAATCTTCAAAACACACAGGCACCAAAAGTAAAAATAGACAAATGGAATTATTTCAAACAAAAAATTTTTCATATACCAAAGGAAACCATCAATACACTGTAGAGGAGGACATATTTATAAAGCAGATATCTGACCAGCAGTTGATGTCCAAAATATATAAAGAGCCAAAAATTCAATGGCAATAAAAATAGTCAATATATTTTTTAGAGCTGGGTGGTGGTGGTGTATACCTTTAATCCCAGCACTCAGGAGGCAGAGGCAGGCAGATCTCCACGAGTTTGAGGACAGCCTGGTCTTCAACAGCTAGGTCCAGGATAGGCTCCAAAACTACAGAGAAACCTTATCTCAAAAACCAAAAAAAAGGTCATTTTTTTAAAAAGTGGGTGGCAGAGATAGTTATGTTGGCACACACTTTTATTTCCAGTACGTGAGAGGCAGAGGCAGACATAACTCTATGAAATCAAAGCTAGCCGGGTCCCTACAGTAAATTCCAGGCAACCAGAGGTATATAATGAAACACGACCTCAGAGAAAAATGGCTAACAGACTTAGGTACATATATCTCAAAGAAGGGTATACAGCAAACGGCTAAGAGTTACATGATAAAATACACATTACTGGGGTAGGAAGACGGCTCAATGGGAAAAGTGCTTGCTGTGCAAACACAAGGACCTAAGTTTGGATCTCCATCACCCGTATAAACATCTGGACACAGAAGTATGTGCCTATAATTACAGCTTTGAAGGAGCAGAGACAAACACATCCTCAGAGCTTTAGACTGAAAGATCTGCAGCTCCGCTGCCCAAAGGAATCCAACTCGGGCCACTGGATGCAACGAGCAAGAGGCACTTTATTGGATTAGTACTCAGGCCTGTGGATGGACAGACAGCAGCAGTCAGCAGAAGCTTTGGCTATCTGACCACCCCGGGCTTTGTTACAAACAGCTTTTATAGGCAAAAACCACAAAATTAACATAAGGGGTACAAATACAATGCTGATTGGTCCAAATAATTAGACCAGGGTTACAGACAGGGCCAAATTAACACAATCCAACCTATTCTAGGAAAAACAACAGGTGAGAGCAAACCAGGGTTTAAGAAACTGACAAACTTTATGCTATTTGTGGCTATCATGAAAGGTGATGTTTCTCTGATTTCCCTCTCTGTATCTTTATCCTTTGTGTATAGGAGGGCTACTGATTTTTTTTTTTGAGTTGATCTTGTATCCTGCCACTTCAGCTGTAGAAGTTCCTTGGGAGAGTTTTTGGGGTCGCTTAGGTACACTATCATATCGTCTGCAAATAACGAAAGTTTGACTTCTTCCTTTC
>JAQHUG010000158.1:1059470-1093408 GCA_028555095.1 Dicrostonyx torquatus
AAGAAACTGACAAACTTGTTTTTCACATTCAGTGTTTTTCTCTTCTCAGTATCTTTCCATAAGGTAGTCCCTTGGTTGGGGTCTCATATTAATATTTACTCTATCACTAATATGCTCCCATATCCCAGAATGTCCAGATCATTTATTAAACAGTTATCCCTTTTGCAGAAACCTAAGTCATTACTTGTCCCTGAGAGTTATGGCACTCAGTAAAATAGTCTTTCAATAAAAGATTCTCTTTTCAGCAACCTGCCAGCTTCACCTGGACCTGTTCTTAATTTTAACCTTGTGGCCAGCAGTAACAGTGTCCATAAGGGGCTAACATAAATTTTTGGGGCTGTGATCTTTCAAGACTAGCAAGTCTAGCCAATTGAATGATCTCTACATAGAGTGGCAAAGTCTCTCTCAATTAAGAAGGTATAGTGCAACTGAGAAAGATACCAAATGTTGTGTCTGAGTTACACACAAGTACTCACATGCACGCACACAGGTATAGATACTATATTAGTTTCTTTTCCTGTTGCTGTAATCAAATATCCTGACGAAATCCACCAACAAGAGGAAAAGTTCAGCTCAGTTCACATTCCAGAGTATAGTCCATCATGGAACTCGGTATTGCCGAGTTTGCAGGAATGAATCACTTTACATCTACAGTAAGGAAGCAGAGAATAATGAATACATGCACTTTAGCTCACTTTTCCCTTTTTATACAGAGCAGGATCCAAGCCTAGGGCAGCATGCGATACACTGTAGTCAGGGCTTCCTACTTGAATGAACCTAAACAAGACAATCCTTTAGAGGCATGCCAGAAGTCCATCTCCGAGGTGTTTCTAGATCTTATCAAGTTGACAATTGAGACTAACCATCACAGATGCTCACACAAATATGTAAACACATATACAACACACACACACACACACAGAGACAATTAATTGGAGGTTGAGGAATTGGCTCAGTGGGTAAAAGAAGTAGCTGTACTACTCTCACGACCTAAGTGTGACACCTCGAACCCATATAAAAATCTAGATGAGGTAACACACACCTATAATCGTAGCATTTCTATCGTAAGATGGGAGGTGGACATAAAAGAATTGTCCATCTGTCCTAAAGTACACAGTACAACAACAGCAGCAAGTGATACACTGCCTCAACAAAGAGAACAGAAAGAGCTGAATTCTAAAAGTTGTTCTCTGACCTCTATATATACACAGTGGCGTGTATGCACTTGTGCACATGCATATTCCCTACAAAACATTAAAAAAATTAAAATACACAATATTACTAATGAATAGGTATTAAATCTCACAATGAGATTATTCCTTCACTCCAGTCAGAGTAATATTATTATTAAGAAAAAAGACAAAGACTGTTGCCAAATAGCACACAGAGAGAAGAAAAACAGCGGTAAACAGTGTGGAGAGTTCACAAATGATAAGTAAATAAAAACAGAACTATCATATAGTCTGGTAAATAAACTTTTGTATGAAAGGCACATCTAACTTCCCATGTTCACTTTAGCACTATTCATAATCATCAAGAAATGGAAATAACCAAAGTGTCCATGAACTGATTAATGGTCAAAAATTGTGGCATATTTATACAGCAGAACAGCGTTCAGTCATAAATAAGAATGGAATCCCATCATTTGAGGCAGAATAGTTGAAACTGAAAAGCATAAGTGAAATAAGCCAAGAATGATAACATACTGCATGATCTCACTTGTATCGAATCAAAAAAAGGTGAAACTCAGAATTTGTGAACAGAATGGGTTCTCAAACGAGGCTGTTGAGAGGGATGAAGAAGAGTTTATTAATGAGCACAAAGTTACAATAAGATAGTAGAAAGAAGAATGGCTACAGGGAGGAATAAGTACAACATATTTAAAAAATAAAAGAGAATTTTATTGTTTTTACCATAATTGATAAATGTTCGAGGAGGTCCGTTTTCTTGAGTCTGATATTCATGCATCAGAACATAGCATGATAGCCCATAAATATGCATAATTCTATATTAACTAATTAATATTGGGTGTGGTGCTCACAGCTTTAATCAGAGCACCTGGGAGGCAGAGGCAGGCAGATGTCTGTAAGTTGGAAGCAAGGATATCACACATTGAGTTTCAGGTCAGAATCCGAAGAAAAGAAAACAATGACTATGATACAACATAAAACCCTCCTGATACAACAAAATTCTCTAAATTAAGTTTTTTTAATGAAGCACCGAATATGAATACTTGCGTGAAGTTTTTCAAGTGTCCACATTAACCACAGGACACCAATGACACTTCACAAAATTCCTTTCAAATCTAGCTTGGTGAACTTTAATTGGGGTTACTCAAAAACATGAGTGAGGAGTTACCTAAAGGTGCATGGGCAACTTAAAAGTGACTATAACATGAAAGAAAGTAACTCCCATCTCCTCAGCCCTGCTCCACAACTATTAACTACATTTATGGCCTCAGGGAGGAGGGGGACCTCCTACTTCTAACCCCTCTTCCCTGTCAGAATGTAAATGGGCCCACTCATGTGAGGGTCTCATATGGGTAAATCACAGCTTCTCTGATTTCAAGATGACAGTAGCCATTTTGTGCCTGAAGGACAGATTCCATAATACCTTAGGTTCATTTAGACTCAAGCATCTAGGTCCTATTAGTTGATTTCCTTTTTCCATTTATTTCTTAAACACTAGGATTATTTTTGGTGTTCACTATCCAAATCACCCTCTTTATATTATACATATAGACTTTACATTACACACACATACAAAAGCTCATATATATATATACATGTATGTATATATGGATAGATATCTAAAATCACGACCCATTTCCTACTTAAAAACATTGCTTTGGAAGACTAAACAAATTAAGTGAATTCAGTCTTGCTGGGAAAATGATATTTTCAAAGACAAATTGAAAAAACTCAATCCGCTCTGTAGCAGACATAGTGAAAATGTGAAAACTCGGTGTAAAGTCAAAGCAAACAAGTGTGGACTTTGATATTATTATCTTTCCCCAAATGGAAAGGTAAATGAAAAATACCAGAACCTTAATTCTGGAGAGCAGTCTGGGAAACTGTAATTACATTAGCAACATCCAACAGTGTTATCAACAGTGAGCAATTCCTCTCAAGCCAACACAGCAGCCGACTCAGAAGATCACACCTTCCAGCTCAGGGGATTTGTGACACTTAGGAATATATGTGTAATTGGGTAAAAATAGTCATTACTTCAAGCTTTATTTTTATTTCTCTATCAAAAAGCCAAATTACTCCCAGATCTCATCCTGTTGCTTCAAAGTGACTATGGTTCAGTGTCTTCTGAGGAGGTGTAAGGCTTCAAGGTGACTGGGGCTCAGTCTCTTCTGAGGGGGTGTAAGGCAGAAAATTTTCAGTACCAGACACTCAGGTGATTTAGAATTCATGATGGAGACTATAGTGATGACAGAAGGATACCTAGATACACAGAAAGAGAATGGGTACTAGCTGGTTTTATGTGTCAACTAGATCCAGGTTAGAGTCATCAGAGAGGAAGGAGCCTCAGTTGAGGAAATGCCTCCATGAGACCCAGCATTAAGGCATTTTCTCAATTAGTGATGAAACAGAGAGGGCCCAGGCCATAATGGATGGTGCAATCCCTGGGCTGTTAGTCCCAGGTTCTATAGGAAGGCAGCAGACTGAGAAAGCCACGGAGAGCAAGCCAGTAAGCAGCACTCCTCCATGGCCTCTGCATCAGCTCCTGGTTCCAGGTTCCTGCCCTGCTTGAGTTCCTGTCCTGACTTCCTTTGGTAATAAACGGCAATGTTGAAATGTAAAATGAATAAAACCTTTCTTTAGTCATAGTGTTTTGTTGCAGTAATGGAAGGAGAGAGAGAGAGGGAGAGGGAGAGAGAGAGAGAGAGAGAGAGAGAGAGAGAGAGAGAGAGAGAGAGAGAGAGAGAGAGAGAGAGAGAGAGAGAGAGAGAGACACCAAGTACACACATAAGAAGGCCAGAGGTAGATGTTGGATGTCTTCCTTTATTGCTCTCTACCTCATTTTCGAGACAAGGTCACTAACTAAACCTGGGACTCGGAACTCTACTTTGTCTACATTTACTAACCAAACAAGCTCCAGTCTCTACTGCCCCCAGCACTAGGGCTACAAGTAAAAGCTGTCTTGCTGTTTTCATTGGTGCTGGGGTGTGAAATTGGGTCATCATGCTTATGTGGCAAGCACTTTACCATCTTATAATGTGCCACCTCCTCATCCTCCTGGATATTTTTGACTCCTTTACAAACCATCTGGAGATTCACGAAGAGTCCCCATACCATCTCTTGACCAGACCTCTTTGCATCCAACTTCTGTACATTTGTGTCTTCTCTGATGCTACTGCCAGACAATATTCCTAAACTACAAATCATTTAATGTTATTCAGTTTTTCTTATAGCTGATTGCTTAAAAGTCTTTTTAAAATTGAAAATGGGTTCTTCTCTCATACAATACATCCCAACCACAGTTTCTCCTCTCTCCACACCTCCCAGCTCCCCCAGCACCTCCCCTCTCCCCCAGGTCCACTCCCCCTCTTGTTTCCTATTCTTGAAAACAGCAGGCCTCTGAGAGACAACAGTCAAACAGGAGACAACAAGATACAATAAGACAAGGCAAATGTCCTCATATCAAGGCTGAACAACCCATTAGGAGGAAAAGAGTGCCAAAAGCAGGCAAAAGAGTCAGAGATACACCCACTATCAGTGTTAGGAGTCCAACGAGAATACCAAGTTAATAGCCACAAACTGTAAGTAGAGGACCTGGTGCAAACCCTTGCAGGCCCCATGCTTGCCAATTCAGTCCTTGTAAGCCCATATGAGTTCTTGGTTGATTGTGTGGGTTGTTCTCCTGGTGTCCTCCATCTCTACTGAATCCTACAGTCTTTCCTACTCCATTCTTCTTTGGGGTTCCTCTATCTCTAAGTCGAGGGACCTAATAGAGACCTCTAATTTAGACTGACTCTCCACATAATGTCTGGCTGTGGGTCTCTGCATCTGCTCCCATCTGCTGCCAGAGGAAGCCTCTCTGAGAATGTCTAGATAAGGCACTGATCTATAAGAATAGCAGAATATCATTAGGAATTATTTCATTGAATTGTTTAGACTAGTTGTGTTTGGTTCTACCTGTCTGGGCTATCCTCCAAGTCCTAGCCATCAGGACATTGTAGGACATGAACTCTTTCATTCTGTGTGCTTTATATAATTGCTACATATAATTCCACAGGGATATCATCAAATATCCAAGATGCTTAAAGCTATAAGTCAAGTATTGTAATCTGAAATCCTCTTTTTTCTCTTCTTCTGCTCATTTGGTCAGCAAAAATTATGGTTTCTAATCTTGAATATCTCACCGCATTATCCTGTCTTCTCTATCTTTCTACCTTTCATTATTTCTCTCTAAATTTTCTGTACCAGTCTGCTAAAAGCTTTCAGGCTTTGAGTCTTTATCAACACTTGGAGACTTAATTTATCCGTCTATATTTGTCTTTGCTCTGAAGAGTAAATGTGATCATTTCATGAAAAATTGGCAATAACATTCCCTTACTCTTCACACAGGATATGTACTTCATATTTGAACTGTCACATTTTCTCTGCTGTGCTGTGTCTTTTCTTGCATCATTTCCACTCCTTGTTCTGTTCTATTCTTCCTTGTAACTTGACCTTACTTATGAGATATAGCATCAAGGCTGCATCTCTGCCTGTAAAGTGCTGTCCTGTCTCTTCTCAGCATCATCGTCTGTTCAGCCTTCAATGATGCTGCTGAATATAACCCATTCCTAAATCTGGGTAATATTTTCATTTTTCTTCATGTATTCTTTCACAGTTATTAAGTACAAATTTTAAGTGTGGTTTTCCCGAATGAAATATGGACATCTTGAAAGCAGATTATCTAGCATCTAGCATAGTACCCAGTCAGAATGAGGTCTTCAAAAATAATTACCAAATGCATGAACAAATAGCATGCAGTTCTGTTTCTTCACATGCCTGTTCTTAGAGTTATTCATTGATTTATGTACATGATTATGCTTTATAAGATTATAAGGACCTCAAGTATGGTATTGGTATTACCACATGCACATAAAGGCATCTGATAGATATATTAGACCTCATGGCAGAGATTAAGAGGTATAATATGCTGTAATTAAGAGGCTACATTTATATCTTTATTCCTCCTTTCTGTTCATCCTTTAATGGATGTGCCTTTGGCTTATAGAGCAGAACAGTAATTATTTCTCAGGACATCACTTTCAGGTCCAGCCAAGGGCACCCATCAACAGAGTCCATCATTAGCTGTGGTTGACCAGAGCTCTAATTTGGCCATTATCACTGAACTCTTTTGTAAGAAAGAGTGACTAAGCAGTAACCTTTCCTGTCTCATAAGATTTAAAGGGCCTTTTCTCTAAACCACCTATAGGTTTCAAGACTTTTCTTTGTAATATTTGGAAGCTCTAAATGAGATATAAATAATCACTGAGGAAGTGGCATCATAGAGATATAACACAAGAATAACAACTCAACATGCCAAAATCTTGCTCTTGATGAAACAATTAAAACTAGAAAACTCTATGAGCATGGTGGTTTAAATGCTCAATTTGTAGAGTTTTTTTTTTTTAATGAAAAAGGGCAAATATAGAGTTCATATACAAAACAGAAGAATAAACTTAAGAGCCAAAATTTATATGATAGCTCATGTTTTCTAAAAATAACCCATTCAGCTTGTATAATATTACTTGTAGGATAGCTATGTGTGTACATATATGCATACAATAACAATGAGAAAAGAGGTCATGAATTTGAAGGAGAGCAGAGAGGGATATATAAAAAGGTTTGGAGGAAGGAACAGGGTGGTGGGAATGTATTTAAATTATAATCACAAATTGTTTAAACTGATTTTTAGAAAGCTCATGATTTTGACCAAATAGTGTGGTTTCCACCATTTTTATATCTAGAAGACCTGAAATTCTATACTAATTTAGCAACAGTTCAAAAGCTGGTGCTTTCTAAAGATTTTCTTTGCCTTGCCGTACTGCATTTTACCATGAGGCTACACTTTACAGGTCACACTGTTCTCTATCTTGTTCCCAAAATCATTAATTATAGTTCCTGACCAGGAACTATAAGAAGGAAGGAAGGAAGGAAGGAAGGAAGGAAAGAAGGAAGGAAGAAAGAAAATAAACAGTGAGGGTCCAGTAAGTTGACTCAGCAAGTAAAGACTCCTGTCAACAAGATTGACAAGTGAAGTTTGATTCCCAGGACCTACAGGGTGGAAAGAGAGAGCCAAACTCCTGCAAGTTGTCTGCTAACCTCCACATGTGCTCTGTGGCATATGTGCATGTGCATACACACATACAGACACCAACACACACCCCATAAATGTAATGAAATAAAAGAGAAAGTACACAGTGAATTTGTGAGCTAAATGGTTAAATTTCACAGAAGAGGTCAAGAAATTTAGTATCATCGTTCTAAAGATAGTAAACTAGAACCATAAGAGGCTATGGTCAGAAAATCTGCGTAAGTATGATTGCTTCTCTGATGCAGAAATGTTACGTGGAAGTCTCTAGATAATCCTAATAGGAAAAGAGGGAAATAATATGGTGACATTAGATTTTAAAGTAGAGCTTTCGGGGAAGAAGAATAGGGCATGTGAAAAATAGGCTTAGAAGCATGAATAAGAAGGAAGAAATTTGCCACCTTCATGCCCAGGCCCAGTGCTACTGTAGAGAGTCATGTAAATGAAGCAGTGTCTTGGAGAGAATTCCAGACTGTGGTTGAAAGAAGGAGAAGCAAATGTTCACATTAGTGGTTGACAGTGCAGGAAAATTTGTAGATTGTTATCTGTGGCTTTCACAGAGCACATGCAAAACAGTTTAAAAATTGAGGAGGAGTGGTAGAAGGTTAAAGAAAAAGGTGACGGTTTAGCTGTGTCTTTGACAATGCAGATTCTGGGGATTGGTGGTAGGTTTTGGGGTGATAAATGGGAGTAAGGAAAAGAAGCAATTTGAGATTAGCTATTTTGTCTACAGGGCAGATAGTAATGGAGATACTATTGGTTTGGAGGGGCTGACTGATTTTCAGTGGATCTTTTCCACATCTGTCTACAATGACGAGAGGTTTGGGGAAGGGTACACATATTTCTTGCCTAGAAATATGGGTAAGGGCCATGATATGTAACCTCACCATTATTCTTGACTTCTGACCTAACATATGTGCACCCCATAGGAAAGATTGACTAGTTAAGGAACATTGGCATTTTTTAAACTTCAGGGATTACTGATAAACTTCCTGCTGCCAAATATCTGACAAAAACAGTGAATGAGTTTTCAAGGGAGGCAAAAAACTGCCAGAACTGAGTTTGATGCTCTTTCTCTAAGATGATGAGTGCTGGAGCTGAGTTTGGTGTTCTTTCTCTAAGATGAGTGCCGGAGCTGAGTTTGGTGTTCCTTCTCTAGGATGATGAGTGCCAGAGCTGAGTTTGATGCTCCTTCTCTAAGATGATAAGTGCCAGAGCTGACATTGGTGTTCTTTCTCTAAGATGATGAGTACAAACCCTGCATTTCTTTGATGCTGCTCAAAAACACTTGTGCTGTCACCACCAGGGACTTTGATGCTCCTCTCGCGGTCTGACATCCTGACATCTGGACTTGTACTCTTCTGAGGCAAATTGAAACAGCAGTCAAATTCTCCTCTAAAAAGAAAAAGGGCAGGGACAATACAGAACATTTTGATGTCACTCATTTCATTAGAGATGAATGTTCTCTCTTGTGTTTTCAGACGAAGGGAAATTAGTTTAATGTTTTCATATTTGTGCCAGGTGTCTGTCACTGGATACCTCCATCATCCCAGGGTTTTCCAGGAAGATATTTGACAAGCTACTCCTAATCCAGATCCAAATGTGCAGTCCTCTTGACCTTGAAATGAGATCACTCTCTCCCATTCCTTCCCTTTTTTATCTCCCCTTAATTTACACTCCTCTTTCCTTTCATACTATATGAATGCTTTATTGCTTTCACTCCTAACTTCCCCTTTTCCTGACATTTTGAAAGTCTATTTCCTATTGTTTTTGCTTCCTGTCTGTCAAGACTGCTTTATCCCATAAATTTTAGTATTGTGTAAAATGGGCCCAGCTCACTACTTTTTAACTCATGAGCTATGTTTGCCTTCACTTCCTAAATGTCTTTCTATACACATTTACATAAGTACTTGAAGAATGAATAGGAAAATAAATAAGTTTTTTAGTATTTTTAGTTGCTTTGTCCAATGCAGACCTCTTGTGTCTTCAATATGTGAAAATTTTCTAGACAGCTTAACTCTTTGCAAACTTCAGTGCCTTTATGGCTAATACTGTGGTGATGTCTGAATTCTCCATTTTCCCATGGCCTTCAGGTCTCCACTTCTCTTTCTAATAGATTTTTTTAAAAAAAATAAATATAAACAAGTTTGGCATTTTCTTTTTCTCCTATATTTCTTTCCCTGAAGTACTATGTAGTCACATGTCTGCAATTACAAGAACACTATGTACATACAGCATCATTTCCTCATCTGTTAGGAGAAAGCTCCCCATATTCTCCATTTGAAAATCACTTTTTGGAACACATTTATCATTAGTGGCATTTAAGTGGGCAAGTCACAGGGGAACCCTGGAACACTGGCATGGGGTTACTGTAGGTATCAGAGGATCCCTAGAACCCAGATAGTATAACATCACCGGAGTCGTTACCCACGACCCTTGGGCCTGTTGTGATTATGGCACTGCAAACTGATACCATGACAGGCATCGTTCAGTTGCCTTATGCAAGCAACCCTTCTGCACCAAACGACTGCTGTATCACTCCTAATGAGAGCATGAAGCGACTCCAAGTACTTCTTAGCCTTCATTCTTTTCACCCTTTCTAGTCCCTTCCAGTGGATCCCTTTTAGAGATTCTTCCCAGTGGAGAAGTAAATCTGCTTGTGTAGAAGAGATCCTTCCAGAACCAGTTGTGAACTAAGGTAGCTCTTCTGTCTAGATGTGAAGCTAATAGCTTTACTTCACCAGAGGAAACAGGGATGCATCCTTTTCTGAGAAAAGAGCTAAGGTTTTGCTATTTACTTTCTTAGAGTTATTCACCCTGGGCTACTCAATTTATGCTCCTTACAGATTAGATTATACTTGCCTAAGAAAAATTTTCATAGCAGATTGAATCATTTCAGATATCACATTTAATCACTCCCAGGATACTCCTTTGTGTGTTTCTTATGAACAGCTACACAAAGAACTTCAACAAGCCGTCCCGATATTCCTTGTATCTGTGTCTCTACCTCTGTATGCTTCTCTCCACATCTTAGCCTATATACTTTTAGCTTATGGAACAGACCATTTTTCCTTACCCTCCCCCCCAAAAAAAAGAGTCTCCTCAACCAAATAACTTACTACAAGTGTCAAACCCCAAGCAAAAGCAGGACAAGTAGACAAGAATGCCCATGTTAGGGTCATCAATTACTACACCTTATGACCCCACTCAGTTCAAAGAATCAAAATAGATCAATGCCCCAAATTCCCTAAATGGCAGCTAGAGTTAGCTCTTCAGAGGTATGAATGGCAAGAATAGGAAAGAGAAACTGGTTAGACAGACATAAGGAAGGGACATCCTTAAAAGCAACAATTACGAGGGACCTCTACCAGAACAGGCCCAATCAAGCAACCTCTGCTGAAACACGTATGGGGGAGAGACTCCCAAGGGAGCAGGCATGAGACAGAGACCTTTGCGGGATTGGAACCAAGCCAGTGACCTCCATGCGAGTAGGCCTGAGCCAGCCACTTCTGTTGAACCAGGCCCGAGCCAGTGACCTCAGCATGAGCAGGCCCAAGCAAGCGACCTCTGTGAGAGCAGGCCCAAATGACTACTGGGATTGTAGAACAATGCCCCCCCAACACCAAGCAACCTCCAGGAATGTCAAGTGACCTCTGGGGTGACTGGAACCATGGCCATGACTGCACCATGAGGAGCAAGTTTCTGAGCCTTGGATCCACCAGCACATGGAAGATTGATCACCACAAACACAGCCCCAACTACACCAATCAGAGGGAAAGATTGGTAGACAAGGTAAGAACGTACACAATACCACAAAGAGCAACAAGACACCAACAAAAACTAGAGGATCAACAACAACAAGACTTGAGAACCCCAATATAGATGAAGCAGAAGAAAATGACCTAAAAAATAACTTTAGGAGAATGTTTGAGGCCCTTAAAGAGGAAATGAAAAATTCCCTCAAAGAAATGGAGGAAAAGACAAACAAAAAAGTGGAAATCAACAAACCCCTTAAAGAAAAGCAAGAAAAAGCAATCAAACATATGAAAGAAACTATTCAAGACTTGAAAGCCGAAATAGAGACAATAAAGAAAACACAAATTGAGGGAAATTTGAAAATGGAAAATATGGAAAAATGATTAGGAACCACAAATGCAAGCATAAAAAACAGAATACAGAGCTGGAAGAGAGAAGCTCAAGCACTGAAGATACAATAGAACAACAGAGGGAACAGAGTCATCAGTCAAAGAAAACATTAAATCTAGTAAAAGCGTAACATAAAATATCCAGGAAATACAGGACACCGTGAAAAGACCAAACCTAAGAATAATAGGGATAGAAGAAGTGAAAATTAAAAACACAGAAAATACATTCAACAAAATCATAGAATAAAACTTTCTCAACATAAAGAAAGATAATCATATGAAGATACAAGAAGCTTATAGAACACCAAATAAACTGGATCAAAAAAAGTTCCCTTGCCATATAATAATGAAAACACTAAACATACAGAGTAAAGAAAGAATATTAAGGTCTGCAAAGAACAAAAAGGTCAAGTAACTTATAAAGGCAGACCTATCAGAATTACAACTGACTTCTCAATAGAAGCAATGAAAGCCAGAAGGTTCTGGTCAAGTATTATGCAGACATCCAGAGACCACAGATGCTAGCCCAGACTACTATACCCAGCAATACTTTCAATCACCATAGACAGAGAAAGGCAATGATTCCAGAAATGTCATTGGTTCTTTAACCAAAAATATGTGAAGAGATGAGTAGTTTCTTATTTCCTCCTAAATGAACACAACTGCCTAGAGGCTGTATGTGAGGGTGGGAAGTAAAACCACAGTCCATATATTATTTCCTTCCAGTGAACATCTTTGGAACTGGATCTCTAGATTTTTATGAAAAAAATGGGTTGTATGCATTCCCTAATTTTAGCCCATCTCTTAAGTAATGTGAGGGTTTGTCTTTTCAGAGAGAATAATAATGCAGTATCATGCATGGCCCACTAAGGGATTAAGGGAAAGTTGTTACCTCCTAGCCTCCCCCCGCCAAAAAAAAATAATCAACCTCTGGGTGGAGATATGTCATTGTTTTCTCCCTGAAAGTTAGTCTAGTTTAGTCAGTCAGTCAACTGGAATCACTCCTCCAGAAGGCAGTTCTATCTTAAACCATAAATGGAATAATCATTCCCCTAGAATTCCTGTCTCTGGTGCAGTCTCTTACAGAGCCACAGACATGCAGCTATCTCTCTTTTAAGGATGCTTTTTCTAATACCACCAGGGGTTTCATTTTTTTTTCTAAACCACCCATCCCCACTGCGCTGGATGGTTTTATGACACCTTTATACAGCTAGAGTTATTTTGGAAGCACCCAGCACCACCAGTCCAGGGGTGGTACCATCCATATTGCACTGGGCCCTCAACCATCAATCAGTAGTCAAGGAAATATACCGAAGGTGGTCCTGGGTACTGTAAGAAAGCAGGCCCAGTAAGCCTGAGTGGGGCAAGCCAGTAAGCAGTATTTCTCCATGGCCTCTGCTTCAGTTCCTGCCTCCAGGTTTCTACCTTGAATTTCTGTGATGACTTCTCTAGATGATGGACTACAAGCTGTAAGTGGAAATAAAACCTTTCCTTCCTTAGTTGCCTTTGGTCATGGTGTTTTATATCAATAGTAGAAACCTTAATGTTACCCACCACAAGGCTGCTTGTCTACCATGAGGCTGATCTCCATGCTGACTTAAACTGCATGGCTTTTTCTTTTTTTTTCCTCTGGCCTCCTCCTCTAGATATCCATTGAGATTTATATTTGTCTGCCTTGAGATTTTTCTTTAAAATTCTAATAAAATTGTCCTTAAGCTGAAAAAACTAGAAGAAACAAAAGAACACCATATTTCAGGAAGACTATGCTTCTATGTTTTCTAGGCTGTTCAAGTTCTGGGGGCTAAGGCTAGGAGATGAAGATATTAAATAAAACAGAATTTACAGTCTCTTTGTGAGCTGCACACGCCAATGGCAATGACAGGGCATTCAAGATCATCATGAAAATGGACAATAACAGTTTTAGCCAACAAAGCCATGGGGATAAACCTACCAGCCATGCTTTCCAAAGATTCACGGCACCTTCTCACACC
Source organism: Dicrostonyx torquatus (assembly GCA_028555095.1). Lineage (NCBI taxonomy): Eukaryota > Metazoa > Chordata > Mammalia > Rodentia > Cricetidae > Dicrostonyx > Dicrostonyx torquatus. The sequence continues at coordinate 1,072,924 of JAQHUG010000158.1, forward strand.
AATTCATCTCTGACGATCAGGGTTACAGATGCTTTTGGAGCACCATACTTGTTTACTACTTACTTGATTTTGTGGGTAATAAAGATTGAACTAGCTCAGGTCCTGGCACTTGCTAGGCAACTGTTTTGTCACTGACTACACTCCTAATCTGTATTACTTAATGATACATGATAGGAAAATAAAAGAAGGAAGATAAGTGAAATGAAGTATTGAAAGTGCTTGAGAAATGTATTAGGCCCAGAAAAATTAGGCAAAATACATGTGTTGAATATAAGAGATCACAAGACCAACTCAAAATTAAGTATTTGTGACAGAGCATCCTTAGATCTGTTACAGAGTAGTGACAACCACCAGATTCATGTTTTTATTTAAAAATTCTGCTTAGCAGCTGTTCAAAGTTAAATCTATACCCAGGGATATTTGTCACTAGGCCTCTCTAATACAGCAGCTGTGTGTTGGCTCCAGTGAAAAAAGTAGCAAAGAGAGCAATAGATGTAGGAATATCTTAAGACAGAGGATATAGGTGGTGTGGTCCTTTCATCTTGCTACTTTCCCCTTTCTCTCTTCTCCTCCCTCTCTCCATGCTTCTCATTGCATTTTCTAAATCATTCAATAAGGTGCATGATTTGGGGATCTTACCTTCTTATCTGAGCCTTTGGTTTTTATTTTTGTCTATACCCTGCTGGCAATGTATTTGAAGGCTGAAGAGTCATCAAAGTAGTTTTTCACGTGTGGCAAGGAGAAAGCTCTCTTACCTTTTAAAATACATATTTGTGTAAAAAATAATGACCAGCTCTGAACCATACCTCGATAAAGAACTTGAAATATAGGCAAAGCACAGATGTTTGAGGAGGCTTAAGTGCTGATAATACAAAAAGGACACAAGGTTGTATCACTGTAGTATTCAAATCTGAAGAAACTGAAGCAGAGTCTCCAAAATCTTCAAACAAAAAAAGACATGATAATTTGGAAATGTTCAGTCCAAATTACATGCAAGGATATAGGAAATGAACATTTTCAAGCATGTATGATCTCAAGGAAGATATTATCTCTCAGTGCTTGGAGGAGCTACATGAGGATTAATTCAGTAACAAAAGGTGACAAAAGTACAACTTTCAAACTGACGGAGAACACTTAAGCCCTTATGTTGCAAAACCAAGACTGAACGGCCATCTAAAAGGCAGATGCTAAGCAATTATTGGCAAAGAGATTGAAAATGAACTACACATATGCATTTTAGTATATTAACTCATCTGTATTTGCCTTTTAGCTTATTTTTTAGTGTTTGATCATTTTATACATGTATATGCAATATTTGATCAAATCTGCCATTTACCCCCCATCCCAATCTGATTCCTGCTATATATTCCTTTCAACATCATGTACTCACTGAGTTGAGACCACTTAGTTCCGCTTGTATTTGCATGGGTGCGGACCATTCATTGGAGTGTGGGTAGCATTTCAAGGGCTAGATCCCTGAGTAAAATAAATTGACCCCAACCCCAAAAGCCATCAACTGCCAATAGCTCCTCAGTTAGTCGTGGGACCTTATGAGCCCCTTCCATGTCTATGCTGGAATTTTGGGTGGTCTTATCTGATATAAGTCTTGTGTATACAGTCACAGCTGCAATGATTTCAAGAGTGTAATAACCCCGTAATGCCCAGCATATATTGGTTCACTGCAGATATCCATTACTTCTAGGTCTTAGAATCTTTTTGCTCCCTTTTCCACAATGATCATTGAACCTTGGTGATGGTGGTACAAATGTGCCATTTAGAGCTTAGCATCCCTACCCTACTGCAAAAAGAAGCTTCAATCATGAGGGTTGAGAGATGTGCCTAACTATGAGTTTAAAGATAAGACTTTAGAGAACAGTGTAATTCTATGTCCATCTAGCAGAATAACAATATTTATTAGGTTCTTTCCTAGAACCTATGATCTAGCCATGGGTTTGGGGCACAGTTAACACTACCACGTATCATTTCCATCTTACTTAGTGGGCCTTAAATCCAATAAGGAAGTGGCTGGTTATTCCTGTACCAGTCATGGCGCTGTTGCACAATTGGGCATATAATACCAGGTCAGTCATTATTGGAGCTTGATGGCTTGCAGTTACATGAGACTGAGAGCTGTCAGTTTACATAGGCCAGCCAAATAAGGGAAAGCCAGGTCCCTTACTGGCTGTAAGATGCTTTGTGGGCTGGGTTTCTCAAGCAAACTTCTTGGGAGCTATAGTCAGACTTGATACAAAACTCTGGTGGCCAGTACCTGGTATTACATGGACCTTTATGAAAGGTAAAATAAGCTGAATGTTTGGCCAAAAGGGGGTTGAGGAAGTGAGCCACCTGTCATCCGCACTTACCTGATTTTAAATCAACAGAAATCAGACACCAAGGACCTGCTTGTCACCTTTCAGTGTCACGGACTCTAAGACTAATGGAGACATAAACAAAATGGACAAGAACTATTCTTTATCCGGAACATAAAAGCCATACTAATTTACTTATTCATTTACTCCCCTTTACCTGGATAAAATGTCTAGGTATGATGGGCTATGAATCAATAGGGATACTTTAGAGTAACTAAGTTTTGTATTGCTTGAATGGTACATATTGTAGTGCCCTGAAGAATATACATGTTTTAATGTGGCAGCAGAAAATTAAGTCCTATGTAAGGGTTCCCATGGAGACAGGGTCTTATATAGTATTTTCAAGAGAAACCAGAAATATGGAGTTTTATGAAAGCTCTCCCAATTAAAAACTCATTAACTTGCCAACATCTTGGTTTTTAAATACTATTTTCTAAAAAACAAATGAACTAGAAATCTTTGGAGAAACAGCTAATTCTAGAACAGGAGAAACATATTATGAGTCTGGAGCATTTTACAGCACAGAAAGTAAGGCTTTTTAAATTTTTCTACATTTTTATTAAAATAAAACTACCTCATTTTCTTTCTCCCCTTACTTCCCTCCAGCCTCTCCCAGGTACATTTCCGCCAACCTTTCCACTTTTCCTCCCATTCTCAAATTGATAGCCTCTTTTTGTCTGACTATTATTGCTACATACATTTACATATGTATTCACACACATATGTGTGTGTGTATATATATATTCATACATACATATGTCTATAATATTTAAAACTTGCTCAGTTGGCTTTTGTTGTTTGTGTGTATATATTTTCATTCTGTATTGAATAACCAATAAGGGGTCTCATCCCTGGGAAAGGTTAATTCCTCCTCTTCTACTGGTCATCAATTAGCTGTAGCTCTTTGCCTAATGGTGAGACCCCACGAAATTTCTCCCTCCCATGTTAGCATGTCTTTTGATACTACCACTGTTCCCATCTTGGTTTTGGAGTCATGTCTCAGGGAGAATGTTTCTTAGCAGTCTTCCTGGTGTTCTGGCACTTGCAATCTTTCTGCTCCCTCTTCTGTGATGTTCCCTGATCCATACTTGTGGTAGTTGTGATGCAGATGTATCCATTTGAGCTGGGCTCTCCACAGTCTGTTGGAAATTTGCCAGGAAATGTAGCTTGTGAACATAGAGGATTTGTGGGCCTTGGGAGTACATAAGAAAGTGTAGTAACCACTTGGTGGGGGTGGGGGTGACCCAGCCCTAAGCTTGTGACAGCAAAGGAGCTGACCCCGCCCTCCCCTTGTCTGCCAGATAATGACATGGGTAAGGGAAAGATACCCTCCCCACTCCTCAGCCCTTGCTACCTGTGGCAGGTGAGAGAACTGCCCCTGTCTTCACCAGCTACAGCATAGGGAAGCGTGGCCTATGCACCTCCCCTGAGCAGCACAGGAGAGCTAACACTCATGGTGGAGGTGTGGGTGAGCTGGAGCAAGGGCATGGTAGCAGGAGAACCAGCCCAGCCCATTGCTGCTTTTCTCATTGGGTAAGCTGGCTGAGCAGTGCTGAAGAGCTCACCCTGGTGATGAGGATGAGCGAGAGGTGGTGGGCTTATGAACACAGCTACCACCCAGGCCCAGAACAAGGGCTTTGAGTAGGCCCATGTCAACATCAACTCCATCTATGATCTGCTGGAGCACTTGAAGGGGCCCTTCCTGCATAACAGCAGGATATTCAAGAGCAGTCCCGATAAGGGCCCCGCAGAAGCCAGAGGCCTCAAACTAGACCAATGACTCATTGTGATGAGTCATTGTAAGTAAAGATGTATGGACTAAAGGGTACATTGTGTGACTCACTGTATTGCACTGCAGACTCGACAAGATGGTTTTTCTTTTTTCTTTTCTTTTAAATAATCTTATTTTGCTTTGTTTTGGGGTGGGGAGGTTGCAAGAGCGGAGGACAGATATAAAGGGGTGGGGAGATGAATGGGATCAGTTTGCATGATGTGATGCCAACAAAGAATCAATATAAAGTTTTTTTTAAAAAAGAAGAAAACTTATACAGTTATATTCTAAAGAGATTAAAAATGTTTAAAAAGAAAGAAGACAGACAGACAAACCGAGATAGGGAGAGTGAGAGGGGAGAGAGAGAGATTGAGAGTAGAAAATAGAAAATAGAGGATTACACCAGACGTTGACCTCTGGCCTCTACAAACATTCACAGATACATGCACCTGTACACGTAAACACACACAAACATCATACATACAAAAGAAAAAAAAGCTAAAAAAGAGAAATGTATATTTATAAACTTCACATTTATAATTATTCTAAAATTAAAAGTTTACTCAAAAAAAAGCCCTTAGTTTGAACTAAGCCACATATGACAGTGACTCTGCTCTGGGCGCTCCTCTTAGATTCTCTGGTTTGAAGAGAAAAGAAATGCCCCTGTTGCAGCATTCTCCTGAATAGCAGATAGTGCAGTACCCCTCCCCCACGATTTTAACTCAAAGTTCAATCTTCCGTTCACTGTACCTCGATTTCCAATCTTTCTCTTCCTCCTAACAAATGTCCCAATCATTTCTCAACAATGATGTGATTTTTGGACTTACAGTTGCTATGTTGGACCATGAAATAACTTTAGGCTGGAAGCCCTCAGCAGTGGAAGAGGCACATTTGTTATCAAAGAAAGCAAGGTGATTTTTGAATGCACTCCATCACTTTATGTGTGAGGAAATCCTAAGCTAGGTCGCCAATTCAATTAGGACATAATGTTGTCTTAGCTCACGCATTTCTTACAATTTTTTTTAAACTATGCCTTCTGAAAGAGTTCTTTACACTTATTTTGGCATTAATGTTTATCATTATGTCATTTTACACACCCATAAAAGAGACATAAATATACAGTAAAGTACAACTAGACTAAATAAAATGTGTAAGGAATGGTACAAAGTACTTTTAAAAGTTCTTCAGGCACAAATTTTTTAAATCAGTTTTTATATTCAGAGTCATGTGGGACTCTGCATACCTTCCTTTCTGCAACCCAGCACACTGCTGTTCCTTAAGAGTTTTCCTCAATAGCTCTCGGGATTTTCAGTCAATAAGGCCAATGTTAACTTTGAAGTACGTGCTCAGGCAATGCCGACCACTGCCAACAGTGATGGTAGGACACTAAACGCCCCTATTTCAAAGACGTGAAAATATGAAGAAAACCGTGCCTCTTGGAATTAGAGAAATGTGACAGGAAGTCGCACAGCAGCCCTTAACTGGTTTGCTTCCGTCATTTTTCACTATGGCAGAGAAACCTGTAGTTTTCAAACCTATTTTTCTGGCTTTTGTTACAACTCATAACCTAACCTAAGTTGAGGCAAGACTTTTAACACTGTGTTGTAATTACCACTTTCCTTCCGTGCATGCCTCACCCCACTCCCTTTCCACTAATGAATCAGATATAAACTTCATCTTAACCTTTCTAAGTAATATTTTCTAATATAATTTTCCAAACCCTGCCCTTCACTCCAGGTTTTCTGAAACAAATTCATCAATATGCCTCTGATGCTGAACTCAAAAAGCACGCGCACACACACACACTTTGTATAAAATGTAATTCTAAAATACGAAGCATTATATTTGCTTGCCCTGCAATTTATCATATATCAATATATGCATATATTATATATCAATATGACTTATAAGGCCTTCCTCTACTGACCATTGATTAGCTATATTTCGTGGACTTGTGAAAATAAACTAGAATCGCTGGCAACTGATATAAAAATAAATTAAAATGTACAAATCAGAAATGTGAGGCAAATTTCTAGACGAGAAAAGATTTCGGGGAAATGAAAGGGTGCTTTGTACTCTTGTCACACATTTATGGAGAAAAATACATTCCCTTTTTCTAGGAAATGAAGCACAAGTTGTTGGTGACAACTGTCTATTAGGAAATTTCCTTCTGTGATACAGGGATGATTTTTTCCCCGTACAGGTAAATTATTCAGCACAGTTCATTTGAATCCGTGTTTGAGCCAGAGATGAAGTTATCAATTTTACCATTTCCCCCTAGTCTGTCCTGCTATTATCATTGCCTGAGATTCTGGTGCCCATAGCAACAGCGACTGTTTCAGACATCATTCCCCCAAGCAGCAGAGCATGGCCGGCAACTGGCAATCATGCAGCTGTGTGCCTCAGGGTGCTACGTGCCCGGGCTCAGAGAACTAGTCATATCTTACTATTAAGTATTTAAAGTGTACTTATCTAGGAACGGAGAAGGTGGCATACCCAGAAGAAGTTTACCTCCACCTTCCCGTCAGTTGTGTGGCAAGACAGGAAAATAGGGAAACTTTTAGGAAAGGTCAAAGTCTAGACATTAAGAAAGTAAAAAGGGAGCTTCTTTCAAAAGGCTAAACATTTCCTATTCATTGTCATAACTGTCTGGCGGATTCCAGAGCCTGTTTGTGACTGCCGAAACTGAGCCAAAGGGCAGGGACTTAGACCATGCATGTTTTACTCTCAGCAAAAACAAAGATAAAATCAGTGGGGCTGGAATCTGGAGACAGCTCAGTGGGTGAAGAGCACACACTGCTCATTCAGAGGCTCCGGCAGCTTGCTGCGGGCGCCCATGCCTGTTATCACACTACTATCTGCTAGTCCAGCTTCAGAGGAGCTGAGGCTGTTTTCTGGCTTTTCTGAACACCCACAATCTCTCCCACCCCCAACCCCTCTTTGTCCCTCTCTCTGTCTCTCTCTCTCTCTCTCATACACACACAACTAAAACTGAACTTAATTTTTGTTTTTTAAAGAAACAATTGAGTTGCTGCTGTTGTGCCAAGATTTCCCCATCAGGATTTTTTTTTTAAAAGAAAGGCTGTAAAATGTGGCCTGACCAGCAGTGGCTTCTAATGGGCACTGGGGTCTAATCATTGTTCTCCTTTGAGTTTCGCAGATGAGGAAATACTTTTCCAGGTAAAATCAAAGCCTATATATAGGTCTTAATCGGTGTGTCTTCATTTTCCTGCAGAGTCAGTCACAAGAAAGAGACAGATGGGATAAAGAGGGAGGTGTGTCAACCAACACAGAGCAAGTTTGGGGTGAGCTACAGATGACCCCATGAATGCACTACCATAGAAAACGATTTAGTGCCCAATTCCAGAGCGCTGTGTCCAGCAAGCATGTAAGCTGCTCTTCCCAGGCTTTGAAATGAGCTGGAATTGCAGGTAAAGCCGATGTGTGTTTTGTAGCCACCCTTTATTTACTGTGCTTAAAGGGAAGCTACTCCCAATGCAGAAATCTGGGTAATAGTTCATTCTGGGGATTTCCAACTCTCTTATCTTCCCTGGCGAGCAGAGCAATCAGGTTAGGGTCTGTACTAGGGGAGAGAGCCTGAACAGAGAACTGGACTACCTGCCTGGGTGGTACCTTACTTACTGCCTCTCACAAGTCTCTTCCTAATTCTGAAGGCTTTCCTCATATGAGGATTTTGGCTGACATTTAGAAGCCATCTTTGCCCTAGGCTGGAAGGCACACCTGTAATTAAGGGAAAGGCTACAGTGATCAGGGCTGTCTTTACCAGTTTGGGGAATTTCCCTCCCTTCTGGGCCTGGTTATCTGGCTGAATTCCCAGTCTGCCCACACACTGCTTCTTAACTCATTGATACCCTCAGTAGAAGAGACCACACTGGATCAGAACTATCTTCCCGTCCCCTTGTAGCCTCCCTTTAACTTCCCGCCCTTCCTACTTCCTGAGATTCTTATGAAAATATAATAATAGTATCAATCAATGATCTTGGAACTGCAAAGTTCCACTGTTACTTCAGTTTGTTAACCTTGGGGCTATAAAAAATAGTCATTCTCATTTTGCTTACCTATTATTATTGTTTCCCAGGGTAGGCATGTCTGCTATCTTTCAGGTGGTCTCACTGTCTTACCTGGCATCAGCAATTGCTAATATTTTCATCTTTTAGTAAGTTAATGGGCTTTAGGTAAAGTTCATTTCATTTTAATCCAGTGGTTCTCAACTGTTATAATGCTGCAACACTTTAATAAAGTTCCTCCCATTGTAGTGTCCCCCTCCCCAACCATAACACCGTTTTTGTTGCTTCTTCATAACTGGAATTCTGCTACTGTTAAAAATCTTAAAGTAAATATCTGATATGCAGGGTATCTGATACGCGAGTCCTGTGTTTAGCAGGATATCTGATACGCGACTTTCGTGTTTAGCAGGATATCTGATAACCGTGCCCCCACCCCCACCCCCTCATCCCCTACTCCACACCCCCACCCCCTATTCCCACCCCACCCCCTACTCCCACCCCACCCCCTCACCCCCATCCCCGTGTCTACACTTTTACCAAGCATCTTCACTTTTCCCATGCTTGGACACCACGGCTACAGGCCGACCACTCCTCTCCACTTCACCCACCCCCCACCCCCAAGCTCACACTGTTTATAAGAAAAAGCTAATTTGGTCTTTCCCAGGACCTGTGAATATCCTTTCCCTTCCACCTACTTGAGCTCTTAGCTGCAAGGAGACCCGGCTTGGATGTGTGAAGAGACACCCCGATACCTGTTTTAGACATGCAAGGGAATGTCTTCATTCTTTAAAGGTGAGAATTTGACGCATATGAATCAACAGGAAACTATTAATATGCTCAGAAACAAATTTATTGCAAACAATGCCATATAGCAAAACTAGGGAAACTTCTGGAAATATAACGAGAGCACCTTGCCTGGTGATCTGAGGAACACCCCGCCATAGCAGAGGGACAGTCCCAGTTCAGTTCTCCTTGGTGGTCTCGGCCAGGGTGAGCTTGTCGAAGAGGTACTCAGCCAAATGATTCTCTGGAGCCCCAAGCTGGCGCAGGTTGGTCAAGTAGCCACCCATCTCCTTGAGGATTTTGACCTGCTGGCAGAGAAAATGGCGCTTCAGGAGCTTGCACAGGGCGATATCACCGTTGCTGTTAGCCAGCTGGTACAGCTGCAGGAGACTCTGGTTGAGGGTCTTCTCCAAGTAGAAAGCACACTCCATTGCCATGAAGCCATCCAACCAGTCGTGACGGTCTTGGTCGGCAATTCTCCCAAGGTGAAGGAAGCCATGGCGCTCACTCAGCAAGAAGAACAGCCTCTCGGTGCGCTTCATCCACTTCTGGGACTGAGTCAGGAAGTAGAGTGCGAAGAACTCCAGGGCCACCTCATCTCGGTTGCAGAAGAAGGCCATGGAGAGGTAGACGTAAGTGGCGTACAGCTGCAACTGGATCTGAGAGTTGAGGGCAGCGTTGCTCTCAGACAGGTAATTCTGCAGCATGATCTGCAAAACAGAAGCAGACATGGTGGCAAGGCCCCTCACGCTGTCGGCAGGAGCTAGACGGGAACACCTGGCTCCGAGCTGTGGAGCTGGCGAAAGTGACTGCCTGCCGGAGCCTCACAGTCACTTCTGGAAAGGGAGGAGGAGCTGTGGAACCAGACAGGACCAGTTCCAGGCTCTGGTCAGTCAGACTCTGACGCAGGACCAGAAGCCAACCCGGAAACAAGTGCCCCCCGAGAAAATGGCGGCGGCGGTGGTTGGTGCCTCGGGCTGTTGAGCCGGGTCAAAGGTCAAGGAACAAAGCAGATGAACAGCTTTCCACAGTAACCCAGAAGGCATTGCGCTGACCGTCTTAAAGATGTAGTATCGTTTAAATTCTGAATAAACAGCCAAATTATTTTAATTGTGTGGATAGTTAATTTTAAAGAAAATTATTTGAGCATCTCCTAATCGTGACTATTTTATTAAAGTAATTCTTTTCGTATGTGACACCATTATCTCATATCTTAAAGATTTAGTCACGTTAACTAGTGACGATGTCTATACTAATGACTTCTCTCGCTTGCTCGGTCACTCACTCTCCTCTCTTTCTTATCTTCTTATCTTTCTTTTTTCTTTTCTTTTTCTTTTTCTTTTCTTTTCTTTTTTTTTTTTTTTGGTTTTTCGAGACAATTTTCTTGTGTAACAGCCCTGACTGTCCTGGAACTCACTCTGTAGATCAGGCTGGCCTCAAACTCAGAGATCTGCCTGCGTCTGCTTTTCTTAGGGAAAAGTCAAGAGCAAGTGGCTGTGTATCATGGCCAGTCCTGACACACCAGGTATTTGAACAAATAAGAGCATGAAGTTCCACCCCAGAACTTGTAGAAGGAGAGAAATGATTCTCAAAATTGGCCCTGTGACTTCACTTGTGCAGTGTCATGCCCCAGCCAGCACACACATACACACAATAATAAAATAATAAAAAGTAAATCAAATTCATGGGCTAAAAAGATTGTTCAGCTATTAAGAACATACACTTCTCTTACAGAGGACCTGAGTTCAGTCGGCTCCAAGCACGTAAATCGGGCAGCTCACAACCATCTGTAACTCTAGCTCTAGAGGTATTTGATACTTCTGTCCACTGAAGGCCCCTGCTGTCTAGTACAAATACCCCCCATCCCACCCCACACACAAACACATACTTTAAAAAATTAAAAATAAATGTTTGAAATCATAAGACAAATTCAGCAAAAACAACAAAATGCTATAGAGTCCAGCATGGTATTGCATGCCTTATAATCCCAGCATTTGAGAGACTGAAGCATAAGGAATTTACTTCAAGACAATCCTGGGATGCTATGTTCCTTGTATTTTATAATCATCATCAAACTATAATTTGTAAAATGTATATTTTATTTAACAATTTTAATTATTTAAAAATAGGTCATACAATTATACACTGTACATAGAGCATATTCTTCTACCACATCCTTACTCTCCCTTCTTGCCTGTCCCTCTCCTGTTAGTCACCTTTGTTCCCCTCTCCTGCTCAGCTTCTGCACTACTTGCATGTATCTCTATAAAACACAGCTACAACAAACAAGAGAAAATGTACCATATTCATTTTCCTGAGCCTGGCTCAATTCACTTAATGATTATCCCCAGTTGTACCTATTTTCCTAAGAACAATACTTCATTAATCTTTATGGCTGAAAAATATTCTGTTTCTTTATCCATTCCTTTGTTACTGGATACCGAGAATGATTCCCTAACTTGACTATTGTGAATTCTGCCACAATAAACATTGAAATGCAAGTATCTCTTGATATGATGACTTAGAGTCCTTGAGGTAAATACCCCAAAGTAGTATAACTAGGTCATATGGAATATTTTTTCATAGTTTTGTTAGGTATGTCCATAGTGGCTTTCAAGTAGCTGGACTACTTTACATTCTCTTTTGTCCACATCATTGTCATGTTTGTTATTTGTTTTCTTGAAATTCCATTTTACTCTAATCAGAATGGCAGTAATTAATGGAATGTTTTAATCAGTCTGAAATTAGGTACCATTTCCATTAATAGGCACTGCCCATTTTGCCGCTTTTATAGGTATACAACCACTAATCTTTTCTGTTTCTATAGATGAGCTTGTTGTGACTATTCTAAATAAGAATCTCATGCTCTCCTGACTGAGCTAGCCGGGCTGTCATGTGACTATTTTAAATAAATAGAATCATGCTGTATATAGCTTTTGTGTACAGTTTCTTTTACTTGACTTTAACCTCTATCTCTTTATCGTTGCTGAAGAATGTTCTGTTGTAGGACCAGAATGCATTTTATCAATACTTTTTATGTTCATAGAAATCTGGGTTGTTTTAATTTTCTGACTGTTGTGACTAATGCTGTTATAAGCATTTATGTACAAGTTTTGTAAAGATGTACATTTCCAGTTCTCTTGGTGATATATGTATGGGTAGAATAGTTAGATCATAGATTAATTGTTTTGGACTTTGAGAGATTGCTAGATTATTTTCCAAAGTGATTGCATCATTTTTGATGTCCATCAGCAATGTTAGAGGATTCCAACACTGTTACTAACCTTTACAACTTGTAGCCATATTAGTGAGGGAAAACAGTTTTTCACTGTGGTTTTCATTTGTATTTCCCCAGTGACTAGTAATGTTCAATATTTCTTCACATCCGTATTTGCTATTTACAAATCTTTGGGAGAATACTCCTTCAAATTCTTCACCTATTTTAAAAATTGAAGTGTATTTTTATTGGGATCTAATTGTTTTGTATAATTTATGGATATAATTCCTTTTTAGTCATATGATTTACAAATATTTTCACCCATTCCATTAATTATTCTTTTTATTTTAGGAGTGGTCTTTTGAAATCTAAACTTTTTTAATTTGGATGTACAATTTATGTCATTTTTCTTTCATTTGTGTTTTTAGTGTCCTAAGAAACCATTGCCTAACTCAGAAATACAAAGATTTATACTTAGATTTTTTTCTAAGGCCATTGTAAGTAACACTTAGTGTCAAATTTATATTTAAATGTTTTTGCATATTATATAAATTAAGGAGCAGTTTCATTATTTAAAAATGAAAGGTTTCTTTTTAGTTGTGTATGTTTGTGAGGGACATGCCCAAAGAGATCAGAACAGGGCATCAGATCTGGAGCTAGAATTACAGGAAGTTCTGAGTCACTGGATGTGAATGCTGGGAACCCAACTTTTGTGAAGAACAATATATATTTTCTGAATCACTGGACCATCTCTTGGTCCCCTAGTTCTGTTTTTTAGCATGTGAATAATTTTTTGTTTATAGCACCATTTGTTGGGAAGGCTATTATCTTCTGGGCGATCTTGGTATACTCTTGGGGAGGGATCAATTCACCATATTTCTAGATTCTCAATTCTATTCTCTAAACCTATTCTTAAATGCATGTCTAAACACTAGAGCATGGTTTAGTTTACTATAATTTTATAGAAAATTTAAAAAATGAAAGTGTAAATCTTTCAACTATCTTTTCGTGTTAGTATTCCTTGGTCTGTTGAATTTTGTGACTTTTAGGATAATTTCAACTTCTTCAGAAGAAATAGCTGAGATTTTGCTGTAGATTGTATTGAATCTACAGGTAATAATTTGTAATTATACTGATGTTATTATATTAACATTTTGATGCATAAATATAATATATTTTAACTAACTTAGGTCCCGGATCCTTTATATTTGTTTAAATTTTAGACAGGGGCCAATTTTATAAGTAAAATCTCAAGCAATACCAGACTTACGAGTAGCAACTCTCTAAAAGGAAGGAGGCAGCCATCTTTTATCAAGGTTTGGAGACAAGGAAGACACATGTATTGGTAATCACAAGCAGAAATGTCTATTCCAAACTCACAGAGAACTTGTGCTAATTATGATTGGATGGCAGTTCCCATTGGGATAAGAAGATGACTCTGACTTTCTGTGAAAAATGGTGAGAGATTTAAAAAATAATCAAAAAATGTTTACTGTATATCCTTTTTAAAATAACTTTCTGGGTATCTCCATTTCTCATTGACTTTGAGATATTTTTAACTGTAAATTGAAAAAATAATAATGCAATACATTGTCTAGTGAAATGTAATTAATTAATTAATTCTTGAATCATTTTGCATTTATTCTATTTGAACATTCATTTCAACATTCCTTATTGCCTATACACAAACTCTTTGAGTACACTTTTGAACAATTTTTGTAACAACATTTCTGTTATTTGGCAATTTCTCATCATGTTGTTCTAACTGTCCCTGACCTGTGAAACTCTTCTGCAGCCCCTTTGATACCTGGGATTACAGGCATGTGCCACTAAACCCAGACCACATTTGTAATATCATACAAATTTCCACATTGCTTAATCTTTTCCCTGTACATAGTTTATATTTATATAAGAACCATGATTTTTAATTTCCATCCTTTATAGTTTAACACTGCCAATCCTCATACATATTCCATTAGGTTCACAGAGTCCAAAAAAGTTTACTTAGTAAACTAAACACGTTTATGGGATGTTCATCAGAAATATGATTCCAGAAAACTATTCGAGACCTAAAGGCACAGACATCAAGGTGGTGTAAACTGTGGATTTATAGCAGGTCTGAGGAAAAGAAGGCAGGGGGAAGTTGGGGATGCAAGATGGCAGTGGAAACCAACAGAGGAAGCAAGTGGTTAGAAAGCAGGCCATGGTCAGATAACTCAAAGGCAGAAGGCTGTAGTCACTGTTGAATGGATGCTGGTACACACAGAGGATGGCATAGAATTAGGCGTGACCAGTAAGGAACTACACATAACCAGAGCCAGTTGAGAACCAAAGGATAGGTGAAAGCTTCTTGACAAAAAAAGAAGATAATCAAGATGGTTAAGAAGTGGGAAGGTGACAAATGCACATAGGGACCAGAAAGACTGTGATTTGTGATCTAGGTGAAATTCACCCTGGGAGGAAGAAATTAGACATTGAGTTTTGGGGGTCAGCATGACTAATCCCTTCACCTGGATTTTTATGTTGCTTGAATCATACCTCTAGAAGGAGAGTTGGGATCTGTGGATACTGAAAGTATACTGAATATCCAGGACTGGCTTCTAGAGTGTTGCTTTCAACAGTGTAAGAGATACAAGGTAGCTCTAATACATCTATGTGTGTTCTAATACAGGGAAGATTTGAAGCACATAGGCCATAGATAAGTTTTATGGTGGCTCCTGCTTGGGCGAATATTAATAAGATGTGTCTGGTACTGACACCACTATATTCTGAAATAGAAAAGTTTTCAGCTTTCAATTCCTCACTGTTCTGACATTGTGAATATCACTATCTTAGAAAAACAAAAGGATGGCCACTGAATTTAAAATATATCCATGCTATGTATGGGTTATGTATAAGTTTGGTGTTTGTTCATTCATTTAAATATGCATTCTCTTTGAGGTTACAAACTTTCAGCCTCATTCAGTGTGTTGGCTCTTCTCTCTCTGAGTTTGTAGGACTATTGTCTTTCATCTTACTAAGATATCTAAGAGAGGATGGCTGACCTGTTTCAATTTTATCCATCTAGCTTTGTAGGGCCAGTCAGTGGGAGGCCCTGGCAGAAGATGCGAGAACAGGATCAGAATAAACCTGGATATCAATTCTCTCAGTTCCTTTTAATCATTGCAGATAATTAAGAGGCACCTCTATTTTCCTTTTAAAGACTTTACTTTTTGGATGAAGTAGGTCCATTCTTAGGGTAGATTGTGCTGGATAGTTTTATATCAAGTTGACATAAGAGAGAGTCATTTGGAAGAGAAAACATACATTGAGAAAAAGTTCCCATAAGATCAGTCTGTTATGTACTTTTTTGATTTATGATTGATGCAGGATCAAGTCTATTTTCTATCTTGTGTATTTCTCTGGCCTCTGGCTCCCTTCTTCCTTTGAGTGACCAGCCTTTTGATTAACTCTCATCTAATGAGTTGACCTATTAAAATGAGGATTGCAGAAGAAGATAGTCATTTCTATTCATTAGTAACTATGGTTAAATGCCTTGTGCATTATAAGCATGTGAAATAATATAATTTGTGTAATTGCTTCTGAAATTCCATTTTGGTTTTATTTTTCTCCCAACTTAGACCCCATTTCAGCTGGCTATTCAGACTCAAAACCAACTTCATTTTCTATCTAAAACCTTTCTATGTGAAGAGAACACAGCCTCCTCTGAAAAAAAATCTATAGTATCAGTGCCCTCACAATTAGCATGACAATCAATTATGGTCTGCCCATTGATGTTCTGTCTGTAATTACCTCAAACTATTAATCATCTTGTTATCGGCTCTGCCCCTCTAGCGCTGTGCTGTTCCTGACTCATCAGCTTCTGGGGAGCAAATTCACTTTCTTCAACTCCATAGAACCTAAGCAGATAGATTAGCCTGGAGTAAGTACTCAAAACATATACCACACACAGCAGACACACCATAGCACCCACACACCATAACACACACACTTATCTCTTTTCATAATGCCACCTCAGAATTATGCCAGTTTGAATCAGAACTGGGTGTAAAAATAAACCTCTTTTCTTCTGTTAAACAAACAAGCAATACTCTGGTTTAATTAGATTAATAAATTGGAACACATATACTAAGCATCAGAGTACCATGTTTGAGGACTTGTGTTAAACATGTGATTAAAGCACACTCTTCAGAGTCTTTCTGGATTTTAGAGGTGGAGTTAATACCAACCAAGAGTGCATGGTCCAACAATTTCTCCTTTCATTATTTTATTTTCCTTGTTCTTTTCTCTCCTTTTTTTCCTTCTTCTGTTTTTGCTGATGTTATTGTTGTTATTGCTTACAAAACATAGTTTCACATGTAGTCCATGGTGTGCTGGAAATCACTCTATGGCCTACGCTATCCTTAAACTTATGATTCTCTTACCTCAGTGTTTTGGGTACTGAGATTACAGGCATGAGGTACCATGCCTGGACTTCTATGCCATGTTTAAACACCCTGATCCTTCTTTCTGTTGTTGGCACTTACTTTGTCCACCATTGACTTCCACACCAATGGAGTGGCATAGACAAAGTGTTCTATATCCAAGAGAATGAGTAGTCCTTTCTTCTTTCACTTAGATTTTCTGCTGGGATGCCACTCCTATGAGACTATTCACCATATTATGAGAGGGTCAAAACGTGCAAAATGACCATGAGGGAGTATAATGGGGGAGGGATTCTTAGACAATAGTTAACACCAAGTACTAACCAAGTTAGTGAGCCATTCTACATGGCCTAGATGACTGCAGCTCTTGTTGACATTGCTATTAAGCAATACTCGCTGTAATGCAGGCAATGGATGCATGAGATTTGGGATAACAAAGCATAGTTTTGTTTGAAGCAGCTATGATTTGTAAAGGAAGGAAGTTAATAAGCAGCAAAAGGCATTTGAAACACAAGGTCACCAATATTTATCAGTAAAATGGGCCCACAGAAAAATGAAAATGATAAAGAATGCTGAGGAAAACACACAGAAAAATCCACTTTGAGTGGATGAGTAGATAATTTCTAGCAGAACTTGAAATAGCTTCCAGTTAGTGATCCTGTATGTGGTGAAATGTGGAGCTAAAACAAACAAACAAACAACCACAACAACTATGAGGATTGTACCCAGAACTGCGAGCTGTTTGCAGTGGATGACGTGATCACAGAAGAATCATTGGTATTGGAAAATATCTGAAAATCCAGAAGTCTGGTCCTGGGGCACTTAGGATTTTTTTAAAGAAGGGGAATGTGAAAGACTTTTGTCTTAGCCACGTGAGTCTGATAAGAAGGATGGTCAAGGTGAAGAAGCATGAGGTTGCAGAGAAAAAAAATGGTCAGGAGACTTCCATAATGTCTAGGAGTACAGGGAATAGGCAGTAGCAAGAGGTACACAGGAAGGGTGGAGTACATGTGTCATTGAGAAAGAAAATAGAATTGAAAGAAAGCTGTGGATATTGAAGGAAGGAAATCTGGTTTGGGGGTTTTCGTTAAACGGTCTATAAGACTGCTAATGCAGAAAGCCAAGAAGTTTTGTAGAAAATGTGAGCTGGGATTCAGTTGAGCCTTTGTCTCTCAAGTCATCCAAGGAAGATTACCCTGTAGGAAAGTTATTAGAGGGGTCCGAGTTCAGGGGGAGGAGCTCAACCAGCACAAAAACTTTAATAAAAGACTTGGGGAAGACTTGAAGCTTCTTTGTGGGTATTTATTGCTTTAGAGTAATATGTTAGGGGAGAGTGATCTGAAACATATCATGATATGTTCAGGACTCTGGAGAGATGATGTACCCAGTAAGAGTTGGTGTTAGGACTTATTTTTCCATTAGCAGTAATGGATTTTTGGGAGCTATAGACATGCTTATCCAGACTCCTTTGTGGCTAATTTGACAAAATTTGTCATGATACTACAATTCTGAGTACAGTTCATGGCTATGAAAGATTTTCTCAGCATGAAGCTAACTGGCTCACCTGGGCATAAGCTCTGTGTTAGTTTTATTAGGCCCACTCTCCAAGCACCTGAACAATTTCCCAGCATAAGGCTACATAATCTGCCAGTCATCCTAATGATAGGAAGCATCTAAAGGCTTGTAGCAATGGGGAATTTACTTTGATTTTTAAGATAATATCTCGTCTCATCATGCTGATGGGATTCCAAAGAAGTCATTTTTATAGTGTATGCTCCTTAGCTTGGTGCTTATTTGAAAGATAAATGGAATACTTTTAAGCAGGCATCCAAAGTGCTATAATAAAGACCATTGCAGACTTTCTCTGTTGGGCTGACAGACTTACTTATATTTATCACTGTGTATGTGAAGAACTTGATTTAACCCCAGGAGGTAATTTGCTGGGGAGGTGTTTTTGCATATGGTAAAAATGAAATTTTACTATTTTTCATGGGCCCTGAAAGGAAGCTTAAGCATCTGGCTTAAATTTTCAGCAGTTTGTTTAACCCCTTGATTTCTGTTTATGTTCAGCTACCCTATCAGACAAAAGTTTAACTATATCATTTAGTTTCTTGTTTTTAAATGCTCTGGCTGTGCATATTCCATATATGAATATCTGAAAGTTTACTTAGTTGGATTATTCAATAGGAATCTACTTCCTCAAATGTCATGGCTAAGAATACAAACAGGGGCAGGGAATGCTGCTTACTTGGTAATGTTTGCCTAGTATATATAAAGCCCACAGCATTTCATAAGCAGCACTGCATAAGGCAGGTGTTGTGTAGCCCCAAGGGAGCCCTGAGTGAATGTGCAAAGAGTAAATGAAGTCTTCGGTGGATGTGTATTGTTGACAAGGGCACAGCCATGTCAAGGACCCAATGCTGCAGACATGGGAATTGCGAAGTCTTGCCTGTAAAGATCATGCTCGGAATTGTCAAGGCCTTCCTTTGGTGGGAGTGTGAATGTTGACAGCCTATGGAAATATGAGATTCGTGAACAAATGACCAGTGTGTGCAAAAACTAGCAACTGCAGCTTCCTACACCGGATGTTTACAGACTGCTGGCCTACAGACATCTCCTGCTTAGACTAGCTACAACTCCCCACTCCATGCTGTCTGTAGTAAACACACTAGAGTTTGGGGTTGTTGTAGCTGGCATGGCTTCATCAGCGTACTCACAGCTCACCTGACCCCCACTTTTTTTGTACATGTGCCTGTCATTTCTTCATTGCCTTGCTGTTCCAGTCAGTTTTAGAGGTTCAAGCCATGCTGGGCATGGCAAGGTACGGTGATCCACAGTTCTCCTTGTTTACATACTAAGTTTGAGACCATCCTGAGATTCATGGGATTCTACATCAATAAATAAGTAGGCACTGGTTCGTTATACATATTTGTAATGCCAACCAAATCAGCAACAACAAAAGTGAACAAATGCCAGAAGTGATTTCAGAGCAGAAGTTTCTAGGTAAAAGAAAGCTCAAGTCTGTTTTATAAACATCAGGGCTGTTGAATAGACTCATGGTTCTCACCACAGTCTAATGGATGAGTCTCTTGTCCATACAAATGGGCTACAGTGTGCTGTGGTGACAAATGAGCTCCCTGGAATCTCAGTCTTAACACAAGGATTGAGTTCTTGCTTGGGACAGGACGAGGATGAAGCAAGTGCAGTGACTGGGATTTCCTCTCTCAGAATCAAAAAAGTAAAGTTCTTGCTTAAACTGCACACATACTGTATGTAAAAAGCTCTTTATTCGTTATTTGTAGACAGATATCTAAACCAATGATGCTGCTTGTCTACACAGACACTTCATGTTCACTGGCGTGGTGGAACTTAACATAGCTAATTGCATGACGGCTTCTTATGTTTCCATTGATAAGTGAGATATATATATATATATATATATACATATATATGTATATGTATATATGGTCATATATATATATATATTCTGGTCATATTTCATTGCCCAAATTTCTTTAATTTGATTACTCAGCAGGTGTCTATGTTTGGGTTACTATTGCTATGATGAAGCTCTGAGCAGAGGCAAGTTGGGGAGGAAAGGTTTTCAGTGCTTCCACATCCATAGTCCATCGCTGAAAGAAAACTATGACAAGAACTCAGGGTGGGAACTGGGAGGCAGGAGCTGATGCAGAAGCCATGGAGGAGTACTACCTATTGGCTTGCTCACCACTGCTTACTCAACCTGCTTTCTTATAGAACCCAGGACCACCAGCCCAGGGATGGCCCCTCCCACTAGGGACTTGGCCCTCCCACATCAATCACTAATTAAGAAAATGTTCTACAGGTTTGTCTACAGCCCAATCCCAAAGTCTTTACCGAGTCAAACACTTTAA
>JAQHUG010000158.1:1116422-1170825 GCA_028555095.1 Dicrostonyx torquatus
CCCCTCGATCAAAGAATGGATAAGGAAAATGTGGTACATTTGCACAATGGAGTACTACACAACAGAAAAAAAATCAATGACATCTTAAAATTTGCAAAGAGGTGGATCTAGAAAACATCATATTGAGTGAGGTAACCCAGACCCAGAAAGACAATTATCATATGTACTCACACATATGTGGCTTTTAGATATAAAGAAAACCAATCTACAATTCACAATCTCAGAGAACCTAGACAACAATGAGGACCCTAAGAGAGACATGCATGGATCTAATCTGCATGAGAAGTAGAAAAAGGCAAGGTCTCCTGAGTAAATTGGGAGCATGGGGAACATAGAAGAGGGTAGAAGAGGAGTGGGGAGGAAGGAAGCATAGCAGAGAAAAATATATAGCTCAATAAAAACAATAAAAACATAGTATAATTCCATTTTGCACATTAACCTAAACTGATTTGGCAGTCCAATCAAAGTCTTCTAGTGAATATATTAAAGCTGGGTGGTGTTTGTACAAGTTTGCTTTCACAGAGTTATTACTGGCTAATTTATTGCTTTGAAAGTAAATGTCAGGAGCTTTCAGGATACGATGATGGCTCAGAAGTTGCCTCATTGCAATTTCCTGAATGGGAAGAGTCATGAGAAGAGTCATAGCAACAAATAGTAGTCTGTACTCCAAAGATAGAAAGAGAAAGTATCAAAAATCATAAAATCGATGGCAGATGGAAGTCATGGAAAAACAGAAGGGCCATGCAGAGGGAAGTGAGAAACAGCCTATAGCTCCTCCCTAGCTATTTCATATGGGGCAAAGCCACAGGCATAAATGGTACTAGGAGTTAAGCTCTTAAGAGGTATTAAGTAAATCATACAAAGGGGAATATTTATTAAGCATATTGCCTGTGTCTGATATTGTGCTAAATGGTCCACAAATACTGTTTTCAATTGTAATCCTAGCCTTTGAGTTTGCTTATCATTCACATTGGTTAGAGATCGGAAAAGTGATGCTTAAAGAACTTACCTATTCAATGTCACCTGTTTGAAAGTGGCTGAGGATGTGTGTCAGCCAACTCTGACTATGGATTCGGTCCAGTCTCATAGCTGTTTCTGTAAATGCAACGTTCCTGGAACACAGTGCTCTATATTTGTTTACACACAGCTGGTTTTGGTTTTGTATATGCTATAGTATATAACACTGAAGTCAACATCGCAACAGAGGCCATTTGGCCCATTTAATGATTCATTTTATGTACCAATGTGGCTAGGCCCCAGTAGCAGTTCAGTTCAATATCATTCTAGATGCTTCTACAAAAAATGTTTTAAATGTGATTAAGATTCAGCTCAAAGGCCGGGCGATGGTGGCGCACGCCTTTAATCCCAGCACTCGGGAGGCAGAGGCAGGCGGATCTCTGTGAGTTCGAGACCAGCCTGGTCTACAAGAGCTAGTTCCAGGACCGGCTCCAAAGCTACAGAGAAACCCTGTCTCGAAAAACCAAAAAAAAAAAAGATTCAGCTCAGTAGACTGAGTTAATCCTAATCCATGGGTTATTGATTAAGCCAGTTGAATGTTTTAAGAGAAAAAAAGAAAAAGAACACTGTCTTCCTTAGAGAGAGAGAAAATTCTGTCAGCACATTGTCTGTAGACTTGAATTGTACCTCTTCCACGGGTCTCCACATGCTAGCCTAGCCTGCATATTCTATACTTGCTAGTCTCTGCAATCACACAAGAGAATTTCTTAAAGTAAATATCACTCACATGCACTGGTTCTGTTTTTTATTAAGAAGCCTGACTATGGAGGGCCGTGCAGATTTGAATGACCAGCACTGTCACCTGGGGCCATTGATGGTGCTGAGTGCTGACCCTGTTGTCAGATACTTAGGTGAGACAGCCCTGAGGGCCTGAGAGCAGCAGAGCTGCTCCTCCTCTGCCCCCTCCAGGCTGTTGTCTGCCATATAGTGGCATGAGTGAGAGAAGATGCCCCTCTCCCTGTTACTACCCATGGTGGGCAAAAGAGCTGACCCCAGGGTCAGGTGAGTCGGAGAACTAGCCCTGCCCCTCACCAACTGGAGCACACAGGAGAATGAACAAACACTTCACCCCACCTGGGCAGCACACTAGAGCCAAGCCTGTTGTCAGGAGCATAGGTGAGTCAGCTCTGAGGTTGTGAGAGCAGGAGAGCTAACCCCTCGCCCCTCCACTTGTACGCCCCCCACAAAAATTTGAGAGAGGGCCCTATACCTCATCTAGGTAAGACGACGGCACTGCCTCAGATGGTGTGAGTGTGGGAGAGCGGGACCTGAGGGCCTGAGAGCCTGAGAACTGGCCCTGCTTATTGCTGCAGACTGTATTGGGTGGGCTGACAGAGGCAGTCAGTGCTGGAGAGCTCACCTGGACGGTTCGGATAAGGGAAAGCTGGTGGTCTGACCAGCTCAGCCCAGGCCCAGAACAAGAGCTATGAGTTGATCCACTCAAACTTCTACCTCATACAGACTTTTGGAGCTTGTGAAGGGGATGAACCTACAGATCCCAAACTGCAGTATTTCCATGACAGAGGACAGCAACAGGATGTCCAAGAACAACTCCAGTGAGAGCCTGTTATGGATAGTATAGCAGAGGTCAGAGCCTTGGACCAGATCAATGACTCATGGCAATAAACCCTTCCAAGGGAAGACAAAAGGATTAGACAGTAAAATGTGTGACTCACCTAGTCACCCCACATCTTCCATGGCAAGATTCTTCCTCGTTTTTGTTTGTTTGTTTTTGGTTTGACTGTTTTGGTTTATGGCTTTTCTTTTAAAGTTAGTTTTGTTTTGGGGGGAGGTTGCAAGGGTGGAGGGTGGCTGTGGGGGGACAGGAAGATAAATGGGATCAGGATGCATGAAGTAAAATCTAAAATCTGCAAAGAATAAGCAGAAGACATCTATTGAGTTTTTAAAAAAATAAACCCTGACTATATTAGGTAACAGTTCAAAATATTATTTGACCTCTTAGGGGGAAAAACAACAACAAAACATGCCTGTCATATCTTGGCTATGGGCTAGGACATGAAGCCAGACAGTCTGGATTAGAGCTTAAGCTATAAACCACTGTCCAAGAACACATTATAGAATAGACAACAAAAGGACTAAATATTTAACCATTAAAAACCATGATACCACAGATGGCAAGGTATCTCAGTGAATAATAACACATGCTTCCAAACTTGATGACTTGAACCCACATGGTGCAAGGAGAGAATGACTATTACAGAGCTGTCTTCTGACTTAGACACACACAAACACAAGAGAAAGACAGACAGACAGGGCGAGAGAAGAGACAGAGAGAAGAGACACAGAGAGATAAGAGACAGAGAGAGAGAGAGAGAGAGAGAGAGAGAGAGAGAGAGAGAGAGAGACTAAAACCTACAGGCTCCCTGCTTTGTAAAAGTGGTAGGAGTATATCACTAAACAAAGAAAACAAGCTCACCTGAATTTGTGCTATTATCATATTTCTGTTAGAAAAAAGTATGTATAGGAAGAGTTATGGGTGCATAGACTCAGAATATGGTAGCAGCAATTTTCCTAAGTGCTGGATTATGGGTGGTTTTTACTTTTCTTTTCCCTCTATGTATTTTCTGAATATTTCACAGTGAACATATAATCAGAAGGAGAAAAACAACAAAACACTTCATTTTTAAAGTAAAAAGGAAATGATTTGCTTTTAGACTGCCTCAAAATTGTCCCATGTCAAAATGTTCTGGCTAAAATGGCTGTATTAAAATGTTCTTCATGGCAAAACAATGGCAGCCATAAAATAGCTACATCCTTCTCCTTGCAGTTTGCTGGTTCATTATGCAATCGGCAGAATGAATGATATTAAAAACATCCATCTGGTTTTGTTGCTTCTGTGCTTATTTTTTTTCAGAGGGTTCCCATGTAGAGCTTAACGTCTTTTGATATTTACTCCCCCACCTCCTCTCTTGGTCTTCGGCCCTTGTTTAGCCTGTCTTTTCTAGAATGTTCAAGCCAAAGTAGCTCCTGAAAGTACCAGGACCCTTATTTATCCCTGACAAGAGGTTCGTCTCATAATTGTTACTGAAAGAAAAATTAGATCTCTGCTTGCTTAATGCCTTTAATGGTGTTTACCACAAGTAGGCTGAATGTTTTGTTCAATGAAGGACGAATGGGTTAGTGGAATGCATAATGTCTGTTGTGACTGCTAATGAGTTTTCCGCCTCTGCAGAGGTGTCATTAAAATCTTTGCGGTGTTACTCGGCTAGCTCTGTTCATCAGTTGCATTTCTGATGGGTTGCAATGGGAACCTAACCATAATATAGACTGTTGTTTTCCTGAAAATAAGTGTGCTAAGTTCTTTTCCTCGGTGTGAAAGACTGGCTAGATGCTGACCAACCCATTTCCTTTTCCTAGGGATGCAGAAAAATGTAATATATATATCCTAGTTTGTACTAGGCTGTGAAGTAATGAAGTAGTTCTGGCTGAATTCTTTTTGATGAGGAGACGAATAGAATTCATTTGTCTGTTTTTACTAACGTATCCTAATATATCTTCATTATGGTTTATGATGTTGGATGCAAAGGCCTCTGAAATGGTGGTACAAGATGTGGAGAACCTGAACTGTGATATAGAGATAAACTGGTGCTGGGTTTAGTGACTAAAAATTTTGTGGTCAGCTTGTTACTAGTGTTATTGATAGCTTCTTCTGCCCATATCATCTTTCAAAGGAACTTTTGTAATTCTGCTTTGAGTGGGCAGCATTTACATGGTCATTTTAATTTGACAGTTCAGAATGCAGATGTCGAAGTATATCTCCTTATTCAGCTTCTTCATTTTGTATTTTCCAAATGATTTGAAAGAGAAACATGGAGTAAGATAATGACTATTCAGCAGAAAGCAAAAAATAGTACAGAGTACAAATAACTCATAATTAACATAACAATTCTTACTATTAATATGAATCTTTCATTTCTTCTTCTTCTTCATAGTTCAGAAATCTGTTATGTTTAGTAGAAAGCTCCAGATACCCTGCCTTTCTAATGAAAGGGGGAGTTAGACAAATCTATCAAGTCCTTGAATATATTATGTGTTTAATTTATTGACTCATTTATGTAAGAATCAAGTCCAACCACAAATTAATTATAACCTAGTATGTATAATGTGTTCTACAGCTGTGTTCTTTTAGGTTGGTATTCAGGTGGGGATGTTGGTGGACTCAGGCTGCTTCTGTAATGTTCATCTGTTAAATAAGCTTTGCAAAATGTGACCAGAAATGTAGAGGTTTTTTTTATTGGCAATTATAATACTTGAGCTGCATGATACTTTATTAGACATCTGGCTGATAAATCCATATAGGATCTATTCATGTTCATCACTCACTGCAGGGAGCATTAATTTACTCAGAAGATCAAATTAATAGGAAAGGCCTCTTGCAAATACCAGACACAAAGGAGTATTAACAGGGTACTTGTGAATGTAATTATTCTATCCATTGTGAGGATTTGAGCTTTGAAACTTTCCCTGATTTTTACATATCTGAATAATACCTCTGCCTTGTGCTATTTAGTATGTCGTGATCTGTGTCAATAATTTACCACCTAACTCCCTAGCTTGCTATGAGGTCCATAGTATTACAAACACAATCTCTCTGTAAACTTCAGATCCTCAGCAACTGCTCTGAAGTTGAAACCTAGTGCATGTTTATTTTCTGAATGTTGATACTAGCATTTAGACTTGTGATTTTAGAATTAGAAAATCCACATAAACAGCTCCTTTACAGTTGTAAACTTAAATCAATTTTATCTAACACCCATTACAAATAGGTCAAGATTTCTATCACTACAACAGTGCATTGCATATAATTATTGATGCTAACAATTTTTAAGAGAAACATAATAGGAGAATTAGGGGAGGTGAATAATAGAATTAAGAATTTAGCACCACCTCAAAGGCAGAGGCATTGGCTTGCATTTGCTAAAATGCTAGAAAGGGCCATTGGTACAAACTCTTATTATACTTGGGACAGGAGGTCTATCATGTGAAGAGGATCAGGCTTAGACAAGATATTTAGCCAAATAGGTCAGCAAAAGACAGAGTGTCAGAATAAGGAAATGTTTTTTAAGAAAATATTTTCAAATTCTTGTTTTAGCCTTATCTTGCCTGCATTGCTATCAAATCTTACCAAGCTTAAAAAGAATTCTGTCCTCCTATAAAAACACCCAGAAAAGACAAAGTCAATTGTCTTATGTAGTACAGAGGTCGCTTGTTTGTTCTCAGCTGCTCAGCTCTGAAATAACCACACAGAAACTGCATTAATTAAATCACTACTTGGCCTATTAGCTCTAGCTTCTTATTGGCTAGCTCTTACATCTTAACTTAACCCATTTCTATTAGTCTGTGGTTTACTGTCAAAGTTCCATCTGGCATCTGTCTCTGGCAGAGCTACATGGCGTCTCCTGACTCTGCCTTCTTTCTCCCACCATTCATTTTAGTTTTCCCTGCCTAGCGCTACTCTACCCTATCACAGGCAGATTCTTTACTAACCAATAAAAGCAACACATATACAGAAGTACCTCCCACACCACTGATCTGTTGTAGGAGATGGCTTGTTCGTTTCCTGGCCACCCAGACTCCCAAAATAATTACACAGAAACTATATTATTTAAATCACTGCATGGCCAGTCACTTAAGCTTATTTCTCACTAACTCCTACATCTATAATTAACCCATTTTCATTATTTTATATTTTATCACGAGGCTCATGGCCTAACAGCAAGGTTCCAGCTGGTGGCTCCATGGTGGCTCCTAACTCTGCCTTCTTTCTCCCAGCATTCAGTTTAGTTTTCCCGGCCTAGCTCTACTCTACCGTATCACAGGTCAAGGCTGATTCTTTATTCATTATTAAATAAAAACAACACATAACACAGAAGGACCTCCCACACCAGTCTTAGTTACTTTTTTATTGCTGCAATAAAACAACATGAGCAAAGCAACTTACAAAGCAAACGTTTAATTTGGCCTATGGTTTTGGAGGATTAGCGCCCATGATGATGGAATAAAGGAACCACTGAAAGCTCACATCTTGATCTACAACCACGGGGAAGAGAAAAAATACTAGGAATTCTACTGGTGGTTTGAAACCCCCCAAATCACCCACAGTGACACACCTCCTCTAACAAGTTCACACCTCCTAATCCTTCCCAATCAGTTTCACCAAGTGGGACCAAGTATTCAAATACATGAGTCTATATTTTCATTCAAACTACCATAGCATTACATTTCTTACTATCTAGGATAGTGATCATTTTC
This sequence comes from Dicrostonyx torquatus, assembly GCA_028555095.1. Taxonomy (NCBI): domain Eukaryota; kingdom Metazoa; phylum Chordata; class Mammalia; order Rodentia; family Cricetidae; genus Dicrostonyx; species Dicrostonyx torquatus. The sequence continues at coordinate 1,123,713 of JAQHUG010000158.1, forward strand.
TTTTTATTTATGATCTCATTAATTATAAAAGACATTTTTATTTTTAAATCACATGTTGATGGGAGAGCACTATATGAATGGCAGCTCAGGTGTCCTCAGAGGCCAGAGGAGGGTGGCAGAGCCACTGGAGCTGCAGTTACAGGGAATTGTAAGCAGCTGGTTCTCATTTCAAAATCTATTCTTTTCAGCTAGGATAGGCATAAAATCATCTTAGAGAATTTACTAGAGACTGGACAAAATGTGAAGAGTATGCAAGAAGAATTTGAATATGGGTTCTGGGAACCAAACTTGAGTCCTGTGTGAGAGTGATATTCACTATTAATTGCTGAGCCACTTTTCAACCACCAGAATTCTTCAAGGTCTTATTTTTCTTCAGTTCTTTTCTGTAGAGATGGAAAGCAGCTGGTCATCCCCTTCAATGAAGGATATTAAATCATCTGTCTGAGTTTTTTTCCTTATGTATAAAAATCCTGTTCTATTTATATTTCTTTTTTTTTTTTTTTTTTTTGGGTGCCTAATAAGACGTTTATTTATTTTTTTTTAACTCTTTTTTTTTTTTTTTTTTATTGATAAAAGAAAAATTTACATTTACTCCCCTTGTTCCCGGCCCTCCCGCTCCCCCACCACCCTCCCCCTGCTTCCTCACGATGGTGCAGGACACCCTGTCCTATGGGAAGCCCAAGGCCCTCCCCCCTCCATCTCAGTCAACTAACTTAATTCTTATGCAGTCAATAAATTGGCCAAGTCGTGAGAAGAAAGTAACTAAGTACATTTATCTAATCTTCAACCCAATCAAAGATCTGAGAAGGGAAATAACATTACCTGAGTGATTAGGAAGTGCAATCAAACAACTTCCAAAATATGTAACAAGTCACAGAGACAGCTGGCTACCTGGGCAATCACCCAAAGTCACATTTGCAGTGTTGAAGCAACCAACTTTGGCTAAGGCCTAGAATAACTGACAGATTATTTTTGAAGGCAAGGAAATTTTCAAAACCATCTTACCCTGTCTTGGCAGGATTTGACAGTTCTGCTTATCCATTTCCAGCTTTTATGTATTTTGTCAGTAGTTGAGGTATGGGCAGTTCCTTGCCCAGAGGCCGGTTTTGCCAAGAAGAGGACAAGCTCCAATTGGAGTGTCTTTGGCGCTCAACAGTCTCTCGGGAATAGGTCGGTGTAGCCAGGAGCGTTTGTGTCTCTTTACCACAGAATTCTAGGTTAGATTAAATGCCATTTTCTACAGCTCTTTGAAGAGGTTGAAGACTATTCATACAGAATATAATCTCTATGTATCTAAAGAACCTGATTAGTCTAGCTATAAGTATGACAAACATAGATGACTATTGATCTACAATTCTTAATATCTATATGACTTAAAGACTAAGTGAATAAACAACTGTGTGATAAATGAGGACAATGACCCTCCAAATGTAAACAATTAACAAGTATACATTGCAATATGGTATCAATACATAAACAATATATAAGTATCTTAATCAGTGGTAGAAATAAGAATCTTATTTCCAAGCATTCATATTCCTGATTCTTTCCTGGAATGTCCCAAGGCTGTCAGTTTCATTTAGGAGCTCTGAACAACACCCATAATAACAACATGACTAATGTTCAAGAAAGAGGAGCTGATGTGTAGAATCCCTAACTATCATTATTCCTGTGTACTTACAGTCTCATTCCTACCTCAGTTACTCACTCTGCACGTCTTCTTTACACTCGGAGTTATAGGTACTTTGAGGTAGTATTGTAAAGAAATTTATGCAAATCTCTAGCTTCGCAAACTTTACATTCTGTTTTGGAGAGGAGATGACACATAAAATATACAACTAAAGAATCATAGTCTGTCAGCTGGTAGTAAATGTGAAGTACAAAAATAAAAGGGATAGATAATGGCTAGGGGTTTCAGTTCCAAATACTGGCTAGCATGGGTCTGACTGAGATGGTCCTTATTTGGTAACAGCTTCAAGGAATTGGAAAATCAGAAGTAGATGCCACTGCTTTAGAGAACAGTGGGCAGAGAAGACAGAAAGCATAAAATGCTTCAAAGCTGTATTTGCCTGGCTGTTAAGAAGGTAACAGAAAGGTGGAACAGAGTGAAGAGGAGGTGGAAGGGAAAGGCATAAAGATGAAGTGCAGGCTAGATGATGTAGGTTCTGGTAGACTTACAGGAGGACTTTTGACTTTCACTTGGGAAAGTCACTGGTTACTTTTAAGCCCAGAAATGTCGAGATCTGATTGTGCCTTAACATCATAGCCCTAACTTGTGTGTTGAGGATAATCTACAAGGAGGAAAGTGTGGGAGTTGAGAGACCAGTTAAAGATACTGTAGTGATTTGGCAGTATGGATTGACCATTGCAGATAAAAGCACTAAACGTGGAGATGGAAGAAGGGGCAAATTCGAGATAGAGTTTTGAAGTAGAACAAGTAGTTTTGTCAATGGAATGATTACACATAAGAACAAACTAGAGTGAAAAGGTGTTTCAAGGTGGAGGGTTGAGCTACTGGAAGAATGGAGTTCCCATTAACAGCTTGGGGAGACAACTTTTTAGACAGTGACAGACTAGCAACAGTGGCTAGAACAGGAGCCTGGTCTTATACAGGACACGTTAGAAAATGGCTATGAGATCTGTACTGGAAAGCGTGAGGAGTCATCTGGGCCTACAGGTCTGGAGTTCATAGGTGCAGTCATGACTATAGATATAAATCCCAGAGTCATCATCATACAAGGGACAAATAGCTCTGAGGTCAAAGGGGAAATTTCTCTTGCTTTCATTTCTATAGTATGCTAAGAAGGATTTAGACAAAGCTTTCTTGGCAATAGTCTCTGAGAAGGAGGAGCATGCCATACAGGAGGAGCACCCTGCAAGCTTCTCATGACAGATCTAAGGGAAGGGAGTGAAGAGGGTCGGTGGCGTAGTCAATCAACTGAACTGTAGTGTGATCAAAACTAAGGCTCCAGTGGGTTCTGCAGATGCTCTTAACTGAGATGGCTTTCAGAGCTGTTCCCACATTGAGATAGGAGAACTGAGTTTTTGTTTGTGTGCATCAACCAGTCATTGGCCCCAGGTGTTCTTCTGTGTGAGGAATTACCTCAGTCATGGAATTCTGTGGCCGAAGGCAAAAGGCAAGTAGGAACCTGAGAGAAACACAGCTGTATGCCAACAGCACCCTCTATTCCTGAAAGATAAGGTGTGGATGGCCGGAAGCCAAGGCATGGTGTGGTCATGATGTTTCAGTATGGACTACAAGCATCTACAAGCTGAGAATGTCCTAGGAGTTGTAAGCAAATCGGGAGAGCATCTTTCTCCACCCTGGGAGACATATCTTCTAATTTACTAGCTCTTATCATGTGTTCAGTATTTGCAGCTAGGAAAGAGACATTGAATTGACTAGAGGCTGGACAAATTAGGAAGTGTATGTAAGAACTAATGCCATTAAAAATATTGATAAGAACTGGCCCCTGCCAGTTATGGAAACTAAAAATCCAGACTGTGCTCAGGCCATGAAGAGAATGAGCAATTATCTACTGCCTCCCTGAGAAGTATTTGGAAATGACTTGAGGTTGTTTTGTCATCACAATGACTGGGCACACTACAAGGTGATGAATGGTTGTAGATAACGTAGAACTGCAGCAACCCAAATATGAATAATCAGTCTACTTAGAAATACTACGATGGAAGGATGATGCTTAGTCACCAGGCCTTTGTTGTGAAGATAGTAATGGTGCTATTAATAAATAATGATATCAATATAACAGGCAAAACTATGGCTATGGGAGACCACCCAAGTAGAGGAGCTAATTGAGCCCAAGAACACAAGGCATGGTATCAGTTATATGTGGAAGAAAGTTTTGGGTCACATTGCCTTTACAAGGGGGTTGTCATTGTCCTCCTGTGACCTATAGTGAGATTTCTTCCACAACGAAATGTAGGAATTTTTACATGGAGAGGGATTGCACTAGCAACCTCAATCCATGTGATGATAAAAGTGTTCCCCTAGTGTGGTAATGCCCAAGGGTTTCTTTGTCATGGTGCACAGAGAAACCGAGTCACTGTAGGACATCTTTGTTGAACTTCAGGAGGTTGAAAGGAATGGGCCTCAGCTGGTCATCCCCAAGAATGCGAGATCAGAGTTCAGCTGTCCCCAATGCCTCCTTGGTGTCATGTGGATGCACTGGGGTTGCACTATTGCGAAACCTTCCCTCTCTAAACACAACCTGAAAGCCTAGGAAATTTTAGACAGAAATCAAGAACTATCAGAGGGAACCTAATCTATAGGTTTATTTTATTGTTTTGCAGGGAAGTGGTAGAAATCAGCAGCTCAGCTATGGTAGGCAAGTGCTCTACCATGGAGACACACTTATTTGTGGCTTTTAATATACTTTCGTTTAGTTTATGAGTCATCTATGCATGCTTAAAGAAAAAATATTTGAATAACTTGGCACATTACCAAATTAGACAAGTCTTAGATCCTAATTTGTGGGATATGCTGTCCCCTTACATGTGCACTCAGAATGAGTGGTATAAAGAAAACTGGACTTGGGCCACAGAGTACGTAGCACTAGAACATTCAGAGAACCTAAATGAACTACTAATTGGTTTCTAGTCATTTGAACTGGGTTCTGGTTTGGTTGGTGGTGAAAGACTTTTCTGTCAGACATTTAGAAGTTTACAAATTAAGCTCATTTAATGTACAGTGTATATTAGAACAAGAGAATTCAGGTTTCTCAATTTGAATATGTCTCGCCACAGAAAGGTACTTTATAAAAAACTTTATACTTATTCATGGAAAATAAGATGTATATGTTGGACCTACACATTTAATAAAAATAATATTTTAAACTATGTACCAAGTGGTGAACTCTTGCAGACCAAGACTCAAAGTGGCAACACCTAATACAGGATAGACAAGCATTACCTGCCTCCTAGTCTGATATGGCAAGAAGGTGACATCACTCGTGTAGTGTCCCTACCGAAAATGCACGCCCTGAATCTAGTCCTGAGGACACATAGGCAAACCCAAAATGCAGTACATACTAGGCTTGTGCTTGTAAAAATGTCAAGGTCTTTAAAGCAGAGAAGACAGAGAAACTGTTTCAAAGAAAGGGAGATTAAAGATACATGGCACCTAAATGTAACAAAATTGTGGAGTCGCTCCTAGGCCAGGGAAAAATACAGAACAATAAAAGATAAGAACAAAATTGACATTTGGTTATAGGAAGCAAAATCAATGATAGCATTGTATGTGATGTTAAATATCTCTATTTTTAATTAATTTTGTATTTATTTAATGTCTTTATTTTCATGAGTGTACTATGCTTATGCAACAGAATGGCCTACCTTTTAGAATATGGAAAAGAAGTATTTAAGTATAAAGGGACCCTTTTTGAATCAGTTGTAGGTGTCTTAAAATGTTTGGTGAATGTGTGTGTATGTGTGTGTGTGTGTGTGAGCATGTGTGTTCAGTTGCTCAGCTGTAGATACCTCAAAATGTTTCGTGTGTGTGATCTCACCTATCCATCAAAAGAATCATAAATTAAGTATACAAGGCAATTGTAAAAATTGATTCATCTAATTAAAGGATGCACGATGGTCCTTGTGCTGTTTCCATTTTTCTTATGTTCAAATTATTTTAAAATAAAGAGTAACAGAAGAGATAAATAATTTCCCAAATTTATTTAAAATATTTATATGTGTATAAAGTTTAGGCCTAGAGAGTTGCTATAATCTTTTCCATATATAAAAACCACTCCCAGACATCTCAAACTTCCTATGCTCATATTAGGTATTGTATTTGTGATGGGTTGTCTGGAATGTGTCACATCATCAGTCTGTAATAGAAACACCTTAAAATTCAAGGGACACTGAGTGTGTTTGCGGTTTCTACTCCCATGGCTTTGCTCCTGTAGGAAAGCTTTGGATTCCTTTCTCTATTTCTTCTGAAGGAGAAATATTTCCATGTGTGCAAGAGCCTGCGTTTGTATTCATTCCACCATTAGAGCATTACGAATGCAGACAAATCTCATCACAGTTCCACAGAACATGTGCATTAGTCTTGGTGCTTTCCTCTAGACACACATTTTGCTTGCTGGTGCACAATCCGTGCCAACTTGATCCATTTTAATTTTTAACTTTATTAATTCTTTCCCCTTCTGCGTGTGCAACGAATCATATGGAAGGCCAATTATACTCCTCAGAGCCATCCACCTAGTTGTTTCAGACATGGCAAACGGTTGAAGACTCCTCCGTTATTAAGTTACTAGCCAGTCTTGAGGATTGTAGGAAAGGCAGGTTTGGATAGTGGAAGAGGGATGCATCGCATCGTTTACTCACACAAGCTGACAATTATTCCTAATACATGGGCTTCTCTACACTCTTTCAATCCAGCAGTCGCTCAGGTGGGTACCATCACTCCACACCCCACCACAAGTTCGCAAGTGATTCCGATCAGAGCTGCCTCCCTTACATCCCTCTTGAGTCTCACCGTTTCCTATCATTCGCAAATCATTAAAATAGACTGGTTGGCCCTTCTTCCGTTGCCCACAAGCATCTGACCCTTACTGAGGATGGCACCGCTATAACTGGTGGGAGCCTAAAGTAATCTCTCTCTCCAGGAGCTGTTATTCACCCCTCTGTCATCTGCATTTTTAGAATAAGAAGCACAGCAGGCCAGAAATGACGATGAGGTCTCTGGTGGTGACCATGACCATGTTTGGGGAAACCTAAGAACACTTTCCAAGACACCATTAATGACTCCTCACCTACCGTCCACACACTCAGAGGTCCTGTACAATTAACAATTAATAAAGAAATGGTGAAATTCTCTTGAGCAAGGGACAAATTCCAAGCTGGTTTAGCACTGGTTATAACTTAAGGACATGCGTAATATTGCTTGTCACTTTCAATGGCAAAGACTGACAACCTACATGTGCCCCAAGAACACCCTGAATAGTTTACACAAAGCAGAATATTTACGGTTTTGAAGGGAATGAGAAAAGATTTTCCAAACTGAGATGGAAATATTTCAAGGGGGAGAGGGGGCGGCTCAGTTCAAAAAGTGCCTGCCGCGCATGTATGGTTACCTAATCCAGACCACATGAAAGCCTGAAGAGGGACTCCGTATGTGTAATGCTAATTTCCTTATGGTGAGAGGGAAGGTTGCAGCAGGACAACCCCTAGACGCTTGCAGGCCACCCTGCCTGGCATCTGAAGTGGTGAAAAGCAAAGAGATCCTGAATCATATAAAGATGAGGTCAGAGACACGTTGTCCTTGGGCAATCACACATGCACCATGGCACCTGCGTACACACACACACACACACAAAGTGTTTGTGGTATTAGTCTGAATTTTTTTTTTCTTGAGACAGGATCTCACTTTGTAGTCTTAGCTGGCCTGAGACTCCTTACGTAGATTTGCCTGGCCTTAATGTTAAGGTAATCCACTTGCCTCTGCCTCTTGAAAGCTGCATCACTATGCCTGGATTTTTAACTTATTTTTAATGGCTGCTTTTTAGTGTATAAAATAATGGCTTTCATTATGACACTGCCTATAATCATTTGAATGTTATTGCCCCCATAAACTCATAGGAAGTGGCACTATTAGGCAGAGGCAGGCAGATCTCTGAATTCGAGGTCAGCCTGGTCTATGAGAGCTAGTTCCAGGACAGACTCCAAAGCTACAGAGAAACACTGTCTCAAAAACAAACAAACAAACAAACGAACAAACAAAAAACCCTTTGGCTCCTTCAGCAAATCCTACCGGCGTGTGCCACCAAAAAAAAAAAAAATCCAACAAACAAACAAAAATGTTGCTGTGGTCACAGTGTCTCTTCACAGCAATACAAACCCTAGCTAAGACACTGTCATACATAATCATTGTACCCTGCTCAAAGCCCTTCTCACTACCTTCACTTATCTGTCCTCTTCCCCTCAATGGTTCTCTTCCACCCCCAAAGAGTTCCTCTTCTGTTTTTATGTAACTGACACACAGGTGTGTAGCTAACATATATCTATGTAACTAAATGTATATTCTATTTATCTCATATGGGTATAGCATGTATATATATTATATATGTAATATAATATATATATACATAGGATGTAAATAGTCTTAAGCATTTTCAAACACATTGATGTGTTACATGTTTAGAAATAAAATAAATCTCATGGGAGTTCATGGACTCTGGACCAACAATTAGGGAGCCGGCATGGAACTGATTTAGGCTCTCTATATGTGTGTGGACAGTTGTGTAGCTTGGTCTGTCTGTAAGGCTCCTAGCACTTAGCTGGATCTTGGGAACCTATTTCCCAGGCTGGATTTCCTAGCCCAGCCTTGACTCAAGGGGAGGAGCTTGGTCCTGCCTCAACTTGATGTGTCAGGCTTTTTTCAAGCCTATGGGAGGCCAGCCCTTCTCTGAAAGGAAATGGAGGAGGAGTAGATGGGAAGGGAAATAGATGGGAGTTGGGGGAGAGGGGGAATGGGAAGAAAGGAGGGAGGGGAAACTTGTGGTCGGTATGCAAAATAAATGAAAAAAAAAGTTACTTAAATAACATAAGAAAAGGAAAAAAAAAGTCAAACCAGGGAGTGAGCTTGTAGTCCCAGCAGTCTCAGTTGCTAAGGCAGGATGGATCACTAACCCACAAGTTCAAGTCCAGCCCAGGTAGCACCGTGAGATTCCTCCCACCTCAGAAGACAAAAAGTACAGAAAGAGAATTGAAGTAACTAAAAAGAAAAATCAAATCACTACAGTCCAACCAACAGGTTTTGAAACATAACTGCGTGCTTTATTGAGATACACAGTAAAGCAGTAATATAATACAATAGTAAGGCATATATTTGGTGAAGTCTGATATGTTGTGAAAATGAAGTAAAACTGAAGTTTAAAAAAATAATTAGTAAATGTTACAGTGTTGGTGTTAAAACACAATATATTATGATGCTCAAGTAAGAATCCAGTACTTGGAAACAATGGTGATACATGCCATGTGATGTTTATGCTTCAGTTACATTGATTATGATTTACACTTTAATACTTGGTGGTTATAAAGAACATGAAATGATCTCCAAATTATGCTTAAACTCAGCAATAAAGCTCTCAGTTTTTGTTCAAATATTTTGATAGATTCACTCCAGAACTAATATCTAAAAGATAAAACAAAAAGATTAAAACAAAATTATGCACTCTATCTACCTCTGATTTTAGAATGAAACTTAGAACTTCTTAGTAGGATGTAAAGTAACCCCTTGTTTTAAATCTTAGTTAAACCCTTGGGTAAAGAAAATGTGCGGCATCACATAAAAGAGAAAAATAATGCAAGACTAAAACCAAATCTCAATTTTTTGTTTACCTTAGAGCTTTAGGTTTTCTTTTGGAAATTATAAAAGAAAAAATGAGAATGGCGTCCACTCACCAGACAATTGGTGAAGCTGTGAAATTAGGTGTGCACAATTACCAGGAACACCCCAAAAGCAAAGTGAGGTAGAAATAGCATGAGAAGCTGTGTTTGATGTTAATCACAATTAATAATATACAAAATCCACTCTCTAAAAGCTAATTACACTGGAAGTTAGAGGTAACAGATTTGCAAACTAACAGGACAGTGATTTCTAGTCAAAGGATGATTTGTAAATGATGTAGTAATACAATGGCGTGAAAGAGGAAGTAAAGCTTTTCCTACCAGTCCTTAGCTTTCATCTTCACCTTTTCTCCTCTTTTTTTTCAATGATCTGCATTTGTTTATAATTTAGCCTGTCAGATTTACCAGAGGGTTTGGAGAGGCATTTGTTCTTGAAACTGTCAACTGGTACCTTCCCACTCACAATCCTGTATGGAATGACTGGCAGGGAAACCAATGCAAAGGAGACAGACAAATGCAGTTCATGGACTTCTGGATTGACATTCACCAGGGTCACCATGTGATTGGGTTACTTTCTTACCAATAATCTTAAGTCTTGCAGCATTAAAAAAAAAACCTCATCACAATGAAAAAAACAAAATCTAAACTCTAAAACTCAACAAACAGCAACAGCAAGAGCAACAGCAACAACAACAACAACAATACCCACTTCAGTTTGAGTGTAAGAAGAGGGCAGAACAAGTTTGTTGTGGTTATAGAGATGTTTGTATGTAGAGTGGTGAATATTCATCCCACTCTTTTACAGAGTGGCTGCTCCCTCATTGGGATTGGCTGGGGAGTCACAACTCTCAGCCTCTACAATCTTCCTCCTATTGTCCAGGAGTGAAAAATGCCTTCTGATGCTCTTTTGCAGAAACATCATTAAATATAAACCATGGCATAGCCAGCAGCAGGAAGCTGAATGTATCAACCAACAGATTACTCTGATACAGTGAGTCCTGTGTATTTTATTCATTCACATGTTCCTGAAAAAAAAATCGAAGCTCTAGTTGTCAGTGGAAAGTTTAAAACTAGAAACATCTGGAGCCTTAGACAATATTTTAGTATGGTAGTGTTCTCCTGGCTTCAGGCTCCAGGGAAAATTCACTCTTGCCCAAGCAGATAAACCCAGATGACTAGAAGCAATTAATTTCCATTAGGAAGTGGCAAGAACATTTGAAGAAGAAATTTCATATCTATTTATCTATACACCTATAGTATCTTTTATACTTGTAGACATATAGATGTATAAAATGAAAGCCCATAGCCAGCCCCACTCAGTCAACAATTCTCAAAAGAGCAATATGAAGCAGTCATTTGGTGGTGTTAGAGGAAGTCCTATTTTTAATATGCAAGAAAAGAAATCATGAATTCCATATGAATACCACGCTAAAATAATGCAAAACAATGTGCTGCCTCATTGTGTGTGTGTGCGTGTGTGCGTGTGTGTGTGTGCGTGTGTGTGTGCGTGTGTGTTTAGGGGTTTTATAAACAACATTTTATATAAAGTACACTTTAGTTTACAATCTTTCTTTGTAACTGTTATAAATTTTTAAACAACCCAAAATGCGTTCCATATAAAGAAATGGCAAGTTATTTAGCTATCAAGATTTTACATGTAGTTTTCTTTTAACTTTTTTGTACAATTGCATAGACGTGTAAAACCTGCCATTGTTAACAAAACAATAACAGACTTAGAAACTACTGAAATCTACAGTATAGTACCACTACCCTTCACAAAAATATAGATTTTATTTCTTGTAAACTCTTACTGTCTAATCCTCTTTGTTGTACGAATATTATAAAAACCATGCGGGAATCAGGAGTTGTAAAACATTTATTCTGCTCCTTCTTCATCTGTCATGACTGAAACTAAGGACTCCATCGCTCTGCCCAGATCATCTGCCATGTGGAAAAGGCTTCCTACATTGTGTCCTGAAAAACAAAGAGAAAGAACGACTTTACAGAGGGCTCAGGTATTGTTCCCCTGACTGCCATTATGGGGAGTCATTCCCATTTCAGGGTAAAGACAACACAGAAGCTGCATTGAAGTTATACACAACACAGTTCCATTTTTCACCCATGTCCAGGAAGAAGCAAAGCCTTGTTAATGAAGCATTTACATGGTGTTAGTATCAGCTTAATGCTGGATCAGCCTAACTGGTGTCATTTGATGAAAAAGAACGTGAAGCATTGCATTTAACTTCCCAATTTCAACTTCCCAACTCATCTCAAAGAAACTTCATAGACAAGCACAAGGCTCTTACTACAGAGAAAGCTTTGTAACGGTTTCTTTCTCACTTTGTTGTATTTACTATAATTATATTCATGCTGCTGTATATACTATATTTTTACTATCAAACCACTACCACTTCCCCTACAACCTTCACCATTACCCCCATAGGCACCCTGACAAGCACACAAAATCTTCCTTTACTGGCTACTTCAAGCTGTGAAGAATAGCCATACTATAGTGGATGAGAGCATTTTCTTTCCGCTTTTACTTTGGTTGAAAAAATAAACTCTTGATTTGACCTTTTTGTACACCATTCACATTTGAATTAGAAAGCTTCAGAATAAAAACCACTTTACATTCCAAATTACACTGCAGCCTAATTATAATATGACCTATGTGTAGTGCAAAGATTTGGGGATCCTGAGAATCCATCTTTGCTTGCCCACTAAATGAGGGTTAACTATCAAAATAGCCTTTTCATAACAATATGGCATGACCTAGCATTATTTCCCCAACATGGAATCAAGAGCATAATGTCTGTGGGTACTCTAGCAAAACTAACATCTAGAATAAGATAATCTCAGATATACTTTACAGTTCTCTCTCTCTTTTATATGTCCCATATTTTATGAGTCTAATTTTAATTCTTCAACCTTGGTAAGCCATTCGCTTTCTCAAGTACTGTCTTTGGAAATGAGATGCTTTATTAGGTCATTACTACCTTATCATGTATCAACTTAACAGAGTCTCAGAATTGCTAAAATCCCAATAAAATTCAAAGAACAGAGCATGTATTCTGTTATATTTATTTCAATAGAGACATACCTTTTTAAAACAAAATATGGGAGAATTAGAAGTGGATTCATGGGCAAGTACTTATACAGTGATGGCACCAGATCGATTTGAGATTTAGTAAATGTTTAATGCCACTCAGGTATTTATATAAAGGTAGGTAAGTTTGTAGATCTCTTTGAGTTTTATTTGTGCAGAGAATTTTTTTTTACTGAGAACTAATTATGTTTAAAAATTACTTTGGATTTTGTTTGAGACTTCAAATATAAAAAATGTTTAACAGAGCATATGTACTATTCATAAAGTGGGCCAATGTTCTGGTAGTAAAAATAAACCTGGAATCATCTTCACTTTCTCTTCTCATATGTATATTAGAATATATATTATATAATAACATAGGAAAGCCAGGTGTACTAGTGCATGTCTATAATCCCAGTACTCAAAGGAAGAGGATGTCAAATTCAAGGTCAATGTGGGTTACACAATGAAATCCTGTGATTGACAAAAACAAAAAAGCCCAACAAACAAAAAATAAGAACAAAAGCTCAGGAAGACATAGTAGAGTCCCTTGTTATTCTGTGGATCTCAGAATGCAAATATACAAGTGAAAGCCGTGGGTTGGAGGGAGTCGCCTACGTCTACTTTTCACTGCATAGCATCCCTGGGGCATCTTCACAATTATTCACACACACTTCAAAGTCGATGAAGTGCAAGTTTTGAATTATTAGCAATCTTAACAAAGCCAGTAAAATATCCTTAAAACCTGGCAGTGAATATAATTCCAACTGTATCTTATGACACATATCTGACCCTAGGATATTACCTAATAGATAATATATTTTAAAATATAAACGGAGCAGGGAATACCTTGGCTTTTTCTATTAATTTATAGAAAATCAAAACTAACCTTTTAAGACTGCTGGCTAGCGGTTATATACTGCAGTTCAAAAGATAGTAAAATAAATTAACGTACTAATAGAATACATTCCCAAGGGGACTTCTAGTATGTAAAATGGTGTTTGGTTACTACCTGGAAAAAACACTTGGCTATCTTTAAATACTAGTTCTAGTGGGCTTCTGTTATTCTAAATGTGCCAGCAGAAAGAGAGGCTCATTATTGTTAATATACTACATACACTATCATAAAATTTTGGTGGTATTAACCTGTTTAGACTGTTCAGTGTTGGTAAGAGACTTTATGATCATTCTTATGCTATATAAAATAAAATTTTTATAGGTGGCTTGCTATATTTACATCATATGTTTGGTATTACATATTTGGTAGTATAATTTATACATACCTACTTTACCAGAATAATGATTCTATTTTTATGGAAGCTTGTAGTGGATATAGAAAACAAACAAAATAAAACCAAGTTCATTATTTTTGATAAAATACAGCCCCCAGAAAATTAAACTTACATCCATTGGAGGGATAAAACAGGGATAGAGAATACAGATTTGTATGCATCATGGTTCTATTATCCTTTTGTGTAAGGAAGAACATTAGTGAGGTCATCAACTTTACCTGACAAAAATCTAAAAATAATATTCAAATATTATACTATAAACACAAGAGGTCAAAAAGTAGCTATGATTCAAGGAACAGAAATGGGCTTTGGGCACAACTTGACACCAAAAAATGTATCTATATAAAGTATTAATTTAATCCATTATTAAGCGAGGATTATTGAACATGAAGGAACCATGAGCTGAACATTAAAATAGTTTTATGTTTTTCCAAGTTGGCACTCATTGCAACACATTTAGTCTCACATGCCACCACTGCCTAAGGGAGTTGTTTTCCACAGTGATTGGAATTGAGACTTTCTGGCAAAGATCCAAGACATCAATAGCAATCTGGCACTCTATTTTTTTTTTTTAAATTCAATTCCCAAACAAATGGCTAGCATTCAATTGGCCAAAGCAAAGCCAGAATACTGTGGCAAAACAGGCTTATCTTTTCCCCTCCATAATTTCATCTCTAAAAAAAAAAAGGCCAAGTGTGATTTCAGGATATTTTCATAACCTTATCAACTTCATTATGGTTGTGATTCTGTGATGTCTGGGAACTTATCTGACTACTGGGACTCTCAGGTAGTAGTCACTGATTCAATTCAATCTGTGGGACTGTAAAAATATTTATTCACGAATAAAACATGTTCAGGTATCTCAAAATTATTATGCATTTTCTGTCCACAGAAAATGTTAAAATTTAAGGTGGGCACTTACCATTAGAATCAACCAAAAAGTTTCCCAGAGTAAAGTACGTGAGTCAGGAACATTCAGTGCATCACTGGTTCAAGTTTTCTTAATTTCTCCTTCAAGGGAGTATTCCCTCCCTAGAACTTCCATCCTTTTCAGGGACATCAGTGTAGACACCCCCAGAATCATTAAATTTATTATAATTGCCTAACAGGGTTTTGGCAGAATTTTTAGTATAACTACTTAGGTTTTAAACAAGATTTATAATATATTCTACTGTTTTCAACTGTGTGTACTTGTGAGGGGGTTTGTGTATATGTCCACAGAGGCCCACTGGGTTCCCTGGAGATGGAGTTACAGGTGGTTGTGAGTTTCCCAGCATGGGTACTGAAAACTGAACGCAGGTGCTCTACTAGAGCAATATGTGTATTTAACTCCTGAGCCATCTCTCCAGCCCCATGACTACTTATGGTTAATGGATCAGTGGCCACTTAGACAAGCATTCTTTCTGTGCTAAGGATTCAGCTCATATGTAAGAACATCCTAACTCCCCAGCTTCTCTCTCAGAACAGCATATACCAGTGTCACAAAACCAGCATATACCAGTGGCATCTCTTGGGAGAGCTAGCCTGCCCCCTTCCTTCA
Organism: Dicrostonyx torquatus; assembly: GCA_028555095.1. Lineage (NCBI taxonomy): Eukaryota > Metazoa > Chordata > Mammalia > Rodentia > Cricetidae > Dicrostonyx > Dicrostonyx torquatus. The sequence goes on from JAQHUG010000158.1 coordinate 1,138,999, forward strand.
CATTAAGCTCTTGGGCAGGGCAATCTTATTCCACTTGGGCTGACACTTAGCAGTTGGTCACCCAACAGTCACTTGAGTAGGTAAGTCAATGTCCAGGTAATGAAGAAGCAGCTTTCATTATAAAAACCCAAAGTGTATTCAGTGAGTGCTAATGCTACACCTACTCATTCCAGTCGTTAAAGGGGTATTTTAAAAAACACATTGAAACCCTAACATTCATTGTTTTTAACCCTAATATGTTACTATTCTGTTTGGTTCCAAATGAAAAACACAAAGAGTCTTCTAAAGGACATGTTGAGACAATGTAAGCCTTTCAACTACTGGGTCAAAGAATGTGGCACTCAAGTCAGTCTTCCTGGACTCCATCCTTGGCTCTGCCACCCTGGACACTTCGCTTCCCCACTCCTTGATTCAGTTACCTTATGTGTGAAAAAATAGAGTTCAGAAGAGTACCTACCTTTGTGTTTGTCATGAAGATTACGTGACGTAAAAATAAATGGCAAATGCCTACAACAGTGCTTGGCACACAATACATGCTGAAAAAAACTTAGCTAAATTGGAAATGAAGGAGTGTAGGAACAAGGGAAAGAAGAAAAAATAATCAAACCAAAAATAAATAAATTAATTAAAGGAGGTCATCTCAGAAGAATAAAAAACAAAGACTCTGGCAGAAAATGCTCAGGTCCTGAAAGTAAAAGGAAGCTTTATGACTCATCAACCATGCTCAAGGTAAAACTTAGTTTGAAGATTCTGTTTGTGTTGCAGATGGCATCAGATATGAACCGCAAAGTTCCAACCTCAGGACTAGAAAGGTTGCTATGTTTCAGAGATTCCTGTTCCCCCAACCCCTGCTGTTGTCATGGAGATGACAACGACAATGAATATTTGAGGAAGGCTTCTCATGAGCTGCAAGTGGAGAGGCAACGCCCATCTTCAGATGATGACAGAATGTATAATACACACATGCGCGTGCACACACACAGTTCTTACACAAAGGCCAGACACAGAAAGCAGGATGAGACAGACAGAAGCCATGGCTGTGAGCCCAAGTCTCACTGACCTCTCTCATTGGCTTTCCAGGGGCATTTCTTCCTTTAATAATAGAGAGAGAGGAAGAGGCAGAGATATCAGAAAGGAAAAATAAAACATGCATAAATATACAGTTTCATACCAATTTGCTTCTTTTACCAAACAGATATTGAGGTGACAATTCATTTACTCCCTTCTAGGAAAAAAAGAAACAAACAAAAATTCCACAAACACATCTAATCAAATAACCTCTGTGTACACTTAAAGTCAGTGTAAACAGATAACAAGACCCAAAAGACATCATTTATAGTATCCATAAATTTCACTCATTAAACTAGAGGAAAATCACACAGAATATAAATTTGACAAATGGAGGCATTGTTTTTAAGGGTGACTATAAAAGAACCTGAAGCTTGGTATTCACCAATCTCATAATCTCTTCACATTGGGCTTGACAATCAATGCATTAAAACATCAAAAGTTGTTGACTGTGTGTCGAAGCAGAGCCCCACAGAGGACATGGATCTTGTCCTCTTAGGAATAGTTTGTTCTAGATCCTTGAAGTTGAGCATGTCCGAGGAATAGAAAGAAAAGATGAGAGGAAGGGGTAAGTCCCACTAATGGACAAACAACAGAATGAGATCTGAAAACGAGCATTCACCCTCTTCCTCTTAATTCAACAAGTATCAGGAACATTTAGAATCAATGGCTAAAGACTGTACTTGTTTTATAGAACCTCATGCATACAATTAAGCCTACTGTCTTGAAAAGATAGGCTGTTAAGAAACTATTCTACGATAATGTTCATAATTGGACATGCCATTTTATGTCTCCAGTATGTTCAAAAGCCCAGTGGCCTTTGATTTTAGCTATGGAACAGTTCTTCACACAGGCTTACGTGAAATTTCCACATTTTGAGGAGATAAAACCAATAGTTGTGCAAGATCCTATCCAACGTTATCAACTCTCCATGCTCAGTGTCTCCAAAACGATTCTGGAAACACTACTCTAGACTGTAGATACAGAGCTGCAAAGGGGACCTTTTATAACTCATATTTGAGGATTCAAACTTCTGATGTATGTGTAAGATGTGACATTTCTTCACTCCCTCCTTCTCTTCTTTCTTTTCTTCCTTCTGAATTTGACTAAAAGGGGGAGGTGTCAGAGATTATTTGGGATTTGACCACGTAAAACTATGCATTCATGCTCTTCCTCAAGCCAGGGGCAAGAGGCAAAACTGTGTCCAAGTTCCTTAGCAGTGTGTGTTACCAGAAGCAAGCACATACAGAAGACAGGAAGGGGAGGTGACCATCATTTCATACTTTGTGGCTCAAATAAACCTACTATGGATTACTCTCTCTTTTGGACTCTTTGACAAGATTTCTTTTTAAAAAAATAAAAAGAATTCTTTTAATTCAGAGCTCTATTGTCCAGTGGCAGAGTTAATTCTCTTTTATAATGCTGTGGGCTTATGAAGAAGAGGGCCCACATCTCAGCCACCACTCTGTCCTCAGTCTTTTGTATTATACGTGGATGCTACTGGTATTTTATCAATGCTGATGAAATTGAATCAATCTTGATTATCAATTTGAAATACCATGGAAGAGGAATCTCCAATAAGACTGGCTTGCCCGCAGGTGTATGGGGGCATTTTATTGATTGCTAACTAATGTATGTGGACCCAGCTCACTGTGGGTAGTGCCATCTCAAGGCTGTGAGCCTGAGGTGTATAAGATACAGTAGCAGATGAAGGTGAGTTTGGTAGAAAGCCATTGAGCAGTGTTCCTCCATGGTTTCTGCTTCAGTTCCTGCCTCCAGATTTCTGTGATGGCATCCCTTAATGATAGACACTAAAGTGTAAGATAAAATAAACCCTTTCCTCACCCAAGGTGCTTTTGGTCAGTGTTTTATCACAGCAGCAGAGAACATTATAGTATCAGCGAGGTCATGGCCAAGGTCTTTTCTGTGTTATGAGTATGAGTGCTATCCTTTAGAGCAGTGGTTCTCAAACTTCCTAAAGCTCTGACCCTTTAGTACAGTTCCTCACGTTGTGCTGACCCCAACTGTACAACCATCTTGTTGCTACTTCATAACTGTAATTTTGCTACTGTTATGAATTGTATGTAAATATCTCATATGTGACCCTGAAGGGATCATGCCCCACAGGTTGAGACCTGCTGCTTTTGAGGATGTATTCCAAGAGTATGCTGGCCTGTAACTTTGATTACCTTTAACTTTGGCAAGGACAATGTTGTGACAAAAACGATGATTTTTACTCAGAACATGATTTCTTGAATAACCAAGATTATAGATCTTTATTAATGCTACATGGAGACACACTCGGGTGACTGTCAACTGGGTACTGCTGGAAATAATGCAGCAATTGGTATTTGATCTGTCCTGGGTACTTTTCAGAAGTCCTATTTTATGTAACCCTAGTTTCTCTCCAAATCATCTCTTGTCACTTGGTTTCCCATAGGCTCACAAATAATCTACAAAAGAAAAGGCCCTTTTTCTAGAGCTAAATTCAATGTTTTCTCCTGCCCTAAAGATAGTTCCTCACTGGCAAAATACAAACTACATGGTTGGGACATTTTAACATGGTCTTGAACAATAAATAAATGCAAATGTCCACTTGCACACTTTATTTCATGTATTTGTGCTTTAGAAAGTTTCTTTGCTCTTCAGTTAAGGTGTACATCTGACAATGTGGTTGTTATCAGGAAATGAATCGAGAGAAAAGGGAAGTGTGCCGGGGCAGTCCGAGCTATAAATCAGGGGCTTGGTCAGGTCTGGAGAAGTCTGGCTTCCTGAGGCAACAAGAATTTGAGATTACTGACTAGAACTCATAGCTTCAGAGAAAGAACAGGGAGAAATTATTGTTTTCAAGGTGCCTTTGCCTTCAGCTTTCTTAGATCACTGGTGGCTTGAAATATTCTAAGGTTAGGATTTAAGGTTGATAACCATTGTAGGGTTTCTATTTTATTACTAGTCAAATGTGATTCAAATGGCTAAACATTAAATACTGAACACACAGGCTCTCTGGTGTACAAATAGAAATGCATAAAGCAATTCATCTCCAAAGCTTTGCTGAGCCAAAAGCTGATCCACCCTGAGGCTTGTGGCTGTGCACAAGAGTCTGAATGGACACAAAATAAAAGTGTAAGGCAGGGCTGAGCAAATTTTCTCTGCAAAGCACAAGGCAGTAAACACTTTATGGTTTATAAGCCACACAGTCACTGTAGCATCTATTCAATTTGGTCACAACTACTCTGCTTTTAGGGCAACCATGGACTCTATGTAAATGAATGGGTGTGGCTATATCCCAATAACCTTCATTTCTACAAACAGTACGGGGCTAAACTGGGCCCCAAAATTGTAGCTTATTGGTCTCCAGTGTAAGTGGATAATTTACCATAAACTTTGTTGCTTGTATAGGAAACAACGGTGCTTGCAGAAGGTGGGAGTACAGCATGCTTTTTGGCCTGATTTAAAGAAAATTATATTTTATTTTATGTGCATGGGTATTTTCCCTGCATGTATGCCTGTGTACTACATGCCTGTCTGGTGCTCACAGAGTTTAGAAGAGGGCACAGGATTCCCCTGAAACTGGAGTTTCATGAGCCACCATATGGGTGCTGGGAATCAGACCTGGGATTTTTGGGAAAGAAGCCAATGTTCTTAACTGCTGAGCTATTTATCTAGGCCCTGCTTTCTTTCATTCTCTCTCTCTCTCTCTCTCTCTCTCTCTCTCTCTCTCTCTCTCTCTCTCTCTTTCTCTCTCCCTACCTACCTACCTACCTAACTACATATCATCTACCGATTTATTTTGATGCTGGAGACTGAACCCAGGCCTTTGTTCTCATTAAGCATGTGCTACATCTTCAGGCTTGCCTTTTTTTTTTTTTAAATATTTCTCCTCCATAGAAGATCCATGGAAGATGATCTGAATATTAAAAGATAGCAGGTTTTACAAAGCTATTTGATTTGGGGGCATCTGGAAGAATATATGTGAGCTTATTTGGGAAGCAGTGGTATAAAAAAAAGAAAAAGATGCCATGGGCTGTTAGTGATAGTGTGGAATAGATCAATAAGCAGGAAATTTCAGAGGTAGAAGAAATCTTCAAACAGGACTATTTTCTTGATTGTCTTAAGCACTAAGCTTGTCTTGTACAATATTAATTTGTTAATTTGTCTAAAGGAGCATCTCATTTTAGGAAGTCCAATACCACATCAATAGATAAGCATTTCTTTCATTAATGTGCACCTTGTATATAGAAATCTACATTCGTAGACCACTAAATGGTCAGAGATACACGGACATAAAGTGCTTAAAGTGCTCAATCTTAAATCGTATGTATTGCTTGTTCTACTCATGTAGTGTTTCTATGCAATAATGGTGGAGATTCAGTGAGTGTCTTAACGTAGATAGTGTGTATCGTGCTATAATTCAATGTTTATACATACTTAAAGAGGGACAGATTATAGATAGATAAATAGAACAGACAGAAATTGACAACTGTCCACTGAGCAACTAAAAAGACCTAAAGACTAATGAGGAAAGATAAAAATCACAGAGTTCAATGTGCATGCTCCCATACCTTGCAGTGGCTGCAGTTTATATTGCCTAATATTCAAACGAGAGATGGCTACAGCTTAGGACTTAGTGGAGCAACATGCTCTCTTTATTCATTTGGATAACAGTTGAGCAAAACCATTGAGATAAGATCAGAGGCCTGATTTAACTTGCTGAATGGCTATGAACAAGGAACCTAACTTCTTTGTGCTTCTAAGCACATTGGAAATGAAAGCAAAAGATGAGAAACCTTTAGGTCCAGGTTTAAGGCACAAGTGTGGCAAGCAGGAACACAGATGTAAATCCAAACCATACCGCATTTGTTTACTCTCTATATTTATGATGATTTTAATTTCTTTCTACAAAAAGCTTTTCCTCTGTTGGAAATCAACTAGCAGGGTAAAGCAAACCATGAGGTGGTTTTTAATAACGCATTTCCACTAAATGTCAGACCTGTGGCTCTGACATCTGTTTTGAGTTACTAAAACAGCTGTCTGAAATAACTGGAACAACCAAGATCTTCATTTATTTCTGGAAATACAATGCCAGGAACATGGAAACATAGAAGAATCAGAATAAAACTATCAAGTCCTTTAAGACATTAGCTCAGTCTTGGCAAAAACTTGTATGGTAAAAAAAAATAAGTTATTTTTTGAAAGATACATACATGGGCAAGGAAATCTGAGACAAGGTAGATAAGAAAACTTTTAACAGTGGATCAGAAAATCAATTTAGCAGATTGTAACCAACATTTTATTCCTGAGTGAATTAAACAGAAACCGAAGACATTACCTGTACTGCTTAACAAAATTTTTGTTTTTGAGATTTGTATGTACATGTGACTATAAACAAAACTGTTGTGAGTATCTACATTTATGTATGTGTATAAAAAGCACATGAGCAGCCTACTTTATTTGGTATCCTAGTTTGTAATGAAAACATGCCTAATATATAATTAAACTAGGCTGGTGGCCACTGTTCAGTATATCAAAGATGCTTGGATAACCTTATGAAGCTTTTCCATTGGGGCAGTCTTTAATTCTCAGATTTAAGATTATCAGGAACTTCTTAATATCAACCTAACTTATGTACCTAATGGTATGCTTGCTGTCTCTGCCTAATTCAGCTGTTTCTATTTACACATACAACCAAACACAAGCGTAAGTGTACACATACGCACACACATGCTCACATATACATGCACACACACTGCTTTTCCAGTTATAAATATTTTTAGTTACAAATAAACTATTCCAACCACATAGGTCCTATATTAATGCTTAAACTAGCAGGAAGCAAACAAAAAGAATACTAGAATCATAGCATCACAGAAAAAAACAGCCAAAGGGCTGGAGAGACAGTTCAGTGAGTGCAAGGCCTGCTGGATGAAGACTTGAGTTTGGATTCCTAGCACCCATATAAAAGCTGGGTATAGTTGTGAGCACCTATAAGCATAGTACTAGGGGAAGTAGGGTAGACAGGTGGACCCGAGGGGGCTTCAGGTCATCTAGTTACCACTGTGAGTGTGCTTCAGCAAGCAAAACTGTCTCAAAAAGGAAAATGCAGAGTTAGAGGAACACACCTGAGGCCAGCCTCTGGCATCCAGGTATAGGTCCATATATTTCATAACACACACACACACACACACACACACACACAAACACAACTACTTAAATACTCTGAGAATTTAGCTACTTACTCTCTTACAATTTAGTGACTTTTGTTTGCCTTCCAAGAATGAGTTAATTTTTTCAAGCCAGTGGGACAGATTTGAGATAAGGCCTCTCTCCCATATTAGAGCACTCAAATCAGCATTTAGGGTATCACACTGTTCCTTAAGTGCTAATTTAATAACATGACCCAGATAGGCTGAACAGAGCTTCCCAAGGTCCCAAACAAGCAAAACAAAACCACACTAGAAAATGTCAACTTTAGGCATGGGAACTGCAAATATGGCAGTAGGGTAGGTATATTCTTCATGTCTCAGGAAGCGTCTTCCACACAGTCTACCTGCAAGGACTCTAGATGTGGGGTGCTGCTGGCCAATACAAAGGATTTCCTTTTCAAGCTAATCAGAGTAGAGCTGGGCCAGGGGTCTTATGGTCGTGTCTTCTCTGCTATATTCCTATGGCTTAGTTGTAGAAGAAATGTCCAGGCTAACTAATAGAACAGCGCTTAGCCTCTCACAGAGCAGGGAAATGGGCCGCCAGTTCAAGAAGCTGGGATTAAACACATGCCTGTGATCTTTAGGGAAAGGTGAAGGGGTGACGAAATGTGTGGTAGATGCCTACAGCCCGGAAAAAGAAACCTCTACAAAAGTCCAATTCCTCCCTCTCAAGCAGACTGCTTCAGGGATTCATTCTTGTGCAATATGTGTCCACTATAGAAACTGTATTAATGCATCATGTTCTGAACTTCTTTGGAATACTGCATTTCCCCTGAACCATGAGTTCTTGGAAAACCAGAAACTTGGTCTAACACTTTCTCTCTACATAGTAGGCACTAGTAAAATCTGGAAGGACAAAGTGAGGATGACAAAGTTGAAGGCATTTTTCTTTCTTCCAAGCTGGTATATAATCTTCTCTTTCTAAACAATGACATCTAACAAGAGGAGATACCTAATAGATTTAGGATGGGGATGGGGCAAGGGGTTAGTGGAAGATAGGGAAGAGTTTTATCCGTTAAAAATCAAACAGTGGTGTTCAGCAGTCAAAAGATGGCTGGTACAGACATTTAAAATTAGCTTCCTTGATGGTTCCTTAGCAACGCTCTACCAGAACATTATTGCTTTTAATGTGCACTGCACAACGTTCACTCACACATCAAATAGCTAGGAAATGGCCATTGTTAACTGACACTGAACAAAAAGATAGAGAAAACACACTACTCAAAAGACCCTCCTTATTGCCCTTATGGAGACAAACAAAGGCCTCAGATTTTCTACCCCTGTTCCCTTCCTAGGCTGCGCATTAGGGGTGCTAATCACTGGCCACAAGGCTTTCTTCTTTCTCCTTTCTGCTTCTCTGCGCTTTCTTTCTGTCAGCTTACGGGTGACCTTAACTGTGTTTTGCAGGCTGATGGGGGGGTGGTTCAGTGACTGTGTCAGGTAATAAGCCATAACAAGAGCAGTAAAATAACTCTTTGGATGAAGTAAGCCATTTGCGGCTAATACAGGCACGGGGGAACATTTGTGTCCTAAAGTCCTGCTTGTGGAGGGGGTGCAAGACTGTACAAGGTCAACATGATAGAGAAAAAGAATGCCTTTCTTTGCAAGGAAGTAAAAAGCCGATAGCCTTCCCTATGGAGAGCTAATTATCTCTATATTGAAATGATGGGGTATGATTCAGTTTTCAAACACAAAGGGCATCAGATTGACAGCCAGAATCCCCATCACTCTTACTTCCTAGGCATTTTCAGGCCTCACTGTTGCACTGTAGCCTTACATCCCCAGGAAAGGCACCACAGAACACTAATTTTCTCATCTGGGAAAGTCATATAGTAACTGCTCTTAAATCAAAGATCCCACATAATTAGCTCTTTGGACCAACATGTGAACCATGTTGTACAAGGTGGAATTCTTCCTTCCAGAAACAATTCATTCACACAGGTATTTGAACTCAAAATACACCAAGCCAGAAATCTATTCTGAGAACAAAATTTTATCAATGAAACCAAATTGGCATTGTGCCAGCATTGTCTGGCTTCCAATGGACAGAAACACATCAGTTAGAATGGATGGAAATGGTGAAGTCTGACTCCCTTGGAGCTCTAGGTCCTTACCTCTTGAGCTAGGGAAGGAGTTGTTGAGTTGCTCCATCACTTCCTCTAATCCTGTGCTTGTATCTTGGGGAGGACTCAGAAGATCTTCCTCACCTTAGTGAAAGAGAAACAAGGAATAGCCGTCATACTCCTGCCAAATGCAAACACAGGCGAGGGCCACAGGAACGTTTTACAGACAACTGTGAGTTCGTTTTGCTTGCTCACAACAACAACAACCAATCCTCAAGCAACTCCTCAAACTTGATCATTAGAAACTACTTCCTTAATGTGTGGAAATCCACACGGAAATTTATCTATGTTATTATCCTTGCAGAAGAAAACTGTCTGTACTCATTCGTTAACATAAAGTCACCAAAACATCTTTTCTTGAAGTCCATTGACAAATGTGAAAGCTTTTTTAAAAAAAAAACAACCAATTATTACACACTTGTAATACATTTCCTTGGCAGAAAAGAAAAATAAGAATGTGGTAGATTGGAATTACTCCATAAAGGCAATAAGAGAGAAAGAGAAACTGGGGTTTCCAGTCTTCTACAATTAGCAACAACAACAAAGACAAAATTAAAGTAACACTGAAGTCAAATATAATAAAAGTAGATACTGTACATAAACTAATAAATACTATCATTAGTATTCTAAGGACAGTGGACAGAGGGAATACTGAGGTGGTATGCCCTTTACTCTTAGTTACTTAGAACTGCTTTATCATTTTTGAATAGGGAATTTGTTGTCAATAGTATGTGGATCATTGTCTCTACCCAAACAATATTTTAAGTAATGGGAAATTTTCTTAAGTACAAACCAAACTAATTTGAATTCTGATGGTTCTTTGAAAGTTATTTTCATGATGATTAAACTCCCAATCATGAAAATACTTTGGAAGCTCTATTTGTTAAGCACACCACTGCATCCACTGAAAGCAAGGCCTTGTTCACACAAGTCAAAAATAGTGAATGGGCTTAAGGAAAGCTCAGATTCACGTGTGACTTGGAAATGACTAGGGAGGTAGTGATTAAATGATTTACATATTCTTTTCATTTCCTTTGGTCTATGCCGCTCAGATTTTCAGCTAAGAGTATAATCCTGCATCCATTCCTGGGTTTTCAACCTTGTTTTTAAAGCACAAGCAGGAAGATCATTTGCTAAGACAGAATTGTATTGTAGGTGGACATGAGTTCGCATGCCATTCCCAGAATGAAGGGTTCATAAGCTGGGATGCATAGAAAAGTCTCTGATTCTGGGAGTCTCAGGCCAGAACAAACTTCTTTGAAATCCTAAGCACAGAAAAGACACAGTGAAGAATGAAGGTCACAAAACAGTAAACCATGAAACTAGATTCCCTGTTCTCTCTTCTCTCTGCACACATGTGTGAACGTATACACAGACATACATATGCATGTGCACTTTTAAGTTTCTATCTTCAGAAAGGAAGAAAATGGCGCTTAGTATTTCTAGCTCATTTATTACTGCACTTTAATATGCTTACTATCTGATGAAGATGGGATGAATAAAATATTACCAGAAAAAAAACACAACCCTGACCAATTGCAGGGCCAATTACATCATTATGCTTCATTACTGATGCAAATTGCTGCTGAACTGGGAAAGGTGAGGGATTTTTATTGGAAACAAGTCCATGTTCATGACAGGATGTCTTACAGATTCAATCAGAATGAGCGGAAACATTCAGCATGGATGTCAATATATCTGACAGTTTAATTACATCATACCTGAGTTCTAAGAACTTCATTGTACTGTATAAAGACCCAGGCACAGTTCAATGATGTGATTGGCAGTAGTGTTTCTGAATATCTTCAAGGATCAAACTGTAATATATAAGCTAATGGTGTCAGCTAAGTTCATCTTTACAGATAACCTATTACCTGTCTCAAAGAAGAGTAAGTTCAAATGCAAAATTGGCTTGTTTTTAATAGCCAGCTTTTGTGACAGTGGTAATTGGATCCACTTAAACAGCTTTGAAGGTACTGAGGTTTGAATGCAGGGAGCTATGCATGCACTGATATAATAACCATTCTAATATGTTTAGAGCACAGAACACACCCTACATTGTATATAAACAAGAATATTCTGCTATTGCAGATTTTTAAAAATATTCTCCAGATTTCTCAAGATGTACCTCACCTCTTTGTAAGAACTGAAATCAGGTCCATCACACATATACAGGGGAAAAAGTAAATAGACTGAAGAATTTTTAGCACCTAATATCTATCAGATTATACTGAAAAAGTTGAGACAGTTAGATGAAGCCTGAATGTTACCCCACTGACTGGGAAGAGGGAGAGCAGCAGGGAGAAGGAGATAGAAAAAAAAGAGTGATGTGAATATGATCAAAACACTTTATTCAGATGTATAAAAATGTCACACCTTTAATCCCAGCACTTGGGAGGCAGAGGCAGGAGAATCTCTGAGTTTGAGGGTAGCCTGGTCTAAAAGAGCTAGTTCCAGGACAGGCTCCAAAGCTACAGAAAAACCCTGTCTCAACCCCTCCCCTCAAAAAAACCCTCATCACTATACAATTAATATATGTTCATTCATATTTTAAGAATAAAGTACTAGAATTGTGTTGTTAGATATTGGACCAGGTTTCTTTTGTAATGCCTTTACAAAAAAATTCAAGGGGCTGGAGAGATAGTTTAGCAGTTAAGAGTGCTTCTTGTTCTTTCAGAAGACCTGAATTCAGGTCAAGGCATCCATGTTAGTAGCTCAAAGTCATCTGTAGCTACACCTTCAGGGGATCCAATGCCTGCTTTTGGAGGCACTCATAATTATGTAGGCATGTAAAGGAGTGATGGATACTCTAAGAAAAGGGGGAGATGCAACTGCGTCAGACTTGAAGGTATGAACCATGCTGATGCATTTGAGAAAATAGAGCAATAGACAGAGGATGAGCAATTACAAAGTTACTGGAAGGTCAGTGTGGTTGGTTTGCTCATAGGACAGCAAGACAGTTACCAGTAAACACAGAGTGACCAAAGACTGGGAGGAGAGCTTGTCCATGGTCGAAGAATGTAGACTTGATTGCATGACCTGTTATGGAATGTTAACAGATGTGACATGTAGAGAAGCTTAGATCGCCTATGAGTTGTTACATTTGCCTTTGTGTGCTTATGTGCAAAGGAAATACATGGTTCAGATGACCTGATGACCCATGGAGGATGAGAGACAATGTGAACATTCACGAACTCCACTCACAACCAGGGCTGAGCACCTGTAAGCTACTAACAGACATAAATGAGAAAATGCCCAATTTGAAAATATTTAGTTATGTACAATAACTGTTGCTGGTTCTCAACACATAAGAAGAATAAGATGTAAGGATATAGGAACGCTAATTTCACAACTTGATCATTATACCTTATACATGTGAACTGAATTTTAATACTGGACCCCATAAATAATGGTAAATACATATTGATTCTAAAATAAAAGTTCAAAAAAAATAACTGGTAGACTTTGTTTTCATTAGCCAGAACAGTAAGATATAAATATTTACAGTTTGCTTAATAATACACTATGCAGCTATAATACAAAAGGCAACCCCAGAATGTTCTAATTATAAATCATGACAAGCTTGCTAACTAACACTTTTTCTTTGATAATTGCTAAGAAAATGAACATTGTCAATTGTGCCCACTTGAAATTTTGCCATTTAGTATCCCCACTTCACTATCACCTGCTCAAACAATATTTTGCTAGTGGTTAATGGAATTCATGCCAATTCCTAAACATTAGTCATTCAACTTGATTCTACTCCAAACTGATTCTCGTGAACAGGTTTAGAAATTCTTTAACAATATTCTCCCGCTTTAGTTTGCAGTTAAAATTTAGAAATGACTGAAAATGTTGAAAGGTGAATGTTTTAAGACATGGTCATAGTGAAGAGAAGCCTTGATGTGCTACAATACAATAGCAACATGAAGAAAATGCTTGCGATGACTTGGTTTAACCTAAGAACACAGAAATGGCATGGCTTTCCATGACAAAACTTTTGAGTCACCTAAAAAATATTCTGGCTTCAAATTTCTAGGATGAATGATACCCGACCTGACTCATATTCTGTCCCTAATTTCCAAGGCTGATAGTGGGTTTACTTGTTGAAAAAAATAGTTCTAGCCAGAACATATGCAGCCTATGTAGAATGAAGGTAAGAATCCTTAATTCTATAACTTTGACCTGTGTCTAGGCAAATTATTTTCTCTTGAAACATGGAACCATGTCTTAGCAAATTACTTTTTCTTATAAATGTGGAAACATGTGAGCATGTATACTCCACGTGACATGACTAGACACTGAATACATTTGTAGAACAGATTCACTTAGGAAAAGTGAGTTTGTTTTCAAAATTGATCTAGTGAGAAGGATTTTGTAGCATGAAACCTTTCTCTTATTTACTTCTGTTTAAAACTATCAAGATACAGTGATTCTTAACCTGCAACTTGTATTCTGGTACATAATTTATTTTTTAAAAAAGAATATGCCCACCACTCTGGGGAGGGGTTTTTAACTCATCTTCAATTTCATGTGTTATTACTCTACTACTTGTGTCTCATCTTTCTTAGTTCTCTTTAATTTTTTCAGTAGAAAAAATATGATGATTTATTTAATACTGTGTATTTAGGACCAATTGTGTTTTTATATCCTAATTGAAAACAGTTACTTTCAGTTTTATATAAGTTATGTAGACATTCTTTCGTAAATTATGGTATGAAAGGATGGTGTTGATTATTAGTTGGCCAGTCTTAAATTACGATAAAGATATCCAAATTAAAATATCTTAAATATATGGAATTCTCCCCCTGCCTACACAAAAGTGTATTGTGCTTGGGGCTGGAGAGATGGATTGGCAGTTAAAAGCAATGACGGCTTTTCCAGAGGACCTAGGTCTGGTCTCTAGCACCTGAGTGGTGGTACACAAATGTCCATAACTCCAGTTCCAGGGAACTCAACACTCGAATTTAGCCTCTGAGGACAGTAGACGTGCATATTGCTGCAGTGGTTTGAAGGAAATTGGCCCCTATAGGTTCATAGTGAGTGGCACTACTAGGAGATGCGGCCTTGTTGGAATAGGTGTGAACTTGGAGGAAGTGTGTCACTGGGGATGGGCTTTGAGGTTTCAGAAATTCAAGTCAGGCCCAGTGGCTGACTGTCTCTTCCCGATGTGTGAGGATCCAGATGTAGAACTCCCAGCTACCTCCCCAGCACCATGTCTGCCTGTGTGTTGCGTGTCACCATGCTTCCTGCCATGACGATAATGGATTAAACCACTGGATTAAAAGCCAGCCCTAAATAAGTGTTCTGCTTTCTAATAGTTGCCGTGGTTGTGGTGTTTCTTCAGAGCAATAGAAACCCTTACTAATAGACTAGCACAAAGACATGCATGCAGGAAAGACATACACACACTAAATATATACCTAAATAAACGTCCTGGGCTTGATTTCCAAAAGAGTAAGACAGAAAGCACTTTACTGCAGGTTCGTCGCACTGACAATAAACAGTTGTGAAAGAAAAAGATCAAGAAATTGGAACTGTCTAAATTCAAGGAGTTTAAGTTCTAGGAGGAAAGAAGTGCTAATAATAATCTGTAATGTAGAATAAATTATTTGATGACAAAACCATGTAGTATATGATAAAGTTACAAAGGAAGATCCACTGTGTGCAAAGAAGATAATCTCTTTCAGGTTAATAAAAACACTGTTTCCATGCTAAAGATTTTGGAATTGATTCAATAGACAAATCAGGCTTTAGATCAGGAATTGCATAATATAATGTGCATAGCTGCAAAGTAACTAGAAACATCTAAACGATGGCCCAGAGAGAGAGAGAGAATGGCCAAAAGAGAGATAAATCAATAAGGATAGCATGCATATCTGTCCAGGTAGTAGATGACATCAGCTTAGACCATGAAACCCAATATGGACAAGTTCAACAGAATCGCCATATATGGGCTGCCCATGCATGCTTTAGCATCGCCAGGACATAAATTTAAATTTTTAAATTTCAGTAGATGACAAAAGGCTGAATCCAGGAAGGGAGTGAAAAAGAAAAAGTACAGGAACTTCACATAAAATAGTTAGTAGGAACACACTCATAAGGAACAAGCACACAGGTCCCAGTTAAGGACCATTCCACAAACACTTGGTCTTGAAACATGTAAAGATGTCTGAAAAGTGTTTGGGCTGGGGAGAGCCTGGGGGTGGTGGAGGGTGGAGAGGGAGGAAGGGTGGATATTGGAGAAGGGAATAAGGTATCTACATTAAGGAAGTCATTTTATGATTGGCAAGAGACTTGTCTCTAGAGGGGATCCCAGCTGTTCACAGGGAGGTCCCCAACTAGGTTTTTGGGCAGCAGAGGAGAGGGTGCCTGAAATGACTTCTCCCCATAGTTACATTGATGGATATCTTAATCGTCACCATAGAAATTTCGCATGATGGATGGAGATAGAGCCAGAGACCCACATTCACTTCAGAGGATGGGACTGAGTTACCAAGGGCCAGTGGAAGAGCAGAAGGAGGGAGAAGATGAGCAAGGAAGTCATGACCGTGAGGGACTGGCCCACCAACAGAGACAGTGTGCTTGATCTATTGGGAGCTCATCAAATCCAGCTGGACATGGACTGAACGAGCATATGACCTAACTGGACTCTCTGAATGTGGCTGCCAATGGGGACTGACAGATAAGCCAATGATATTGGCAGAGGGACCTATCTCTTCTGCATATATTGGCCTTTTGGGAACCTATTCTATATGGATGCACACATTCTTAGACCGAGATGGAGGGGGAGGGCCCTGGGCTTTCCACAGGGCAGGGTATCCTGCCCCATATCAGGGAAGTAGGGGGAGGGCGGTGGGGTAGGGGGGAGTGGGAGGGCCCGGGACAAGGGGAGTAAATGTAAATTTTTCTTTTAACAATAAAAAAATAAAAATAAAAAAAAGTGTTTGGGATTGAAGAGACTACAGAGACTTGTCAATGGTATGGATAGCATGATCTTTCATTGGATTGTGAATAATAATAATAATAGCAATAGCTGTAGAGAATGTCATTGGCAGAATTGAAGGTGTTCCAATTGAAATTGCAGAGTAGACAGCAACAGTCTCCAGATTTGATTTTGTGGTGTTCCACATTGAATTCAGGGTCTTGTACATAGCAGGTAAAAGCTCTACCAGTGATTTACAGTCTTGGCCCTAAAATTTATTTCTTGAGTAATAATTCTACATTGGTTATATAAGAATCTTAAAATACATGTTTTCAAGTCTTTTGGATAAAAATGTTATTTTGTGTGAAACAGATACTAAATGGGTCAGTGAAATAAAATAAAGCAACAAACAATTTAAACATGATAAATATGCACATAAAATATGAATAAATGAATAGAGTATGTACAGATGTCATCTTAGAAATATATATAAGTAGTTGTCAATATAAACAAAACATATATAGATACATAAATAAATGGATATACAGCAATGGAGGCAAACTTGCTATAAATCTGGAGTTTTTCCCAAATAAAGAACAAAAAAATATAAATCTCTAATATTAATAATAAAATCTATTTTGAATGTTTGGGAATTGTCTGACATTTTAAATAAACAAAGCAGAAAATTCTTTTGGCAAATTAAGTTTGAGAAAGTAAGGAGTTATGGGATGTTGTTAAGAAGGCACACACATGAGTATAGAGAGGTCAGGAATATAAAAAAAAACCCTACTTTTGTAAGTTTATATTTCTTTGTTTCTTCCAATAAAATGTAAATGCTATTAGCAAAATCCCCCCATAACAACTGTACAGAAAACATACAATGTAAAAAGACTTATCAGGGATTAGTATTTTGTGCTCTGAAGAGGTACAGTGCATCTGGAGATACTCTGTATCTGGAGTAGCTTGAATACAGTATCCCATCGAAATCAAATCCATGAATCCCTAATATCCAAATCCCTTAAATCCAAATCCTTTACATAAAGTACTTTCATAAAAACTACACGCATAATCCCATATATTTTAAATCATCTCTACATTACTTATAACAGCTAATATGACATAAATGCTGTGTAATTATTTATTATATTATTATTACTCAATTCAGGGAATAATAACCCTGAAATATCTATGTTCCATTACAAATGAACAGCACCCTCCAATTATTTCGAAGTTTGCTTGGTTAAATCCATGATATGGAACTTGTACATGTAGAGGGCCAACTGTAGTTGAATTCTCCAGACAGATTGGTTGGCATGATTTTTCCCATACTTCACTTGAAGGAAAATCACCGGGGCTGTATATTTAAAGAATACTTTATCTAGACTTCAACTTTAGCCAATATCATCCTTAGCACATCTCAGACATTCATAGTACAATAACACATATCACAGTAATTTAAATACCTGTCACCGTCATTTAAGAAATTCTCCTGGGCTTGAAAGATGACTCAGCTGTTTAAGCTAGACTTAAAACTAAAAATATAAAATTGCCCTCGTCCCCTTTATTAAATTATTAAAGTTAGCTTACACAGCTCAATAAACTCTCTCTCACACACACCTAAAATAAAACAACAAAACAACTTTGAATTCAGTCTTTTCTTTCAGAAAACAAATGTTATAACACATCCTATCAATTCTATATAGGCAAGTTACCTCTTACCCTAATTCAGGTGCTGGCATATAGCACTTCTATGCCTGTATTCAGCTCTGCCATAATACTCCCGATTGACAAATCATCCAAACCACAGCAGGCTATAGACTTTAATTTGAGTGCTTTAACAAGTATGTTCCCTCTTAGGTGTTGATAACCTAAATAATTAATACTTCTAAGCATCCAGAGTTCTGAGGCTCCATGCTAAAATATGTGACTGAATTTCTCATGCAGTACTTCAAGAAAAAAAAAAATAGGAAAACCCTGAAACAGAGATGCTAAAGCTCATTTGTTTTCAGAATTTATTGACTTCTCAAAGGTGTTCAGCATTTTTTTACGTTCTGTGCTATCATTTACACTTCCAACAAGCCATTAGCTGTATTCAGACCTCATATGCAAAAGGAAAACCTGACAGAGATTTCCCTAAATCACTGAGGTGTAGTAAAGTCAGGAAACATCAAATATATCTTCTTCTGCTTGAGACCAAATGCACCCTGGCTTTCCTATAAGGTTTGGCTTCTCTGGACTTGGATGTGCTCTCTGCCCTGCTCCAGATTCTTGACCATGATTGGATTTTCTTCAACTATTCTCTTTCCTCGGGCATACTTACCTTCTCAGAGCTCTCGTCTACTTTCGTCAACGTCTGTGAATCTCTGTTACCACTCCCATGATCTCAGCACCCTGCTGATGAATTGCTCAATCCTGGGCATATCGTAGCATGAACTCTGTACACTCTATCCTTTTCAATGATCTCCATGTACCACCCTTAGAAGCTGAGTGGGAACCTATACCTTAAGTGCTTTAAATGCAGGAAGCGCAGGAAACCATGTTCATTCTTAATACCGCACTATTTAACTCTCATGACCACTGTCTCACTCCTCTGACCACAATCTATCTATCCTCATTCTCCTCATACCCACCTCAGTTTTGGGGACAATGTCTACTGTAGTCTTAGCTAGCCTAGGCTATGTAGACCCAGCTGGCCTGGAACTTGCAGCAATCTCCCTGCCTCTGCTTCCCAGCCATTAGGATTCCAAGTGTGAGTCACCACCAGACCACCAGACCTAACTTCAGTGTAATCTCTTGATCTTCTACTATGAGCCATTCAGACCTTCAGCCTTACCTTTTAACCCTTACAGTCCGAGTTAGGCACTTTGGTTCTCTTTAGTCCAACCCACGGATTATCTCAAGCATGAATTCCTGAACAGGGCTTGGAGTATAAACAATCAAGAAGTCTTTATACACGTTAATACTGATGAGGGGGGGGTGTTTTTAAGTTTTGGTGTCTCAAATCGATCCTGCCATATCAGGCTCCAGAGTATCTGGTACAACAGGTATGTTATTACGTCAAGATCTTCCAGGAAGTATTGGGAATCCCAAGGATAGGTTAGGACCCAGGGAAAAGAAATAAAGTCATGGGGTTGATTCATGTTCACTTGTTCATAAAAGAGGAGAAAAGAATGGAATATATCAAATACTGCTGGCATTCATGAAAGATGACTGTCTAACAGCACAGGAAAAACAATGAGCATTGCCTGACAAGTGCTGTCATAGCTTTCGTGACACCAAACAAGAGCCTGTCATTTTACTCTTCTTTTTATCATACATGCATCAGCAACTATAGAGTTCTTAGAAGCCTGTCCTGTGCAGCATTCATGATGAAGAATGCAGGATATAAGACCACACTAGCCACTTACCATTTTCTCTAGAAATTCATCTAACTCTTGACCCCCTCATTCTTGCTTGGGAATATGTGAGGGTCAATTGTTCCCTGGGCAGAATCTAGAATCATCTCAGAGACAAATATGTAGACATGTCTGTGAGGAGGATTTAGACCTAGTTAACTGAGGTAGGAAGACCCAAACGTAGGTGGTCTCTTTCCATTGACTGGGTTTCTAATTTGAATACAGAAAAGAGAACCATGAGCTAATCACCAGCTTTCTTGAGCTTCTGCAGTCACACACTTTGATAAACTCAAACTAAGCCCAAGTACACCCTTTTACCCTTAAGTTGCTTTTATTGGGTATATCTCACGGCAATGGGGAAAGTAACTAATACAAAATGTTCTAAAATTTCCTTTCCTTTCCCTATTCTCATTCCTTTTTACTGATCAACTTCCCTTCTCTGTGAATGGTCAATCACTCATTGTGATCTAATCATCAGCAATTAACTTTCATTTCCATTGGGCTTATTTAGATGTCCTTTACCGCCCTAGTTGCTCAAATGGAGGTTGTCCTACTTAGCTGTAACTGTCAACACAACACAGCTTAGGGCCACCTAAAAGAGGAGTCTCAGTTGAGGGATTGCTCAGACAGACTGGCCAGTAGGGATGTCTGTGGGGAAATTCCGACTGCTAATTGACGAAGAAGGGCCCAGCCTACGATTGGCAGCACCATTCTTTGGCCAGAGGGTCCTGGGCTTTACAGGAATGCTCGCTAAGTGTGGGTCTGGGCCTGTGCTTGCTTTCTGCTTCAAGTTCCTGTTTGAGTTCTTGCCCTGACCTCCTTCCTCAATGAGGGGCTGTAAACTATAAACTGAAATAAACCCTTTCCTCCCATAGCTTGTTTTTGTTTGCTGGATTTTGTCATAGCAACATAAAGGAAACAGAGCAGAAGTCTTCCCTAAAGCATTGTGTCTAGACACCTTTGTTATGGATTTCTCATCTCCTATCCTTCAGTAGGCAAATCTCTGGATATGTATTTTTAATTCAAGCAGTCTGCCATTTCTCAAACGTATCATCACAAACAATCAAATATTACTGATTTGATTACTGGGGGCTGGAAAGATGGCTCAGTGATTGTGGACCAGATTTCAGTTCTCAGCACCCATGTCAAGTGGCTCACAACTACCTGACCCATACACACACACACACACAACAATTCAATAAAGGGGTTGGAAGTACAGCTCTGTGGCAAAGTACAATGTGCCCAAGGCCCTTTATTCCATCCATAGCAAGGCGGAGGTAGGGAGGGCTCAGCTTTATATTGACAACCAACTCTCTCTTCATTTCTTCCCCCTTACACATTGCAGTCAGCCTCAAGGCCCTGGAAACTCTGTTTACCTGCAAGAGTTTCATAGATGGCTCCTCCCATTTCTCTCAAATGTGGAACACAAATATCTTGGCCTAAACAAATACCCCCTAACTGGTGTATCCATCTTGAAATATTTTCCTTTGGGCAGGTACAGGTTTCAGAATATATCTTTTCAGATATTCTCACCTGTGAAATGACTTTGAGAAGCTCCCCGACATGAGATGAGCTAAACATCCCTTTAATGTGACTGCATCTTTCCTCTGCAGACTGACTTCTCTCTACCTTTTGCTTGAAGTCCTAGCTGTTTATTTAATTAATCATACTACTTGCTGTTTCTTGCCATTGGGCCAAGCCTCTTACCTTTATACCTTCATTTGTACTAGTCCTACTTGAAAAAGAAGGGTCAAAGGATTACTTCACCATTTATTAGTAAGCAAAATCCATGCAAAAATATCACAAGACAAATGGGAATCTACATGAGCAACAGCCACCTAATCTGCTGCTTGCTCATTCAGGCTCTGGAAGAGCCCATGCATCTCTCAATCCTGACTTTTCATTTGGTCACAGCTGTGGCTGTTCTAAAAGAAAACTCGGCCCCTTGAACCAAAAACGCTTCTCACTATTGGCTAGTGGACTGGTGACGGAAGTTCCATAGCACATATAACGTATATGTTATATACATATAACATACACTTCAAGATCTATTTGGTCGCTAATCCACCTTTTGGAATCCTTCAGAAATATCAAGCAGTCATCAAGCCTTGCTTTGTCAGGAACTAGAGTGCCGCTCTGCTTTGTCCTGAGAGAGTGGGAAGTTGCCTTCCAAGCTATGTGTGATATTAGTGTTAGACAATTTACTTACTGATTTGAACTGGTAGCAGAAATTATAATTATCTCAGACACCGAGAGTAACTAATTCTGGAAATAGCTGCTACTTACCCATAGACTCTGAAGTTTGACTGCCAACCACTCGGAGCAACATAGGCTGACTGCTATCTGACCTCTGCAGAGAGGTGGAAGGAGAGGACACTGTGGTGCCATTCACCTTGGCTTCAGCCTGGGGCTAAAGTATGCAACAGAAAAAAAAGTAGTGTTTTTCATAATAAACTCAATAAAACTAAAAGATACTATAGACAAAAAATAGGAACGTTAGAGACACTCAGGACTCAGACATTATTACCATTCCTACTTAGAAACCACATAGAAATTGGGGAATGTGGGATATTTTATTGCTGATATGATTTGTGGGTATGCATTTACATTTATAAAATGCATTTATAAAAATGCAGAAAAATATAGATATGGTAGGACAAGAATATAAGTCAGCAAATTAAGAGGTTAAAACATTGAGAAGGCCATGTAAGAACAGAGAAAATATAAAACTCCCAAGGGTAATGGAGAGTTCATATTCTTGAGAAGTATAAGTAACACAATATAAAGAACATTATTTTAAAATTTCAAATGCTAAGAAAACCTGGAGCCTGCCTGGCTCGGGTCTGTTTTAATGCTGTATCCTCCTATGTTCCCAGCGGAGACATAAATCTTTAAATTCTATGTTAGGGTTAGGAGAAGAAAAATCCCAAAGGTATACCACAAAATATAACCACTGTCAGATAAGATAAATTCATTTTAAACAGTCAAAACTTCGTTTACAGAGAATGAATGGAAATCTTCTGGCATTTCCCTATAAAATGCATTTCCAGTTGGTAAAAACAAATGAACAGAAACCAAAACCAAAATCGAAAACATCTTTAGAGATTAAAAGGATACCAAAAATATTGACAAGTACTTTAAAGTTTAAGTACAAACATCTGAGTTGTGTCTTTTAGTTTTATTTAAAAGAGGAAAGTGAGAGTTTTTAACTCACCAATATTAGAGAAGTGGGGGCCTTACCTGCTCCAGGAGCTGCCTCAGTCTGTGTAACTGAGACTCCAGCTGCTTATTGTGGTCTTCCAGGATTTGCATCCTGGCTTCCAGGCGTCCTTTGTGTTGACGCAGTAGCTTGGCCTCAGCAATGAGCTCAGCATCCCTGGGACTCTGGGGAGAGGTGGGCATCATCTCTGGAGGAGATGGCAGTGGGGACAGGCCTTTATGCTCATGCTGCTGCTTCAGACGATCATATTCTGCTTGTAGATTCCTATATGTATCAGAAGTTAAGAAAGAAATGAAGAAATATTAATCACGTCCCCAGATTTCATATAACTGGCATACAGATGAAACTGACCATCACCAAACAAGAACAAGCAAGAGACAGGCACTAATGAATGGTCTGTATGATGATGATCTTACCGATGCTAAAGGAACAAAACAAAATTGGAAGCTTTTGACTGGTGTGTGAGGAGAGATGTTTTTCAGTTTTTATGTCATGCTTATAGTCTCACGGGTGCTATGTTTAGATAAATAAGCGGCAGAAGATTTAATCATTTTGTAAGTATTTCTTTATAATGTGAGATTAAAATTTTATGCCTCGATTCAGACTTTAATTTAAAAAATAAGTGTCAACATAAATGTACAAGAATAAATGCACTTGTGCGCGTGCATGCGCACATGCGCGCGCACACACACACACGCACACACACACACACACACACACGAGTAAACCATGTATTCATCATCCTGCTTTAATAAATTTAACACCTGCCATAATTTCTGCAAAACCTTTTTGGTTTTAGACGATTTTTTTATTTTTGCATGCATGCATGCATGTTATGCTGGTATAGAACCCAGGGTCCTGTACATTCCAATTTTTTTTTAAGAAATAAAATCCATCAGCCAAACCTGAAACTACCCCAGTGCATTTTTACCAAACCCATACCATACTCTCCTCAACATCACCACTATGGAAATAATGCCATACTGAATCCTATGTCCATCAATACCATGCATGTAGCCATGTGTTACCTTGATATTAAGATGCACTTATTGCCTGTTCTTTACTTAGAAAAAAAGTAGTCATTTCATGTAATTCAATCTAGCATCACTACTTTGCATGTTCTTAAATCTTACATTTAAGAACTTTATGCTGAAGAATATACATACCATTATGAGGTGCTTTTTGCCTTCCACATCACTTTTTGCAGCTGCATCCATGTTGGTACATAATAATTTGTTATTTTATTGATATTAAGGTTTTATCTTGTTGCTTGAATATGTCCAAGTTTTCAGTTTTCCACTATTACAAACCACGGTGCAATGAACTTCCTTATAGCAGTTTCTTTGGATATTGGTTTAAAGGAGTCTATAAAACACATCTTGATATGGGATTTGCCGAAGTGCTCGCCTAAATGGCTTTATCTATTTACTCTTTCAGCAGTAGTGGATGGAACATTCCTTTTGTCACATTCTTATAAACAACTCGGTATTAGCAGACATTCACATTTTGGACCATCTGATGGCTAAATTTTAACCTTCACATTTCTGATCACTGATGAATTGAACTTCTGTCATAACTGGCAGTTGAATTTGAAATGTGAAATGTCTCCCATATGCATGTTTTTGAACACATTGTACCCAGCTGCTGGTGCTTTGGGGGAAGGCTGAAGAACCTTTAAAAGGGGTAAAGCCTGGCTGTATGTATTAGGTCATCATGGGCAAGCCTTGAAGCATTGTAGGCAGGATCTGACTTCTGGATGAATTGTTTTCCTTTATTAAAGTTCTTGATATAGTACAGATGCCTAGTCTTTGTAAGTTAGTATGTATAGTACATATTAGTTCATGCAATAATTTTTTTTTAGATTTACTTATTTTACTTTTGTGTGAGAGTATCATATACATGACCAGAGCCTGCAGAGGTCAAAGGAGAGTATTAAACCCTTGGATCATTGTGAGTCACTATGCAGGTGTTAATAGCTAATCCTCTGCAAAACCAAATGATCTTAACTACTGAGCCATTTTTTCCTAGCTTATCTTGCTATATTTTGGTGTACAGTTATTTTGTGAACATCCTATAGTATAAAAATAAATTTCAACATATTTCTTCACAGTTTTTGTTTTTATGTTTGGCTCACGATAATTTTCCTTAGAGTTACATTATAAAACTTAAAATTGTGGGTCAGGCCTTATTGTTGATGACAAGACCTACATTAAACATGATGAAATCAAACTGATGCCTAACTAGAGCCTTCACCCATACCAACTGGTGTTCACGGTACTGAAAGATACTACCAAAGCAGAAAGGAAAGTGACAACCCAACTACAAACTCTTCAATCTACAGTGGTGACCTGTCTGCATGATAACCTGATGTAATAGTGGCACAAAAGTTGTAGGAGTAACCAATGGCAGTTTAATTTGATTTAAGGCTCACTCCATAAGATTGACCCCATGCCCAATACTGCTCAAGTGGCCAGGAACTTAAGACTAAATAGACCATGAACCCATGGGAAAACCAAATACGATTGTGCTAAAGGAACATAGCAATAAATTCGCTTAAGGATATTTTGCTTCATCTATAGAGCAGTGTTTTACTCAGCCATAATCAGAGAAGATTCCTTCTACTGTACATGGAAACAATATAGAGACTCAAAACTCGATAATGTTCATCAAGTAAGAGACTTTGGAATACTCAGTCTTAAATGGGATCTATCAAATTCCCCCTCCCCAAGGGCTCAGAAAGCTTTGGGCAGGAGGAAGTCAGAAGATTGAAAGAGGCAGTAGGAATAGGAGACACCGAAGAAAAAGTGCCTTCCAGATACAATATTATTGACACACATATGAACTCACAGAGTTTGTGGCAGCATCCACAGGGCCTTCAGTGGTTTAAGCCAGATGGGGTCCTAGTGTTGAGCAGGGAAGTGGACAAACACCCATCACTAACCCAGGAGCTATCTCCAATTGACAACAGGTCACAAAGGAAAAAAATTAGTTTTTTTTTTTTCCAATGGAGTCTCTCTGGGTACACAAACCACACTTAAAGGTAGGCACAATGCCCAGAAGTAGATTGCTAACACAAAACAAACTCAATGGTACTTTTGAAGTTTCTTTTTGTCACAAAAGGCTTTATGTAGTCATTTTTTAACCTCACAGATCTTTTACTTATATGTTATAGTTTCTGATTTTGTGTTTGTGTGGGATTTTTGTGTGTGCTGGTGTGTTCGTGTCTGTATATATTTCTTCTGCTTTCCCTTTGGCTCATGTTTTTGTGTTTGAAATTTGTTAGTTTTGCCCTATTCTTGTGTGTGTGTGTGTGTGTGTGTGTGTGTAGTTGCCTGTTTTTTTTTTTTAATGAGAGAAAGAAAGGGTGTGGATTTGGGTGGCTGGGAAGCATCTTAGAGGAGTTAGGGGAGAAGAAACTCCGATCAGAATTTAGTGTATAGAAAATCTATTTTCAATAAAAGTTAAAATTATATACAAAAAACTCATGGTCCTGGGAAATGGCTTAACAGGTAAAGTTTGCAGTCAAACTTGATGACATGAATTCAATCAGTGGACTCAAATAGTAGAGGGAACCATTACAACTTGCCTTCTGACATCTGGGTATGTGCAATTGCAACACATTCCACCAAAACACACACAAAATAAATACCATGTTCTTTTTTTTTATTTTTTTGAGACAGGGTTTCTCTGTGGCTTTGGAGCCTGCGCTGGAACTAGTTCTTGTAGACCAGGCTGGTCTCAAACTCACAAAGATCCGCCTGCCTCTACCTCCCAAGTGCTGGGATTAAAGGCGTGTACCACCACCGCCTGGCCTCCATGTTCTTCTTTTAAAAAAAAATAATTTTGTACGTTTTTTAATTTGGAGCTTTAACTCTTCCAAAATCAATTTTTAATTGATTTTTATTGAGCTCTACATTTTTCTCTGCTCCCCTCCTTGCCTCTCCCCTCCCCTTCAACCCTCCCCCAAGATCGCCATGCTCCCAATTTGTGTATAAATTGAATATATGATCTCATTTACTTTCCACTCATTGATAAACATTCAGAGCAATTCCACTCACTGTGTTGGATTTCTGTCATTGCCTCTGCAATATATCAAGTGTTCTTCCACAGACAGTTGTGTTTCTGGCCTCTCTACTCTATTTCATTGATTAGCATAGCTTCAGATCAGTTGCTGTTTGGTATGGCTTTCCATTTCCACTCTATTTCTCCTCAAAATTATCTAGGTTATTCTAATCTCTTTGGTCTTCTGTGTGATTTTAATATTGAATTATCATATTTCAGGAAAATCCATGATCATATTTTGAGTTTGAATTATATTGAATATAGATATTAAACTGGAAAGAACTGTGTTCATATAATTGAGTTTTCACACAGGATTGGGATAAAGCTCCTCATTATTATTGTCTTACATCTATAATAGTTTATATTCATAGTATTGTGTACTTCACTTTTTTTCCTTATTGTTTTTTAATGCTTTTTGTTGTTGTTTGAGACAGAGCTTTGCCATGTAGCCCTGGCAGGACTGGAATTCTCTAAATAGACTAGGATGGCCTCTAATTCAGAGATTTTGCTTCTGTCCCCTAGTGCCTGGATTAAAGGTGTGGGCCACCATTTATGCTTACTTTTTATTTTTACTGCTTTTAATAAGCACATTTGAGATACATTTTCAATTCTGTGCATCAAAATTTTATGTGTGTGTATATTTCTTTATTTAATTCAGTTGATTATTTTGTAATGTTTGTGATTTTCAAATTGAACAGTGATTTAAAGGTACAGATTTTATATTTCCAACCACTTTACTAATCATTTTAGTATAGTTTCTAATTCAGTTATATTTTATTCAGAGAATAGCTATATGATACTAGTCCAAATATAATCTAACTATAGTTCTTAATCACTTTTTAAAATGGGTACTTAAAAACGCATGCATGAGGCCAAGTGTGGTGGTGCATGTCTTTAATCCCAGCACGCAGTAGGCAGACACAGGCAGATCTCTGTGAGTTCGAGGCCAGTCTGGTCTACAAAGTGAGTTCTAGGACAACCTGGGCTGTTACACAGAGAAACCTTGTCTCAAAAAACAACAACATCAACAAAAAAGTATGTACGTTGCTTTTCAAAAGACAGTATCTATACCTAGAGTGCATTATTTTGTTTACGCTGTAGGTAAGTTTATTAAATTTCTGATTCCATTCAGCCAGTCAATTTCTTAGAGCAATGTTGAAATACAATTGGTTTGTTTCCCCTTTTGAATCTATTATACCTACTTATGTGGGGATTTGTGCAGTTATATGCATAAAGACAGATCGTTATTGATTTTTCCCCTCTATAACTAATCCACAATATTATGGCATACAAATATTCCAATGCTTTAGGATTTACTGAAAATACAGTTACAAATGAGGAAACTTGGCATTTAACTGGGTAGACTCTTGAAAGCTTTCTTCTGGTTACAAAACCTAGCAAATAAGATTAAAGATTTTAGCTGTTCATAGATATTATTTCATCAGGCAAGATAAATAAAGAGACTCAGGCTGTGAGCAAGCAGGAGGCCTTCCACTGAATGGTAATCCAGTAAGCTAATAGCACAAATGAGTTAGAGCATTAGGGAAATGTTTTGTGCTCCATATTGGAACAGGGGATGCCATGATTTCCTAAAAATTCAACATCAGAAAGGTAGATTTCATGATGAGATAGAAACAAGACCTAATATATTCATAGTCGATCCTTTTTTATAAACTTATCTTGTACCAAATTGCATAAACTTTTCAGGAATTTAGTTAAAGTCATGAAGGGAATCAATGTTTGATCTTTTTGATTTATAAGGAAGAGAATCATCAGTCGGCATTGACTAATATCCTACTGCAATCAACCTTCACGAGCTGTCTGCAAAGTGTGATTCATAGAAATCTACATTAGTAGAACAGGGATAAAAGCTTCATGGAAGTTAAGTTTACATTCTTTCAGCAAGATACACTGTCCCTTGGGGTCTGAACCAGATGTATATAGTTCTCTACATTAACTATGTCCCATTTGTAAGCATTTATCAAGTCATCAATTAAATGTTTCTAGGAAACTAAACATGTGTTCAGAACAGCCCATTCCACAGCAAGTCTTCCTTCTCCTCCCTTGCAGTTCCACAAGAACACACACAGACACACACAAAACAAAAAAACTACTTTTGAGGCTAGAGAGATGGTTCAGTGTTTAAGACCCAGTTTTGTTTCTTAGCACCCACATGATGGTTCACACCTGCCCTTAATCCCCATCTCAGGGGATCCAACATCCTCTTCTGAGTCTCTATGGCCACCCGGCAACCATTTGGTACACTTAAATACATGCAAGCAAAATACCCATACACATAAAATAAATAAATATTAAAGAAAACTTTTTTCCTTGAAATGGTACAACTGATGATACTTTTATGTAAAATTTTATTAAAGCTTCTTTCTATCAAACTGGGTCACCCATTGATGTTCCTCACTGAAGCACTGTTTTTATACATTTATTTCTGGATAATGTAACAAAGTTATGACTATCTTCTCACTTACTGTCATGAAAGTACTAACAGGAGACTACCTCATCTGGGGACATATTCCTTGGGTTCAGTTGTACACAAGCCTCTTTTTGTAATTTAGCATATGAGTGTCTCTGTTTGGACTCTGGCTTGAAGGCATGCTTGAAAAATATGTCTATGTTTTTCTTTATATTTTCTTTTTCTAAACTCATTCTCTCTCTCTCTCTCTCTCTCTCTCTCTCTCTCTCTCTCTCTCTCTCTCTCTCTGTGTGTGTGTGTGTGTGTGTGCGCGCACGCGTGTTGTGTGGTTTTGTGGTCACTCCCATTCATCATTCCAGTCTACAGCCAGATCTTTTATTGCCATCTATAATGAATGAGGCAGAGACATCACACATCTCACCACGAGGCAGTAAGTAGATTGCTTTAGATACTGCTTTCAAGATTGCAATGCTCACCTATCTACTACCTTCCTTTATTGTCCCATGGTCTATGCATTAGGCTCATGTCTGCATTTAAGTTGTAATTCAGTAAAGCAATCAAAATGCTCAGGCTCAAGTAAAAGTGTGTATGTGTGTATATGTATATGTGTGTATATGTGTGTGTGTGGGGGTTATTTTTGTGGAGGCCTGATTTCAAATAGTAATCTTGATTCTGAAAACCCACCTTGTAGAAAGAATTTTAAACAGTTTTATGATATCAGGAGCCAGAAGACCACAATTTCATCTCACTTATTGCTCTCCACTATTTGCTTAGCACTATTTTTTTTTGCCATTTCTGATCCACAGAGATATTTATATAGTTTTAAAATCCAGCTATGTCTTTCTCATTTTTCATTTCATATATTAACTGCTACTAGATAAATGGAACAAAGAAAGATTCCTTAATATAAGAGCTAATCTCATCTTAATCAGAGGATATTAGGGATTTTGGAGATATATAGTCAAGGTTCTCTCTATTAGTTCACTACTCCAAGGTGACATGAGTCAAGCAAGTATTCTCCTGCTAAATAAAAATGTGATAAACAAAAAAAAAGTTAAAAAAACCATAAAAAATGTGATAAACATACAGCTCTTAGTTCAGTAAACAAGTTGATTGCATGGTTTACAGTTCTGGGGCTTTCAGGTGACATAGCTTGCTGTGGCAAGGGTTCTGAAATTATACATGACTCAAGGAAAGTTTCTTTACAGGATCTCATTGCTGTAGCTATGGCTGTCTTAGAATTCACTCTATAGCCCAGGCTAGCCCTACAGCCTACAGAAACAGTTTCTTGGCTAACAACTAAATAAAATGCAAAATTGTTTAAATCTAAATTATCTTTTAAAGTATTTATAAATATTCAGGAGATTTAGCAAGAAGCAGTAAAGCCTATGAGGTTGAATTGGAAATGACTTTTAAAAACATTTAAATTTTAAAAAATTATGTGTATGTGTGTGCTCACACACACAATGAGCATACCTGGTATACCTGGCCAAAAGAGGTTTAGAACTGCCTGGAACTGGAGTTACAGATGGTTGTAGGCCAAGATGTGGGTATTGAGAATTGAACCCAGGTACTCTAGAAGAGCAACCAGTGCCCAAAACCTGTGAGTATCTCTCCAGCCCTGTGGAGATGAGTGATGTTTTGGTTTGGGGTTTTGATTTACTTTGTTTTGGTTTTAAATTAAGGCTTTATAATGCACTTTAGGATTACTGAGAACTTAATGTGCAGTCCAGGCTGGCCTAGAACTCACAATCCTTCTGCACTAGAAGCATGTGCCACAATGCGGGGATTACCGAATGTTTTAGAACAAATAAAATCATAGTCACAGAGCTGTTTGGTTGTATTTTTGCTAGTGATTCGACAACAAAGGTCCTTAGCTCAATGCATTGTGTTCTCAAAGTTAAAATTATTCATATACCTTTGAAGTATATTATAATGCTAGAATTCTTTAAGATTTATTATTTTTAATTATAGGGGAGGGGCTATGTATATGAGTTCAGGCTCCTGTGAAGATCAGAAAACAATACTTGATCCCCTGGAGCTGGAGTGAGAGGTAGTTACCTGACGTTGGTGCTGAGAATTGAACTCAATCCTCTTAACCATCCTTCCAGCCTCCAGATCTTTTAAATACAATATTTATAAGGCATGTTCGGCACTACAAATGACTGATAAGACACTATTATATAACTACCATTCTAAGGTAAGAGGTCAATTTTGAGACAATGTTTTGTTTACAGTACCAACTGGCCTGGATCTTCTGACTCTGTTCCCTCTACATCCAAATGCTGGGGTTATAGACATGTGCTGACTCCAAGGTAAGTTGTTTTAATGTTTTAGCAGAAATACACACTTCACTCATTTTCATAGCTGCTTACCAATTTCTTTTTTTTTTTTTTTTTT
>JAQHUG010000158.1:1173742-1211069 GCA_028555095.1 Dicrostonyx torquatus
GCTGGGGAAAGGGGAGGGGATGTCTCCTACTCTAGCAGGGAGGCTGGGGGCTAGTGTCGAACTTACCCTGAGTTGAACCGGTGGATCCTAAGCGGTGGCACTCACCAGGAACCCGCCGCCATGAAAAGGGAGGGCCTGCTTACCAATTTCTATTGCTAACTGATACATAACAGTTTCTTGAAGCTGTACATCTCACCCCTACTGATTCTCTAATTGTTAGGGTGAAGTCATGGAACAATTTCAGTACAGATGAATATATGTCAGGGATCAGACAATAACTCCACAGAGAATCTATTTACATTCTTGACTATCTTGTAAATTGTATTCCTCTGGTATCTCCCTAAAGAACACTAATTCAAATTCATTGCACAAGGCTTCTGTCACTACAATTTCTTCTTGTAGCCAGTCATGCTAAAAAAGAAGTTTCCCATCCATTATTAATTTCTTATTCTCTGTAGAGCTAAAACAACCTTCCATATTACAACTACACAGTTGTAGCTGATTAATTTTGTCATAGAGTATACAAACATGGATGCCCAGATACAAATTTACATTTTAACAAATTTCCTAAATACCTAATGGACAAAAAAGGCGACTCAAATTGGCATGACTTATTGCCTCACCTCTACTAGTTGGAAACACAAAAGCATTTGCCTTTTTAGCAATGATTTACAAGTATCTCTATGGCAATGCTACCTAGCACATATGATAAAGAAAAATACAGGTCTTTGTAGTTTCCATTTAACATAGGTCATTTACTATCTAAATGGAATTCCCCTACTAAGAGTAATTATATAGTTATATAATTATATAAGTAAATAAAGGTAATTTTCCAGTGATCAGTGAATTCTTAAGCAATATTGTATGTTACACTTTTATAAAGTCTAAGATCACATAGAGTCTATATGTAGTATATATGTAAAAGAAACAGAACAGAGAAATTAGCCTCTACCCTCATACAATATTAAAAACAATGAAAACATATCCATCAAAATCTTTATTGAAGCAAATGTAATACATCACATAAAACTATAAGAGTCACTATACACTTAGTGAATTAGTAGTTCCTTTTTAAAAAAGGCATACTATTTTACCAGAATGATGCATTTGAAAACTGGAAACTGCATAAACCCTTTCCATCATAACTCAACTATTTAAAGCTATATCAAAACACTTAATCAAGCGCCAAGTCAAAAATGCCCCTAGACCAAACAGAAGAAGATATTCATCTGACTTGGCATTATCAATGTTAATTAAGGAGAATCTCATGGAGTAGAAAATAAGAGTATGCATATTTTAGACTTGCCTTGAGCAAAACAGTAAAAATGGGAGGACGCCCCCAGGCTTATTCTAATCTTTTTTTTCTTTTTTTTTGCTTAACAGAGTCCCCCCCTTTGAAGAAATCAGAGTTTTTAATTCCACCCCTTTCCAACGAAATTTATTATGTGTAAAGAAAGGTCTTATAGAAGAAACTTAATACTTACTGGATTTTAGAATAATGGATCCTTTTGTCCAAGAATATATACATTTAAAAATAGATGTCAAAGCATTAACAGAGAACAAAAAAAAATCAGGGAAAATTCTGAACAATATAATAACTTTTTCACACCTTGTCTTTCTGTTGTCTTTTGCGACTCTTGGCAGAGGAGGGAATTAAAGCAGGATTTGAGAGATAATCTTGGCATCTAAAAAGACCTTGATTTACTCCCTGCTGAAACTAAGCAACTGACTTAAGCACTAATCTCATTATGAGGTTTAAAAAACCACCAGTATTACTGTCTGTATTCTGTATGTAAATCATAGAACCAAGTTTAGCCCATACCTGTATTCCACAAAAGTTGGTATTACTATTGTTGCAACTGCTGTTATTCTCTTCTCTTCTCTCTCTCTCTCTCTCTCTCTCTCTCTCTCTCTCTTCTTCACTGTTTTGTTGTTTTAGAATTTGAAATCTCAGGTGTGCTATAATCTCCCTATCAGAAAATAGTGCTTAGATAGCGTTAAATGAAAGCAAGCCATGAAAATGTAATGAGCTTGGTAGAAAACGTAAATATAGTGCTAGGGAAGTGATTTAGCCTTCTAAATCTGCTTGGTGTGTACTTGGATTCTAGCCTCTAGCCATATTGAAGTTACTACCTCCAAACTTTGCAACTATTATGCATTTCCCACCATCTGTGTTTTAGTAAAGTTTATCAGGGATGAGCATTTAGAAAAAATGAAGTTACTGAGTTAAAATCATTACGATGGGAACTCCTTGGGTTTAATTAAATATGGTAGGTGTGCACCAAAATTGCCAGAATATACCCATTAAGTTACTGTTAGAATAACATGCTTAGGTCAAGTTGACTGGGTCAATGTGTCTAGATGTGCTGTATTTTCTGAATATGCCACTGACACATCGATCATAGAAAACAAAACCCCCAAAAATGAAAACAGAAAACAATTTGACAATATTAACTGGCTCTACTTTCTGTCTTTACCAACTCGCATTCTTCAAAAATTCATGATTATGTATCATATACATTATTGTCTATTATACACATCGTTGTTTATAGGAGAAATGTGTTTATCATCAGTTCAACAAACGAAAAGGAGTCATAAGAAATTCTAGGTACATTATGTGGAAATAAGGCTGGCAAAAAACCCTCAAGACAGACATGGTAGTGCTTATTCTTCTCTAACCAAAAGGCTGACTAAGATTGGAGGTATGCTGTGGGAGATTAAGCTCTCTTGCTTACCAGTTTCATTATCTATGGCCAGCAGAAAGCTCAGCCACCTGTAGGAGAGTCAGAACTTCAAGCTTTGAGCATTCCAGCTTGAGTCCCCCTTGGGCATCAGGTCTTATGTTCTTCTAATAAACTTAACCTGAGGGCCTATTTCCCACTTCCTGGGATGTACCCTTAAACACTCTGGCCATATTTGATACTATGTCCTCTTGTATTGCAATGACAGAAACTAAGAAATTGTGTCTTCAAAAATAAATCCCTGTTGTTGCACACAGTAGCCAATAAAGTCAAAACAACCCAAATTTCCAACTGGTGAATAGATATTAAAAATGTGATATGCCTGTGCATACAATGGAATGCGAGTCAGCATTAAAAATGAAGTACTATAACATGATATAACATAATATCACTTATAAGATTATGCTAAGTGAGAGACCATCACAAAAGAGCATGGATTATACAAATTCATTTATATGAAGGGTAAGGAATATATACCTCCACAGAAGAGAGTTAATAAATTGGTAATATATGTGTCTGTTGCTGGGGATTGGTCACAGGACAAAGGAGAAGTGCGGAAAAAATGAGTACTGGGTGTCATTCTGTGATGAAGAAAATCTTCTAAAGTTGAACATGTGATGACAACTGCACAACTCTTGAGATTATGCTGTCAGCCAATGAATTATATAAATTACGAGGGTGGATTGCATGAAATGGAAAGTATATATCAAGACACTTTTGTAAAAATGAAGTTTTGGATTTCAAATTTTATCTTTCAGAACACTGAAAATAAATTCACAGTGAAAACAGCCATTTTTTTTTTGTTTTTTTTCCCTAATGTACAGGACTCAACATGTATGGTATACACATGTCTGTAGAATTACTTGTACAAGATATCCAAAACTTTCACACGATCTGTACGTTTCCTAAAAACATCCCCAATAATCCTAAAAACGCTCAAGTCTACGCTAACCTAAACTGAGTTGTTTTTGTTCAAATGGAAACACAACCTACGGAGACATACGAAAGAAACTGTAGAAAGAATCGAAGAAATAAGGAAAACCAATGAAGACACCTTGCTTCTGTCACAGCTCACCTTACAAAAAGGATTTTCCCTCCGCTCATTTACATAATACAAGCACGTACCTGGAACTCAGGAGACAGGGGCATGTGAAACACTCTTCCATACCTTTGAAGAGCTCATATTTGAGTGTGTGGGGAATTGTCTATTTCTATTCCACAGCAACAAACATTAGGTGACTGCAAAATGATTGGGAACCATGCTCACTGCTAAAGCTAAAACTACACAAGTTACTTACTTTGACAATTACTCCTTTGGTTTACTAGACCATCATAAGAAGTGGAACACACAGGAAATTAATTGCTTATGACCTACGATTACAGCAGACAGAGAGGCGCTTTATGGCAATCGACACATAAGATTACCTTTTGATTATTAAGACAAATATATAAATGGATGGAGTTAGCCGTTTCCAGGATCAATTCAGCTGGGTAAGAGATAAAAAAGACCAAGCCTCTTCTAGCACCCCAGGTGTTCTTTCTACATGTACTTTCTTCCTAAAAAGAGTCCTTTCTCCATAGGCTTCCATGTCCTCTAAGACTGCGACCTTCCCCTACAACTCCATTAGGCACTGGCTCTGTGGATTGGAACTAGCTCATCAACAAGCCACACATGGTCGATATACTGAACATTCATCTGTCAGGAAGAGGAATAGCTTCCTAAAGAAGCATCACATAGGACCATATAGTAATTTATACATTCTGTAAATTCACAGGAACCTGTTACTTTAAAGCTACATTTGCATTTCTGTTAAAAGGTAAAGGGACAAAAAAAAAAAACCCAAACACCTCCCACTGTGTTGACTACGCATGTTAAATATGTGATACGCAGTAGATATGTGATACTTAAAACATTTTTTTTCATTATTCTAGTGACAGAAACAAAAGCTGCCTTCCCAAAAGCTAACCAGTGAATGAATAAGTAAGAACTTTCCGGCAGTGAGTTCACTGTATCAGAGTATTGGTGGAATCTTTTGTTTGTGGTTTAACTGAAAACCCAGATCATGCCAGACAGCAGTCCACAAAAAAGGGTACAAAGACTTTTCTATATCTACTGGTGATAATTTCACATGCTCCTTCGCATTTAATGAACTCATTCTTGAGGACTCAGTGTTTATACAGCAATTGCCTCAGTACTAGCACATATCCAGGCCTTATGTGCAGGCTCCTGGGGTAGCTACTTCCTCTGATCTCCCCTGAAAAGACAAAGGCCAGACTGCAACACTTACAATAGAAAGTTAACTATTCCTCTCTTTGGTTGGTTTATTACACACTTGAAGTTTTTAATCAAGGTATGTTCCGTATAGCATTACAATTGAGTTTGAGGTCAAGTCAGCAAGGGCAGTATTGGGTTAAACATAATTAATTTCCATTCTATCCTCAATGCAAACATTAATGTGACAAGGATTCCCTTACACAAAAGCTTATCTGTTCTGGGAATATATTTCCTTAAAGTCTCTCAACGACATTCTCTGAACACATTTTGGGCTATAATAAGCTAGATTCCATGTATTTTCTTTAAAGGTAGTCCTTCCACAATTATCAAAAACCACATAGGGTTTACCTTGATCTTTTCTATTAAATGTTGGTGAGTATACAAGTCAGTAATTATACACAGCATAACGCTGGTTCATAGTTCAGAGCCATCAGACTAGGAATCCATGTGGTAGCTGTATGCAGTGTCTTTTATAGTCTAGATACCAAGTCTTTTGGATATAGGGCTGTAACGATTGAATAAAATAGTACACGAACTCAGAAGAGGTTCTGTTCACAACAAGCATTCAAAGGACAGCTATTTGTCTTTGTTGCCCAAATCCAGGAAAATTGCAATGTTTCTTTAGTATATCCCATATTTCCTTCATCTAATATCATGCGTTTGCAAAAATGTTGCTTCTTACCTCCCTGGATACAGGGAAGTTCCAATGGAATCTGAAGTTCAGTCGAGGGCATCCCTAGTATGCTCATTCATACCACAGATCTGACTGCTATGGCTCTTAAAAATCTACCCTTTTGGAAAAGGAACATATTTATAGACATGTCCTTGAATACAAGAATTTAGTAGATCAAAGACCCTATGCCCATCGTCTGCCCCTTTGCAAATAGAAGTTGCATATAGAATAGAAGTCAAACTCCTTAATATGACTTACAAAGTCCTTTAGAAAGGACTTCATTCCACTACACTTATTCTCCTCATTTCATGGCATACATGATTCATAGTTCTGTCAGTCAGGAAAACGCTTCCTTTCCCTGCTGTAGCCTAGGAAACGGCTGTCATTAACCTTATACTCCCTTTGCAGAGATGTCTCCACTCTCTGACAGAATTCATCATTGACCTTGTTGCTCATCTAGAGCACTTCCTATGCTAGATTTTAATTGCTCATGTTTCGATATTATTTCATTAAGTGTTGAGCTCCATAAGGTAAGAAACAGACCTTAGTCATCGTTGAGGTCTCACGTTAAGTATTCAGCTAGTAACGCTGGATTTAAATGAAATTATATGCTTGGGCTTATTCTGTTGTCACAGGATGGTCTAGTAGTGAAGTCTACAAGGAGAATGGGTGGGTGGGGCCATCTAACAAAGGAAATGGGGTTGTATATATGTAAGCTTTTATCCAATCTGTCTCAAAGAGATGCCTGCTGTATCCATAAACTGTGAATATTCTAATCACCAGAGGGTTGCTTCAGTTTTTCTGTAGAATGAAACAGTCTGTGGCTCTCCAATCTGCTATTCCAAGATTCTAAGTGCAGCAGAAAACCATTCGACTGTTCTTCTGATTTTGGTGATGTCAGATTCTTAGACTGAGGGTCATGGAATGTAGCGACAACTCTAATCTTAAAGTAGTTCCTACGTTCATAGGTCTAGAATTTACATGTAAATGCAGCGCTCTAAGGCGACTTGAATACATTTACTACAGCTAGACAATCAAAAAGAGATAATTAGGTGAAAGAAAAAGAATAAGGAGTAATTCTTGGTTATTCTTTCACTCCTAAGAAAGAGATGCCCCAAACCGGTCCCCTCCGATTTTGATTAACTTGGAAAAAACTGAAGAATACTAGTTATACTACTGTGAATTAGAACTCAGCCTCTGATTATTGGGGACTCTATCTCTGGTTTGTGGACATCTCCTCTCTGCCTAAATAAAGCTGTGATGGTTGACCCAATTCTAACACAGTTTTTGAGATACAGTGTTTGCCCTTCAGCTCTTCATCATTCTTGCCATAAAAGGCATGGCTGTTTGATTTATGGTGTTTAACTAGCTCCCTTTATCCAAAAAAGGTCCTGTAGCCCTCTGTTTTGTAGCCTATGTTGCCAAGCAACATAAATGCCTAGTTTCATTAACCTTCTCATATACAATGCTAACTTGAACAAATGTTAAGAATCGGTCTCTAGTTTCCAGTGGTGTCACCTGGACATGTCAAGACTCTGTGATATACCCCTCATCTTTGCTTACGCTAATTCCCCTCCTGCCACATTTAAGAAAGGTCACAAAATTGGTCTTCCATTCGAGACCAGGCCTTCTCTTGCACCCTGGTGCCCTTTAACCTCTCTTTCTCTCTACTGCTTCTTTTGAGAAAATGCTCTCATTCCCAAGTCCTCTTCTCATCTCCTGGCACATTTTTTCCAGCATATACAAAGTAATTAGAGATTTTAAAATAAAAAGAAGAATAGAATCAGAAATATGTGACAACATGTAAAATAATTCCAACAAAAG
This sequence comes from Dicrostonyx torquatus, assembly GCA_028555095.1. Classification (NCBI taxonomy): domain Eukaryota; kingdom Metazoa; phylum Chordata; class Mammalia; order Rodentia; family Cricetidae; genus Dicrostonyx; species Dicrostonyx torquatus. The sequence goes on from JAQHUG010000158.1 coordinate 1,181,256, forward strand.
TATTTTTGTAAATGTTTACATATGTAAAACCTATCTTTATTATTATAAATTATTATTATGTTTTGTTCTTTTTAACCTTATACACTTCTTGAGTGTCCTCTAAAGATGAATTTTAAATATGTGAATATTTACAAATATATTTGTGGATGGAATTATTTTACATACTTTGACAAGGTCTTCCTCCTTTATTGAATGCTCTGTACAAAAAGTAGGAGAAAAGGGACTGTAACAGCAATTTCTTTCTTATAGACTGCTGGCATTCACACACGAGGATGATACCAGGACCATCACTCAACTTCTGCCCCACTCCATTTAATATCTTCTAGCCTCCTGGTTCCCAAGGAAAGACTTCCACAAATTCTGCTGAGAATTCAAGCATGGGATTTTCTTGAACTATCAACCCTGGATGCAAAAAAAGTCTATCTTTTGGCTATGCACCTGTCAGAATTTGGAACCCTTCCTGTATTCCCCCCAGAGCTGTTGTCCATCGGAGACATCAGCTTGACCTGCTACTTGATATAGCATGGAAATTGGGGCTGTCTCCCCATTTGTACAATCTACTGAACTCTTGAATCACCTCTTGCATAAGCTCCTTTTTGTCCTAAAAACATGCTTTCCTAATGCCTTGTGGTTCTTTTGATTGAAATTTACCTACCACACAGCTATACGAATCTCTATGCTTACACATAAACTTCATGTACACACAAAACATAGACCTTGGTGTAAATATAAGGGTCTCAATTCTAGTGGACACCCAGGGATGGCTCCTTATTTGTCCTAGAGTGCTATTGCTGTGATAAAACTCCAGTACTAAAAGCAATTTGAGGAAGAAAGGGTTTATTTTCCTTATACTTTCACATCATATAAGGAAGTCAGAACAGGAACGCAAACATGGCAGAAACCTGGAGTCAGGAACTAAAGCAGAGACTATGGAGGAACACTGTTTATTGGCTTGTTTTCCATGGCCTTATCATCCTGTTTGCTTATAGTACTCAGGACCAACAGCACTTGGGTGTGGCACCACCTGCAGTATGCTGGACCCTCCCAAATCAATCATGAACCAAGACAGTATTCCACAGACTTGCGTACAGGCCAGTTCTGTAGGGACATTTTCATAATGTCTTAACACTCCCTCTTCGCAGAAACATCTAGGATTGTGCCAAGTTTACAGATAACAACCAGCACACTATTCTAGGTGAGGAGGTCTATACTCCTCAGTGTGACACCATGCTCTGTCTCTCTTGCACAACAGATGGCTTCATCACCTCCCTTTCTTTGTCTTCTTTTGAGATTATGTTTCACTGTGCAGACCTGGCTGGCCTAGAACTCACTATATAGACCAGGCTGGCCTCAAACTCACAGACATCTACCTGCCTTTGCCTCCTAAGTGTTAAAATTAAAGGTTTATGCCCCCACACCTGGCTATAATGAAGGGTTTGCAAATACCATTCTGTCATTCTTTGTAGTACTTCGACTTACTCATCTCTGGCTGCCTGCCCCCAGCCCTTGACCCCCACTTTCACTCTTTCAGTTTGGCCACTTAACACTTTGGACTATCATATAGACCAAAACAAAGGAAATGGACTGAAGATGCCTGAGCCTGTGAAGACTGATAGCAATGAAATCAGGACCTAAGGACATTAGGCTGTTTACAAGGTACAAGAACAGGTCAATAGTGTCCACCTAGTTCAAACCAGTGATATAAGTAACCAATCTAAAACTTCTTGAAATGTTACATAATCTTGTGTGAATATTGGAAGAATGAAACAAAGCAAGATAAAACCAAATCAAAGCTGTAAAGATCTGGTTACCAAAGAACCAAAGCATATGAAAGGTACTGGGTAGGTACTACAAATCTGCTGAACCCGATGCTGTCGTAAAATATGAAATAATCTTAATTGTCTTTAAACTTCACAGTCAGATTCATATTTGCCTGCATTTTAGATTTAGGAGCAACCTAACAAATTTACTATGCAGACAGTAATTTGGCAAGGATAGACTTAAGTTAGGAGACTACAGGCTTTCGTGTACACAGGAGAAAAGGTAAACCGTGAGTTCACAGTGCTAAGGACATAGGATGGGATGAACTCTATCAGTAATCAGCTGGCTTCTGTCAAATAAAGACAAACTCTAATTATCTGTGGTTAACAAGTGAAACATGAATGACAGGTTAAGCCAATGAATGCTACCAATGGCAAACTTTTAAGAGACACTTTCAAAAAGATCCAGAGAGATATTTAGCTTTATTCTTATGTTTATGAGGGTGCTGGTGGGAGAGACACCCAGAGCCAAGTATTTGGAAAAATGTAATTTTAAAATTCTATGTTTATGAGAAAGCTATGCTTGGTACTAATCAAGGCAGAAGGAAGTATTTTGAAATGTTAATAGAACTAAAAAAATAATAAAAGCTCAAATGAATGTTTTCCTTTATGAAATTAGGTTTGTGAAATATTTGTTTTCGAAACTACATGTACGTGTTAAAACCAAAATAGATTCAGCTCCAGTTCAATTCATTTGTTCATTAATTTATTCAACAAATAAGTATTGAATGTTATGTATAAGGAATGGGAGAAAAGGAACTCTAATAGTAAAGCTAAGATAAACCCAAGATGGCCAGGATTTGTCTCCAGTGCTTGAACTGGCTTTTTGGGGCCCATTCTCTTTGGAAAGATGCTTTGTTCAGCCTAGATTATAGGAGGGAAGCCCTTGGTTCTGCCTCAAAGTGATGTGTTAGACTTTGTTGACTCCCCCCCCCATGGGAAGCCTTACCCTCTCTAAGAAGTGGATTGGGGTGGGACAGTTGAAGGTAGGGGAGTGGACGAAGGGGAGAGAGAGGGAACTGGGATTGGTATGTAAAATGAGAAAAAATTGTTTTAAAAAATTAATTAAAAAAGGGAAAAATTATATACCCAAGATGTATCTAGAATAGCCACCTTGAGTTTTTCCAGGGCACCGGTCCAGAAAAATTGTGAAAAATAATAATTAATAGAATTACTAACATATATAGTCAGGAATTGGAGTCTCCAACTAACTCTCCTTTGCTAACTGCAATGTGAACAAAATTCACATTTGTAGAATAAGGACATCAAATATCCACAGATATTTGCTATTTAGATATACTAAATAAACACTAAATATACACAGATACTTACATACACTCAAAGTCTCCATCCAGAGCATTGAGTGCAATACTAACTTTAAATATCTTTGCCCATTTTCTCTACAAGTAGGCTATTATTTGCCATTTTTGCAGCCTACTTCTGACTTGGGAAATATCCAGGCTGGCAGGCACAGAGAAAGAGAATCTAGTGATTTCCTAGGCTTTCTTAGGGAGGGAAATAAGAAATTAAAGGCTTTGAAAGCAACACCCAATGCAAAGGTCATAGAAGCAGAATGGTCCTGAATCTCTTTCATAAAACTCCAAGAAGACAGAAGAGGACAGGACAGAGAAAACGAGGAAGGCCGTTTCCAAGAGGGAGACACTTCTTTGGGATTTCAGTGGGAGGTGAAAATAGAACTGAGAAGAAGAAGAAAAGAAAAGACTCATTCTGACCTTTTCAAGATAACCTCCAGAAAGACTCACATAATGGCAGAGGCCTCATTTTGGAGCACTAAGTAGCCCTGCTCTATAATCTTTCTTTCAGAGAACAAACCCTCCCATTTTCAGTGACAATCCTGGATATATTTCAGGGTAAAGTGGTTGAACTAGTTTATTCAAGGACATTTGTTCTTTGCAAAGTCTCTCAAGGTAAGGCATATTCTAGGGAATAAACCCGATTTCTATGTAGATGACATTTACATAGAATGGCTCTTTATTTTCTGAACCAAGGTAGAGTTGGCTATTTTGAGTGTGAAAAAATAAACCTGGTATGAATTTATGTCTACCACTGGCTGACTGGGAAATCTGGGGCATGCTATTTGAACCTCTCTCAGCCTGTGCTTTCTCATCTAAAGAAAGGAGATGTGTACTTCTTTGTACAGCTTTTAAAAAGATTAAGCGATCTAAAATATATTAAAGTACTTTCAAAATGAGGAGCTGGTAGTGTTTCTCAGTGGTAGAGTAAGCATGCATGAGGTCATGGACTCAGTTCCCAGTACCAGAAACGGTGCTCTGAAAATGATGAAATGATACATAAATGAGTGTAATCGGTATTCCTCCCCAACACTCATTGACCTAGTTACCACGCCATCGAGGGAGCATGTGCAACCCATCAACAAGATCTATATCCTGACTAATGAGCTAAAATATGTACTAAGCAATGGTAATGATTATATACTAGAAAATGTACGTACTCTTCAGGAGTATCAGATTGTGTTTATAGGGGGAAATCCCAATCCTTTTTTCTCTTTTGACTTTGATAAATATTTAATATGAATGACTACTAGCTATTATTGCTACTTATTATTAGTGACTCTTCCCAGTAAAATAATAGGAGAGGAATCTTGGATTTCATTCCTACTTTTACAAATAGAGCTAAAAAAATAAAGTTATCATTAATCTTCTCTCCACAAATGTATACTATTATATTATTACTAGCAATCATGTGACCTCTTTGCTATATTCTTAAGTTTATATCATATAAGCATGATTACATGATCTATAGTGTTTTACCAGACACTTCCTGAGTAGGGAAGTATTATCACTATGGTAGGAACTACTAGAGGAACAAGATGCTGATCACCGAATGGCCAGGACTCATTTGAAGGAGGTACAGACAATGATGGATAAAAGGGAAAACTTCCCTTAGTTTTCTTGGCAAAATCTAAAGTGATATAGGCTGACAGCGAGGATGAACATGACCCAGAAAGTAGATGCAAACACAATCAAAATACTGGCTACAGCAGCATGGTTAGTAGAGAAGAAGGGGAAATTAACAAAAGAAAGTTGAGAGAACACAGTGGAAGGTTTGGACGCCCTGCTGAGAAGCTGGGTGTTTGTTCAAGATACAGAAATCCAGTAAAGTAAGAATGCCATGATAGGTCTTGGTTCTGGAAAGATACACAAAGAGTCAGTGCAGAGGATTTATTGGGAAAATGGGCGAGGAACTCAAGGGAAGCCAATTTGATAAAGAGCTATGGCCAGAGGTCAGGGGTATTAAGAGCTGAAAGGCTAGTAGCGGCAGAAGGAACTAGATGAAGGGCAGCCTGCTTTTTCATGCTGAGGTGATATTCTCCCTCAGGGCACTGGGTCTCAAATACAGTGTGTCCTCTAGATTAAGAGGTCTTGCTGCCTTGGGCTAACCAAAAGAGATGAAAGTATTTAAGTGCTACAAATTTGAGCAGTCTGGCCTTTAAAGACTTGCCTGGCGGCACTGTCTGTAGAAAGGCGCACTGTGATTACAGGTGATTATGTGAAAAGGTTCCCTTAACCAAGGTACCCGTGGCATAGTAAAAGTAAAACAAAAGGAAGAGGTCAATGATTTGTATTATCTTGACACCACACAATAGTCTAGATCCTTACAATTTATCCGCTTTAGTCATCATGAATTTTCTTTTTTAATAATTGCGCTTTATTTTTTACAGGTCATGGCTGACACCTGGAATTGCCTACCTAATCTGCTATGACGATGAGCAAAAGTAGTAACTTCTCTACTTGATGATGAAAAATAAGAGGAAATACTGTTCCCAATTATGACAAAGCCAATGAATCTACTTCCTCTAATGTTTATGGTAATATGCCCAAACACATAAAATTTATATAATTGCAAATTAAATCACTTGGTTTTTCTCTTAAATTCTATTCTCAAATACAAATATATCAAAACCTATGGAACACATGCAATAAACCCAATATCCCCATTAGCATTAATCCCCTCACACCTAAATTAGGAGTTATTTATTAATCATGCTACATGGCACTCATTTTCTTCTTTCAGACAAGAAGTGAATCTGCAAAAGGAGCTGAACAGATTATTTTCGCAAACAGTTAGACATCGAATGACTAAGTGAAGACTCCTGGCACTTGTCTCCGTGTGCAAGTGTGTGCACTCCGCTTACCAATGACACAGCTACAAAGAAAACTCACCTGTTTTCTTCCTCAAGATCTGCTAGGATTCTCTCTAGCTCCCCTCTTTCCTCACTCTCTAAGGAAATCAAGATCTGGGCAGGACTACGAGGCTGGCTCAGGGGGGAGTCCTGGTTCAAACTTTGGCAGTAATGCTGGATTAACAAATGTTCATCATCTCTGGAAAATAAAATCAAAGGTTTTGGTTTTTCCACCCCCCTCTTATTTTGTTTTGGGGTCAGGGACTCAGGTGTGTATTTGAAAATAGAAACATTTCTTTGCTCTAACAATTAGTCAGACCTTCCGTTCCCCTATTCTGAATTCATTTAGGTACCATTGTAATGATGGACAATTTAAATTGTTTCTTTTTTCAAAAATCCACATGAAACTTACTGGTCTATTTACACAGATAAATGAAAGACAGAATTATAGAAATACTTGGGAGTCTATTTTAACACTTTAGCCTGTTATCAACTAACAAGTATTTTTTTTTAAAAAAAAATGGCCATTTAATTCTTTTACTAGTAAGTCTGTCAAGATGATCTGTTCATTAGCCATGGTACTGATTGGGCAGGGAGGAGGGAAACATAGTTCTTAAATTAGAAAACAGCATCTTCAGTGGAAGGCAAAAACCTGAAAGAGCTGCTTCAGCCAGCTAATTTTAACGTATAGGTCTCAGAGGTGGGATGTCAGCAATAATTAACCTGGGGGTAACTGGTTGTTTTAAATACTGTTTAGATATAAAAACAAAATTGAAAGGGGTGGAGACATTAAGATGACTGATTAAAAGAGGATAAGAACATCTCATTTCTTAGGCTGAATCTTAGGCACTATTTCTGTTGCAGGGAGGGCAGGGGAAGGTGTATTTTGAGAGGCAGTTGCAGTCTTCTGGCAAGAAGGAACTTTCTCATGACATGCAGGAGAAATCTCTCTAAGAATGAAGTGCTCTAAGTTTTTGAAATCTCCCATTGTACCTCCAGGTTCTAGGAACTTCATTTTCTTCTTAATGAAATGCCAAAGCTCCTTGTTTCTGGTTCCATGGCGTTATCATGTGTGTATGCTACCTTTTGCATACCCACTTAATTTTGGTTTTCCGGAGGGGATTTCTGCATAGCCCCAGCTGGCCTTAAGTTGGCAACCCTTCTGTCTCAGCCTCCTGATTCCAGGCATGTGTCTGCATGCCTAGCATACCAGAGCTGTTGCATTCTCAGTTTGCAAATATCAGGTCCTTAGGAAAATGTTCTCATGGCTTCCATTTCGTTGTTAGTCAGTAGAGCTAAGTGGTGGAGATGTTACTAATTAAGTAATCATTGGAGCATTGGGATACACTGCAGTGGGTGACTACTTGCCTAGCATGCATAAAGCCCTCCTTAACACCACAAAAATAATGATAATAATGAATATTATGATTTTTAGTGGCATTAAAAAGAAACATTTCAATGAAATCAGCTGATCCGTCAAAACTGCTCCTAAATAACATATTTTGCTAAACAACAGAGTGAAAATGGATTGCATGTCCTCAGAATGAGCTACAGCTAAATTTTGTTGTAAAATCAATCAAGGCTTTATTGCATAGCTAATATATTACTACCCTCCTCAAATTCTAAAATTTTATTGCTAGGACTTCCCACATTTAACTGGAACCTATAATTGTTGTTAAGTTTTCTTGCTGTTCTCTTCGGCAGTTCCATGACTGCCAGACACTGTCATGTGGATACACTCTAAATTAATGTGGAAGTGTGAGCGCATCCTCAATACAAAACTGGGAAGCCAAAAAAGCTAACCATTCAAGCCTTTATACTGAGTTGGTTCTTTAGCTACTCACTTTCCTGTTGGAAGATCACATAACGGCATCACAGTTTTAATTGGGAAAAGGATATTTGTTTGAAGTAAATGACTGGCTGTTGACATCTCTCTTATTATATTGGTCTCCTCTATGTACTAAATCATTTGGAATTCAATAATTACCTAGAAATCCCACTTTCATACAATTCTCTTTGGCTTAATCCTTATGAAGGTCTCTTTCTCATCTGAGCAAGATGCTGGGGTCCCCTACAAACTACATGGGATAACTTTGCTATGCTTCCATTTGCCTATTCTCTAAGATAAGATGTTAAATTATTGTCTTACCATGTCTTATCAAACTAAAAGTATTACTGCACTTTGACTAACATTCTTCTCTCCATGTTATTTGTTTGGTTAGTGGGTCCTCTGTTTCCTCCATATCCTTATGTCTCTTCCTCCCTAATCAACATCTACTTGGATCATAGTAATAGTCCTCTGTATTCTGTACTATGAGCACTGCTCTAAACTGGTGATGATGCCTCTGCTGTGGAGCCAAGTGTGTTCTTGGCCACTTGTAACAATAATACATCTCCTTCTTAGAGTGTGATCAAGCTACCTTATCACCCTACTGACAACCTGAGACCTGCATTTGTCTTCCCTCATCTGGGAACACTTCACAAGACTGCCTTTCTATATGATACTAAAGCACAACAGTCCAGTGAAGAAAAAGGCTAACAGTATATGGGAATAGAAATTCTCTATGAAGATCACACTTCCACTTCTCACAAGTGGAGGAAATCCTACTGAGTTAGTACTTTCAAATGTCATCTTCCTTACTCCAGTGTGCTAAAAAATTAGCCTTTGATCTAAGTGTCTGAAATCAGTCATTTATAGTCATAAGACATTAAATGTAAGTAAGGCGTTTTTTGTTTTTGTTTTTGCTATTCTGGATTAATGCTTGTATTTGTATGAGCTCATTCTGTGCCAGGTTTTAAGAACTAAAGAAAAAGTCAATGAATGGCTCCTTGAAAGATCAAATGAATGTGATGTTAATTCCTATATCCTGTTTTTTCCTACCTCTGAATCCCTCATAGCAATTTTATTGTCAGGAACATTTTGTAAAAAGAGATAGGATACTTACATGCTCTCATTAGGAGAGATGCTATCATTTAGATAAGATCCATTGCTGTTTTCCATTTCTGCTAGCCTGATAAAAAACGTAAAAGCTCATTAAAACTTATGTGACTTCTTAGAATCTATTCAAGACCTATGCGAACATTCCTGAAAACTAAAGAATAACTCATGGCAAGAGGAGAAAGGAATCCTTCAAATTAAAGGATGTGTGTGTTGTTTTAACCAGTTGAAGCAGCTAGTTAGTAGCTTTGCACTTTTAATGTAAAAACTACGGGAAGCTGTTTTGTTGCTGTTTTGGGGGGAGATTTTCCCCCATAGATCAATCTTTCTTTCTTGAGAAGCAGTCTTTGTTTGCAGAAGAAACTCTTCCCTAAAAGCAAATCCACACCTTACACTACCCCTTGTCTTTTAAGACAATTATTGCCTTTCACTGATGATAGACGTATATAGCTAATTAATGCTTGCCACAATGGAAGAGCATGTCCAGTAGTCAGGAGGTTGATAAAGGATGGATTCACAAGTGTTCTATATGTTCTGTCACAGATTTAATAATAAAGCCTTTTGACAACCAGAAAAAGTTGAATAAACTTATTTAACAAGCACAAGATATATTTAGTAGTTCAGCGTTTAGGAATAAAAGTTATCTTAAATACAAAGAAAGTAGTAGAGAAAAGTTCAAGAGTTAGGAAAGTTGTATCTTCTTAAAGTACATCACGTCAATGAAACACAAACAAAAAGTCAGGGCGCTCACATTGTTTAGGTAACACAGTATCATTTCTCTACAGATTAATATCTAGTCTAGTAGTTTGGAAGGAGGTTAGAGGGCTTACAGGCCAATTAAGCAAATGTGTTCAGAATATAAAACACAACAAAGCTACCAGAAATGTTGAAAAGCCAGGGCTAAATAAGATTGCTCTGGACCCATGCTGTTGTTGATATCCAAAACCTCCATGCAGGAGAACGGCATGCACGTTAGGGGGCAAGTTGATTAGTAGAAATCAGAAAGGATTGAGGAGGAAGGAAAATATTTGTTTAAAATTATTATAGGTTAGCTTTCCTTGGTTAGTTATTTCAATCAATATTTCCCTGGCATTCAACTAGTCTCATACCTGCTAGCATAATGCTCAATGCGTGAATGAGTATCATCGTGTGAAAGCTGGGGGGACGAGGCAGGCCTATAAGGCAGAAAATGTGATTAGTCATAGATACCACCCATTAATGGAGAAATAGACCCCACCACACACTCCTGTTATATGCACGGCCTAGAATGACTTTATTCTAAGCCTATGGATAATGCACATGTAGGTAGGTAGCTGCTCTTGTGTATAAGACAGCATCAAATATTTTAAATTGAAATTTGGGAGGTGATTTCTGCTTTTCCTTAAAAGCCATAAAAATAAAAGAAAAACTCTCTAAAATGCTTCAATTACACAAAAAGGTATGGGGGGGAAAATCTACACAGCATTACCGGAAACAGCTTACACACATCTAGGAAAACATCTTCGGGTTGACTGTAAACTATGTATCCTTAGCAGATTTACAGTCAAGAAGTTTAGATCCACTGAGGCTATTCCATTCTAGCACTTCTTTAAATTCTATCTAAGAAGACGTCTACAGAAGGGAGCTACCTGCCAATTTAATGGGAGCATTATGCTAGTATGCTATAGAAAACACGGAATGACTCAAGATCATGTAAGCATTTTTTAAAGACTATCTAAATTCAGTAAGATGTCATGTATCTAAAATAATTCTAGCGTGCACTCAAATCCAGATGGGCAAATAAGAGAAAAGGGTGAGTTTAAGTTCTGTAGGCAAAATCAAAAAGGCCCTTTCTTCAGTAGACAGGCAAGAATTGTGGTAGGGTTACCTTTTTTCAGACTTCACAGCTGATCTACTCATTATTTTGGAAATTTTTATATCTTTTGGGTTAACTTTACCAAAAAACAAAATTTTTTCCAAAACCCAGTTTGGACTTGTGATTTTTGCCCTATGGAAAAAGAATAAAAGATTTCTTCCCTTTCTCTCCTAATACAGAAAGGACTTAGGTAAAGAAAGGCATGAAGCCAAAATGCAGTGTAACATGCTCAGTGAGGTCTGTTGTTTAGTCTAATACCCAAACAGCTTTCAAAGACTTGGCCTGAACATGAAGATGAAAATGTTTGATTTTCTTCTTAAATTTCTGTGTGTATGTATATACACATACATACATACACACACACACACACACACACACACACACACACACACACACACACATATATATATGTGAAAATGAATGGATACATACTGATAGGTTTGCACAGAAAATATGCTGGAAATTTCTTTTTTAAATATGAAACATTGTGTTAAGATAATTACAACATACTTAAACTAATGACCAGGGCATTGGAGGCCTTCCTTGAGAGATAAAGGTTTTATCATATTGTGGAGGTCAAGTGTAAAATATGAGGCCAGTGTTGTCTAGGTCAAGTGTAAAACATGTTTACATTTTCACGTGAAAGCAAAAGAGACAACTATTCAACTTAATAGGCAGATCTAAATATTCCCATAGGAATCTTCACTATATTTTGGAATTAATCTGCTATTGTTATAGAATTTTGAAAGTTTATTACTAGAAAGCTACAAAGTTTCATATAAAATATGTATATATAACTATATATATATACATATATACATAAAATAAGCTAAAGCCTACTATCGAGGAAAACATATTAGCAGTAATTTTCATTATAATAGTTGCTATAGTGTATAGACAGAAGAAAGAAAACATAAGACCTTGCAGCAAAGCTACAGCAGGAGAAGAGGGCATGTAAAACCAAAGCGTGTTAATGCAATCTTATCAAAAGTCTTCTACGAAGCTGTAATTCTTAGCCTCAAGGATAATATCCTCAAGGATAATTAATATACTTTATATATTAATGCACATAGTACCTAGTGCAGCTTGCATAAGTATACGAACTTGTAGTAGTTAGTGATCTGGAAAAGTACAAGAGGCACTTGCTAAACCAGACAAGAAGCCAAAAGAAAGTGCTGGTCAGAGTAGAATAATTTGAAAACCAAGAATTAGTAATAATTACTCCAAAAAAATACCTTAAGTATTAAGCCTCCAAAAACACTTTTAAAGGAGGATAATAATATGGCTACTGCTTCCTGCTTTGTAAATACAGAGCAATATACCAACCAGGATCATTTCCAATTATCCCTAAGAACCCATTTGGCCAATGCCATCTCACGCATGCATGTGAGAATTCCATGAGTAGGTTCTCATTTACTTAGATTTCAAAGCAGAGGAGCTCCAACAACATTGCCAGCCTGCCTCATTTGTGGATAAACAAAATGAAAGGCCTATCCTGGATTCAGTTTAAAATACTATGACAGCTACAAAGAAACAAGGGTTTTGTCCAAGCAAAAACAAAAGATCTGTATCTCTGGAACCTGTCCAAGTCTGTGTTCCACATTAAGTAGAATAATTACCACTATTATCATAAGATGCTCCTATCAACTATATTTCAACAAAATAAAACATGTTAGTACCTAATTCTTCTGCTTGAGTGGGATATGTTTACAATAGATTTTTCTATTTTATTAGAAAAGTCTGAGTAAAAAGTATTAAGAGTATTAAAGAAAGTACAGACTAGCATGTGGATTTGTTTTCTTCCTCCAAACTAGAACTCCCCACACTCATTGAATAATCTAGCCAACTTTTCCTAAAAAGGCAACCAAAGAACATGTTTTAGTTGTTACAAAAGATAAATTAATAAATAAGCCATTGATTTTGAAAGTGCTTCAAGGATTAAGAAAGACAAACGTCCGTCCTCAATTTAAAAGAAGTCACTGCAACCCGACTGTGATACTATCTCATTAACATAGACTGGATCTTCTCCATTCCTTCCAAGGAACTGCTTCCTATTCCTTTTAGTCAAACATTAAAAAATTTCTTCTGAATCCTAACTTTTTAGACTTCCTCCCTGGTTAAACTTCCTCTGGCAGAGTAAATCTATCTACTTGATCATCTCAGTACGTCAGTAGACCAAGTTTCAAAATTGCTTAGTTATGAAGGCTTCTGACTTCCGCAAACAGAATGCTCAGGTTGGGGAAAATAATTACCGTCATGCAAAACTACAGCTGCATCAAGTAACTTCTTATATTGTTTCAGCATGAGGAATAAAGAAAAGAGACAATGCACTATTTGTAAGTGTGGTATCTTAAAATTAAATGACACAATAATGTGGGATTAAAAAAGAAAAAGAACTCTTCTACTTCCTTTGGCTATTAAAGACCTAAAATCCATCTCAATTCCTAGCTTATATTTGTCTCTATATCTTTGGGGGAAAAACATTAGGTTCAGTTAAATTATATGGCAAGATAATATAAAAATCAAATAAATTTAATTCTCACATAAGCCACTCTTTCAAATTAGTTATTTTCCCCTTGTTACAGGACAGAGCTACCAAACTTTAATTTGGTAAAGCATACTGTAAAACAACAAACTATTATAAAAGCACTATATAACTTTTATGTAGGCATTTCTTTTTGCTAATGTACACATCAAAGTTCTCTAAAAGATTTCATAGATTTTACTCTCTAAAGAGGTCTCATTGTGGTACTCAAGCTGGTCTCAAACTCCTGGGCTCACTTAAACAGTTCTCCTGCCTCAGCCTCTTAAATAGCTAGGACTAGTTGTGTTTATCACAATTCCTAGCTCCAAAATAGTTCTCTAACAATGTAAGCTGAAATAAATCATTTGTGTATTATTATATGATACTAGTCGTATTAATAAACACCAGTAGTAGCAGCAGACTATAGTGCACTCCCTCCATGCTTAAAGGCATAACTGTTTATGAACTGAGTATTTTAGAGAGACGATAAAAATAAGTTTAGCTTACAAGTAAGAATCCTACATTTGTGAAAATTTTTCAAGCTGCATGACATAACCTACTTTTTAAAAACATCCACACACTTCACTGAAATTAGTCAACCAAACTCAGTGTCATACTCTAAAATCTATCCTGCTGATTTTTACTAGTCCATCGGTAACTGCTTCCAAGGAACACACCATGACCTTTCTGAAGGGATCCATTTATTACTTCTCAAGAAACATGGCTTTCAAATGATATTATCCAAATGGGAGCCTCTTTCTTGCCTATATTTGAAGGAATATTGAAAATAAAAATCATGTCTTCCAGGAATACAGCTAAACCCTGCAGAATTCTTTTCTTTCTTTCTTTCTTTCTTTCTTTCTTTCTTTCTTTCTTTCTTTCTTTCTTTCTTTCTTTCTTTTTTTTTAGAACTCAGACCAGAATTTCTACTGACTAGCACTTCAGCAGAGAGATCTGCAGCTCTACCAGGAGCCTCTGTAAGCTGTGGTAAGTGGCACTCTCAAGGCCTTAGTGAGAAAAAAAAAAGACAGCAAATTAGAATGTCTTTAAACAAAACAGAGCAAAATAAATAAATGCACAGAGAAATCAAGCAAGTGAATGCTGGTGATCGCAGCACCCTCAGCAAAAGTACTCACACAGAATCTACTGGCCAGAAGTTGATCAGAGTAACGGGACTGCAAAACAAAACACATGAGGTGGTGAAAAGAGACACAAGCAAACCCAGCCGCAACAGAAATTAAGGAAAGGACAAAAGAAACAAACAAAATCCAACAAAAGTATGTCTGAGTCGTGTCGTGGAAAGCAACAGCCACGTAAGAGTGAAAAGTGAATGAGAAGCAAAACAAATCGCTGTGTGATTGCCACCAGAGTACAGGAGAATCGAAGGAGGAAGTTTCAAGGAGGCAAAGCCATCATCCAGGTGACCAGCAAACGCACTTCTACTTACTGTGAAAGCCTTCCCTGCGCCTGGGTATTTCTCTCAAGTGGAAAAGAGTGACTAGATATGACCACACAATTAGATACAAAAAGACACACGTCCACTGATTTGTGAGGGAAGGAACTCAAAATGAAATCCTGTCATCACTCATCTGTAAACAGTCCCGGAGCTCTTAAAAGGCTCATAAGGCAATTTGGATTTCAGTATTGGTTTTTTTTTTCCTTCCTTTGACTTTTGGAAAAGATAGCTGTCAAGGAAAAATGCAATTGAATATCAGCTAATTTGCCTTTTTTTTTTTTAAAGCTAAAGTCAATCCAAAAAGAGAGAAATTGAAGAGACTGTTTGCATTTGGGAGTGAAGGAGGGTATTTGGTTGGGAGGAGTTGAGATATATATATCAAATGGAAGTCTGCTTTGCGTCCACCACTACTCACGTTTCCATGTTGTCCCCCTCTAATACAGTCTGCACTGGCAGGTAGCCCATTCGGGGATGCTTCGCAAAATACCTTTTGGTTCGAAATTTGTTTTTTAGTACCTTGGCGAAGTCACGGACATCTTCTCCAGATGTAGTCTAAAAGGAAAATCATGATGAGAGCAGCTTTAGGAGAGCGCCATTTTAAAAACAAATGGCCACCTGATCTTCATCTTCATGGCACTGGGTTTGGAACCAGAGAAATATGGGAAGGATGAGCCAAGGCCATGGGACCAAACTTTCCTAACTTGGGTGAGTTACTAACATTTATAAAACATGTATCAGTGGGAAAAGAGGGGCATTAAAAGCTGAGAAGACAGTACTCTTGCCACATAAGCATAAGTATGGATTCCCAACAGCCACTTAAAGGCCAAGCATGGTGGTACCTATTTATAACCCTAGCACTGGACAAGGCAGAGACACCAAAATCTCTACATCTCAGGTACCAGCCAATCAATCTGTGACTTCTAGGTTCTAGGCGGCAAAACCAAGAATTAAGTATGAGTTGCAATATCCAAATCTAGAATTTCTCTCAAGTGAATGAATTCATGTGAGGAGGACATTAACTTACCGGAGTACAATATTCTACCATGGGGTAGTGCATTTTATGACCTTTTGCAACACGACCAGAGAAAAAGCAGCTTTGGCAGATGTCATAATTAAAGTGCTTTAGACTTCTGTACCTGATAAAGAACAGAAACAAACACATATGTACTTCTTCAGGTCACTAAGAAACCCTCCACCACCCTGCCAATTGTAAAAACAAAGTAGTCTTCATTAGTCCCGCATAGTAAGCAACTGACTCCTACCCCAGACTTCTCCAGTGCCTTTTCTACAGTATGAAAACATTTTGGCAGAAAGATTACCCCATACACATATGGAAGAAAGAATGAAAAACTCAGCCCTTATTTAAACTACATTGGAACACTTTAAGATTAAAAGGGAAAGAATGGGCAAACTCCTAGTCTTTTAAAGACCAAATTCTCAACTTTGAAAGAACGTCAAAGTGAACGACTGATAGTTTTCTGAAATAAATATTATCACAAAATTACAAAAATGAAGTTATGCATAAGAAATCTAAATAAGAACTCCAATTAAAATAACTCTTCCTTTAATTATACAATCCGTAATTGGCTGGCATGATTCATCTTCATGTCAATTGGACAATTTCTTTTCTCCAGAAATTCTTCACCATATTACTCAAAATTGATACCCTCTAAAAAAGCCAGCAACAACACTGAATTAAATGGAGGATCTTCTCATTTCTAAGGTACATTTTCCTTCAGACTCAGAATACTATATATTTGTTTCAGTCCCCCTGATTTTTGTCTTCTCAGATAAGAGCCTCAGCCGATTCAGATAAACATATTCTTGATGTCACATATGGGAAAGTGGGAAGAAACGCTAGCATTTCTTTTTTCTTTTTTTTTTTTTTTTTAGATCTCAACCGCCATTTCAGAGGGAATAAGGAAGAAAGAGAAGTGTTTATTCTTAAAATAATCTAATTTGATAAGGGTAAAAGAATTGAAGGGTTAAAAAAAAAAAGAAAAACGACCTCTCTTAGGTCCTCCAAAGCACGGTCCTTTTTATTTTATAAAATTTTCCTCTGTTGTGTACAAATCCTACTGGCTCATGAAGCTGGCTCAGTAAGATAAGAAGGAATGCAGTCACCTGCAGCTCTCTCCCAGTCTTGCAGGCCCTATACTATCATTCTCACCTGTCCAAAACCAGTAACAAAAAGAGGCGTATAAGGATTTGTCTAACTAGGCTTTAGAAACCTGTAAGGCTTTTTTTTAAAAAAAAATGCATGAAATTATATGAGGAAAAACATCAATGGTAAAATAACAGTGTATTTTAAGAAAAATAGAAAATAAAGTCAAAAATATATTTAAGCACAACTAGAAATGAATATTTACATTGGCTCCTAAATGGATTCAGAAGGCACATAATATATAATCCTGTTGTTTATTTCCTGCTATGGAAAGTCTCATATCAATCCAGATGTTTAAATGCATCATCATTTCAGAATTAGGACTTGGGATTATTATTAGTTTAGTTAATTTAAAAATATCCCTACTTCTCCAAATGAGTCAATTGTTTTCCATGTCATTTTAAGAATACCAAAATAATAGTGTGCTGTTGCCTATGTGTCTCACCTTTACATTTACCAGGAATGCTTTCTGTTTTTAGCTGCTTTGTGAATCTCATTTGCTTGCCTACCATTTATTCCCTTAGGATTTCACCATGAAACTATGGAAAGAAGAGAATCAGATTCAAAGAAAAAGAAGAAAGTTCTAGGATGCCTGGAATAATTCTTGCTACTTAAGGGGTAAAAAGAAGTGCTGCCAAGTGAGAAAGAAACTGAGATACCAGGATGCGTCTTCCCAGAATAGAATCAACTCTTCGTTTTATAACTGATTCTTGGGGAATGTCTATAAACAGAAAAGGCCATGAAAAAAGAAAACAAGGGTAAAAATGTTTTAGTTCCAGGAAGGAGGAGGCACAGTTCATCTGGATGCCCTTGACAAACAAAAATCTCTGTGGAGATAGGTACTCTGTCTCACCTAACCAAAAACGTGGCTGTGAAGAGCTCAAGAGTGAAGGTGGAAGGAGACAGCTGCCTAATGAGTCAGGTCCACCAAAATAACCCTGTGATCAGGAGAATGACAGCCGTGATCGATGCTTTGGCTTTATCACTTTCTCTCCCGCTTTGGAGAGGAACAAACTAACAGCAAACTAGCATGGGAGGCAAAAGACCAAGTCATGAAAACGTGAGAGATGGTAAGGTTATTTTGTCTGAGCCCAATACCTGAATCCAATGATTGGACACTCCTTGCAGATGTTACACTTGGCCTGGTGCTTGGCAGTTTCCGCAGCAGCCACTCTGTGCAAAACGGGCAGCCACACCATAGACTGGGGTTCCAGGCGCATCCAGTCGAGGAAAAGGGCTGCTTCAATCTCAGGTTTATTATTGGCCTGGGAAAGGGGAAGGGATTGAAGGAAAGGCGGCAAGAGAGTAAGAAGGTATTAATTTGTTTAGGTAATAAATCGAAGAGAAAGAATAGCAAGAATCACAGTTTCTCAGCAAGGTCCTCTGCTCCGAGCTTTTTCTCCCCTGTTAAGGTCCCCTTACCATCTACCAGAGATAATTACCCCCACCTAACTATTAAATGACAACAAAACAAAAAAAAGAAATCGGTTTAAAAGAAAAGCAAAAATACACAGCTGAATGAAATTAGATATACCTCTAAGTTTTTGAATGGATATGTGAAAGTTAGCTGAACGTGAGTGTAAAGTGTTGATTGTTTAAAATGTAAAGGAAGGGTAAATACCTCAAGAACTATTCATTCTTTTTTTTTCCTTCTGCAGGAATTCCTTTTCATTGACTCCCAGTGAAGAAGGACTTTAAATTTTAATCTAGTTCCAAAGTCTCATATTTACAGTTAAGAAAACAGACACAGATCATAATAGCAGAGAAGCAGCTTCTCAAAGTATATACTGCTAACTGATGGCCAAGCTTATTCCAGTCCCCAGCCATCCTGGCTTCTGGATTCTACCATGGTGCCCCATTGCTTCTTTATTTCTCTCTCTCTAAGCTGCATGACTCATTTCAGATAGTACAGTCATCTTAAAACACTCATAATGTATTTACCCATTGGCTAACTGATGCTATTGTAGTCATGCATTTTAATCATATGGTGTGTTTTTAGCCCTACATGATTGTAATTTTCTATCTCATTAGATAGATTGACACACACACACACACACACACACAATGGGTGTTTTTCTCTTTACTGCTTTCTTAATATCAGTCATACAACTGAAATCAATTTTGTCTGAAGTATATTCTTTACAATTTTCCTTTGGAAGATGTCTATTGGACTTAGATTTTCTGGATTCTCTTTCAAAATATCTCCCTTTTAAGCGACATCAAATTCTATACTAAAGATTCTGGGGAATGTTTGCCTTCATTTCATTTTAGCATAATGAAATGTTATTTCACTTTTGTCTCCATTTCTGTGCTGCTACTACTGAGACGGTTGCCATTGCTATGAGATTCATTGTCATTCTCCAGCCTTAAGTTGCTCCATGGTTTTATTTATATTGCTTAGGATTCAGTGAGTTCCTGAAATGTGACTTAGAGTATTAAGTCAGCTCTAGAATCTGCTCAATTATGATTTCAACAAATAACTTCTGCATTCCTTCTCTATTTTCCCTACCTAAGTGTTAGACTTCCACATTCTCCATTGTACTAATCAAGCCTTCTGTAGCATCCTTTATCTGTAAACAGCCATGTGTAATAATTTCCTGTGTCCTATTATCTGGAAGAATACATTTCCTCAGCTGCATTCAGTTTGCTATAAAGTTTTAAATTTTTTAGAACATACTTATCTATTTCATGTGTATGTCTGTATGCACCTCATGCATGTAGAAGACTCTCAGAAGAGAAGTTGTCATGGAACTGGATTTAAGGCAGTTGTTAGCCACCATGTGGGGGCTGGGATCTGAACCCAGATACTCTGCAAGAACAGCAACTGTTCTGAACTGTGGGGTCATCATCAGCCCCTAAAGCTTTACAATTTCAGTTTTAAGCATTTTAACTATTATGATTTTTTTTTTTGCAGTGCTGGAAATGAGACCTTGAAAATGTTAGGTCAGTACTATTAAACTATGAACTTAAAACTGCTTATCCTATTTATTAATACCTAGACATTCTACTTGGTCAGTTTTAAAGGCAGTTACAAAGCTTATATGTAGTTCCCAGAAGATGTTTTCACTGCTATCTTTTACTTTTCTACCAGCACAAACATCATTTAAAAATAGCCTGCCTTACTGAATCAGCATGCTCGGGACCAGCACAAGTCTGCACCAGGTCCTCTGCATATGACTTCCAGGGAGTGTTTTCCTGGGACTTCTGAGTGTGTGAATGAGTGGGTCTCTGGTTCTTGTGCCTTCTCTTAGGATCTTTTCCTCCTATTGTCTTGTCTTGTCCAAGTTTGATTTGGAAGCTTTTGTTTCACCTTATGTTTTGTTATTTTTTTTTAAATCTGCCCTATTTCCACTCACTTTGATTTCTTATATGCTTAGCTAGGGAAGTTTTTCTCCTATGTAACACTTTCTGAACATACTTTGAACTCTCCACAGATGATTTTTCATTTGGTCTGCCAAGAAAGAGAGGGTCTTAGACCATCTAAACTGAATCTATGCCCTGGGATCCTTAGCAGATTACAAGCACTATGTGACGTGTCATCCCACTCTGCCCCTCTCAGCACAGAGCTTGCTAATAAAAGATCTAGCCGTGTCACAGACAAAAAGGCAACTGGGCTGAGACCTCCCTGACCTGGCAGCACTGACCACTCCAGCAGTACTGCAGTCCTTCCTTACTCCCAAGGACAACTTAACACCAAAATAACAAGCTACTTAACCTTAGATTTCCTTGCTAGAAAATGTTATCAATTCAAACCATTGACCAAAATCCTCTGCCAATCCCTGTTCTCTATGTAAGACTCATCACAGACAAACTGTGGAATTATTTTTGAGAGGAATCACTGAATTTAAAGATGAAAGAGATCATGAAAATTAATTCATTCTTTTGGACTGGCACCATAGACCTGTTATTCAGAGTCCAAACTCTCTTCACTACTACTGTCTAATTAGCAGCCAGGTGAGAAAGCAGACATTCTTAAAGGGTGTGTAACGGACCCCAGTCAAAAGTGATTCATCATGCTGAGTTGAAATCACAGCAAGCACACAAAAGACAGAAAAGCTCTATATTCACAGCCCTAGAATCCAAACCTAAACTTTGCTGCTCACTGTCCATGCGATCTGGAGAATTATCTTTAGCTTTATGCCTGAATCTTCCTCTGGTTTGAAATGAAACTTTTTAACATTATCTGCTTCACAGGGCTGTTTTAAGATTATGTGAGTTACCAGACTGAAAGGTATCTATGTCGGTATTTGGCACATAGAAAGAAGCATGTTTTCTGAGGTTATCATTCCCAGTATCATTCAACTGATTGGAAACTTAGACTCCAAGGCTTCATATATGCTATCTTTGCACAGTCCTTTCAAGTTATCAGAACTTCCGTCTTTGGCTCTTCCTTTTCATCCCTGTTTCTTTTTATTTCTTCGTGTGGCATGTCTCAGTTTGCCAACACCCTTCAAAAAACAATTTCCTAAATATGTTCTACTGGGAATGATACCTCCATTGTTCTGTACCGGGTAACAGATCACCTTTATTTGATCTAAATAACAATTTCTGCACAAGTCAACTCTCTAGGTCCATGTTTTCCAGTAGTACATCCATCAAAATCCTTTATGAAAACTAGGTTGGTTAAATTAATGAAGGATTAATCACTGCAATTGTATCTTATACCCGCCTCTTAAAACAGGTCGCACTTTAAAATACTTAATACTTTAACAATTAAAAATGAAGGTCAGCAGTGAACAACCATGCCAAACTACGTTTGACCTCAAATTTTCCCCATTTATAACTCAGTGACCCCCAAGAACTTTATTCACGTCTAGCTGATAGGGTCTGTGAGGGCCACGACACATTAACACTCAGCTGAGCACTGTGGGAAACGCTGTTCTCTTTGGTTGCCCATAGTTCTTTCACTTTATACTTGTCTTATTGGGATTTCTTTTCTTTCGCATCTGTCAAGAAACTTCCTATTGGTTTGAGTCCATTGTAACCATTTCATTGGTTTAAGAATCCTGACAACAATAAATTAGCTATTCCCAACTTAGGACTTTCCATATTTCAAAATATGTGCTCTCTCTTCACATTGAAAAGTTACTGGGGAAGGCAAGCATGGTGGCATATTGCCTTTAATCCAAGCACTTAGAGGCAGAGGCAGGTGGAGCTCTGTGAATTCAAGCCCAGAATCTACATAGTGGTTTCTAGGGTAACTAGAGGACCATGTCACAAAAGGAGAGAGAGAGAGAGAGAGAGAGAGAGAGAGAGAGAGAGAGAGAGAGAGAGAGAGAGAGAGAGAGGATTAGTGCTGAAAGTCTTGAATAGACCGAGGGCAAACATTAAGACATACTGCAAGAGCCTACGTGTTTAACAAAACCTGCAATTCTGTCCTCTTTGATTGCTGAGTTCTCCCCAGTAATATCATCTAGTCTGTGCTGCACACATTCCTCCATCACACAAAGACATAATGAGAGACTTTTTTCAAAGTACTCAGTTTTTTTTGCCAAGTACTCAGCTACAATATGTCCTAGAACAATCTCTTGCTCCACTGGTCTAGAAACCAACTTTAGCAAAATAACCCTTTCTAGCCAGGAGACAAACCATCATAGAAAAGTGGTAAATTGAAAAGCACTACTAATTCACTACTATTTATGGTATGAATCTACTGATGCTTAATCCGTATGTATATATTTAATCTGACTTATTTTTAAAGGATAGACTAATGATGCATTAAGAGACATGCCACAGAGTAAGAATTCATCCTTAATACAAAGTACAAATTATAATATAAAATATCCCTTCATTCTCAGAAAAGAACAAGAAAACAATCTGACTATGAGTCAGCCACAAGAATAGCCATAAAGAAATATAGCAGGGGCCAAGGGCTCAATAGTAGGGCATATGTTTAACATGTATGAAGCCCTGAGTTCCATCCCCAGGTCTACAAAAAGGAAAGGGCTGGGGATATGATTCAGTAGATGGGAGACCTTGCTGTATATGCATGAAAATTAGAGTTCCAATTCCCAGCCACATGGGCTTGTAACTCTGGTGCTATAAGGAAGTGGAGATAATAAAATCAATGGGGCTTGAGGGTCATCGACTTATCTCCAGGTTAAGTGAGAGACCGTGGTTCAAGGGGATATGGCAGAAAGTGATGAAACAGGATATCCAATGTCCTCTTGTGGTCTATGCATGTAAAGGAGCACATGTACCTGCCCACACATGTATGCATGCATCACACACACACACAAAAGGGAGAAAACAGAAATAAATGCATAAAAGAAGGAAACTCCGTGCCTGTAATGTGTGATTAATAGTAAGGAACAGAGCCTAATAGTATTGAAGGTCAAGTGAGAAGAAATGATCTCATTACTCTCACATAGTTCAATCCCTTCATGGATAAACAGTGTCTACAGAAGGGAAGGGGCTTCTAGTTCCCATCCCTAACCAACCAATGAGTTATTGAAAGTTGGTGGCTTCTACTATGGAAGTCAATATGGTAGACTCTCAGAAAACCAAGGATAGATCTATTTCAAGATCCAACTCTTGGCAAAAGACTCTACATCATGCAGGAGGGTTACTTGCTCATCTATGTCCTTGCCACTGTACACATAAACGCCAAAAGAGGGAATCAGTCTAGATGTCCATAAGCAGATGAATAGATGATGCAACTGGACCATTAACACAATGAGATATTGCTCAGCTATTAAAAAAAATCATGAAATTCACAGGTAAGTAGATGAGGCTAAAAACAATCATCTAGAATGAGATAACCCACACTCAAAAAGACAAGTATTGAATATAATCTCTGATGTGTGGATGTTAGCTTTTAAGACTGCAATAGGTATGCTATAATCTACATAACTGTAGAGGTTAGGTATAGAGTAAGGGAGCTGGGAAATTGGGAGGATCTTACAAAGAATGGAAAATAGAATAGATAGTTACAGAAACATGGGGTGAGACTGGAGTGGGATGATTAAACAGGCAGGGAGAGGGAAGACAGGAAAGGGGGATATGGAGAGGAACAACTAACACTAAGGGCTACTTGAGTGGTCATACTGAAACCTACTACTGTAGAAACTTCTTAAAATATGCACATATATGAATGGATCTAAATGGAGTCTGCAAATAATGGAGGAGGTAAAGTTCCAAACTTAACATCTTTTACCATCCAGTGAAACACCCAGTTCCAGGAATGGGTGGCATCTAACAGAACTGCTGGTCAAACAAGTTCCATGGATACTCCTAAACAACTCAGGTTGTTGCCAAGGGTAAGGGTTGCTCTTCATAAACTGTTGGTAAGGTCCGATTACTGAAGACAACACCGCCACAAAAATCAAGCTGGTGTCTACTAGAGACTTTAAGCCCACTGACTAATGTTTGCGGTATTGGAAGGTACTCTGCACACTATCAGAGGAGAGGGAAACACAACCCCCCCCACACACACCCTTAGATTTACAATGATGACCTGCAGCTAGGATGTGTGAGTGAAATTGTGGTACAAAGCTTGTGGGATTAATGAGGCACTATCTGATTGGATTTAAGGCCCAGGCAATGAAGTGAAACCCATGCCTGAAACTGTCTAAGTGACCAAGAACCTGAGACTAGAGAGGTCACATACACTACTGTTCTACTAAAGAGATACAGCAATAAAATGCCCCTTGATGGCATTCTGCCATACCCATAGATCAGTATCTTGTTCAGCCATTATCAGAGAAGCTCCAGCCTGTGGCAGATAAAAACGAATACAGATACCCACAACTGGAGGATGTACTCAGAGTGAGAGACCCTGGGACAAAATGAGATATCTCCATCGAATTTCTCCCCTCAGGGCTCAGGTAACTTTGTAGAGAGAAAGTGGGTAGACTGTAAGAGTCCAGAGAGATATAAGACACCGAAAAAACAGGGTCTTCTAAACACACCACGGCTGGCACACATGAACTCACAGAGACTGGGGCATCATGCACATGGCCTGCAAACATGCAAGCCGGATGGGGTCCTAGCGCTGAGAGTGTAAGTAGACACAAGCCCCCACCTCTAACCAAATGCTATCTCCAATTGTCAACTGTGTGCAAAGGAAAAAACAGTTTTCTCCAATGAAGTCTCACTGCTTACACAAACTATACTTAAGGGTAGGCGCCATGCCCAGCAGTAGAGGGACAATGTGAATCAAACTTAATAGTATTTTTGCACATTTTTTGTCTTATAATGCTTTGTTTGGACATGCTTTATCTTACTGCTCTTTTGCTTGCATAATATGGTTTCTGATTCTGTGACTATAGGTTTTCTCTCTGTCTGTCTATGTGTGTATATGTTTCTCTTTATTTTATATTATTGTTTTTCTTAATTGCCTGTTGGTTTTCTAAAGACAGAAAGGGAAAGAAGCTGAAGTTTGGTGGGTCGGGAGGATCACGAAAAGATGAAGGAAGGAACTATGATCAGAATATATTTTATAAAAAATTTCCATTAAAAAAGCAGTTGTTGGCCACCCAGTTTTCTTAAAGGGTTTGACTTCTAATAGGTGGACGATGATTCAGTGGATGGTCTCACATCCAACGGCCACACAAAATGGACCTGGCAGGTTATTTTTCTTTAAGAGACTGGATGTGCCTATACATGCCTTTAATTCCAAAAATTGGGAGACAGAGGGCAACCTGTTCTACACAATGGGTTCAAGGTCAGCTAAAGCTACAAAGACAGGCACAGTAAGTTGGGAGATCGTCGAGAGATGACAGATGGATCTAGGAAGTAGGGGGAAGGGTAAATATGATCAAAGCACATTGTGTGAAACCCTCAACCAATTAATAAAAATATTAAATTAAAAACAAAACAGTGTCTCATTCTAGGGGCTACCACTAACCCAAAACTTAGAGGAGACTTGACATAAAGCTACAACCATAATTAAGGGGTTTGGAAGACCTAAGAACTACTTAAGGGAAATGGGATTATTTAGCCATGAAAACAGAGGGAAAACGGGGAAGAACAAGCAAGAAAGAGTGGCAGAAAGGCAATGTAATAACAGTTTTCAATTATGTGAATGGTTCTTGCATAGGGGCTTGTGACCAGCTGTTCTATGCCTCCACTGGGGAATGAACAAGAAGAAACAGGCTTAAGCAGCATGAAGAATTTAGGCTGTAACTCACACGGAAGAATTTCCTGGTGCTGAAAGTTGTTAAAGCATTAGTGTGAATTACCAAGGGAAGCAGTAGACTGTGCGCTTTCAAAATACTATAGATTCTCTGGTGCTTAAAGGTTGGAAATTTCAACTTTTTCCCCAGCTCTTAAGATACAAGGGCCATCATTTTGCCTCTTTTAGAACTGCTCGCCAGTGCCAACTGACAGCACTGAAGATAAGATATGGGGGTTCACATTCTTATTCTGTTTCCATCTTTCATTTTTATAACAAAACTACTCTGTATACCCATGGTGTATTTTCTCTGCCTTTGTCTGGCAACAAAGAAGAAGGAATTAAAAATCAGGCAAGCTTCTATAAAGATCTAACAGAACTAGAGTTAAATCCAAACTGAAATTGCATTTTGATCATTCTAAGGAAATACACACACACACACAGAGAGAGAGAGAGAGAGAGAGAGAAAGAGAGAGAGAGAGAGAGAGAGAGAGAGAGAGAGAGAGAGAGATGATTCATATGGATTCCTTACATACAGAAAAATCTCAGGCATTTTGTTTTGTCCATATCAAGGATGACTTTAGCTTCAACCTTAAATGCTGCTTTTAAGTAAACTATGCGAAAGGCAATCTATGCCCTGGGTTTTCTTTGATGGATGGTGTTATTTTGTTTTTACTTTTGTTTTTGGCAATACCCCATTTTCTCTCATCCATTGCATATGCATAAAAAAGTGCCCTGGTTCCTTCCACTGTGATAAGCAGGGTTTGGAAGCATCTTGGTTTTTCCTTATCTTTGTCCTCATCTATCAGAACTGTCCAGGGCAGAATGGGGGAATTTGAGAATACAGCTTGGTTGGTAAATGGCTTAAGAAGTGTGCAGAAAGCCTTGGTTCTGTCCAAAGCATCATATAAAATTGGGTGCAGTGGCACACAACTGCATTTCCAGCATTCAGGAGGTGGAGGAAGGATGAGCAATCAGAAGGCAAGGTCATTCTTGGCTGAGTTTCAGGAGTCCAACCTAGAATACGTGAGACCCCCATATTATCTTAGAATGAAAGAAAGAAATAAAAGGAATAGAAAAAGAATAGATTTTAAGCATGAAAGTTAGGAGAAACGATTGGTTGTCATTACTGTTATTTTGTCATAGCATATTGGAGGGTGACTTTATGCAAATGTCACTTTTTATACAAGTAAGTGAAAAGGCAATTAGGAAAAAAAATCCTGATATCTAGAGTTTCTAACCAAAGTATTTAACTACCAATATAAGAAATGTAAGAATGTTCAATGGCAAGTTTGGAGATGATGACTTGCTGAATTATTGAAGGACTAGCTGGTTGCCAGCAGATCCCACTGACTACTCGTTTTTCTCTTGGGATAATAGCATCACTTTATGGTTAAAGAACAAATGCAACAGGGAGATTTCTCAGCAAGCTACAACTTTCAGCTATCAAAATACACATATCTTATTTGTAAGGGAAGACAACTAGCATCTCTACTCTCAGGTTTATGGAAACCATGACAATACTTAACAAATCTAAACAGTCCATATAGAGAAGGACACATTCTGTAAGAATTTGTATCTAGTTCCTCTCACAGTAACAAAGCTGCCAAATGGGAATCAAGACGTGAATATCCATCCATTAGCTTCCTTTCCTAAATTGACAGTTATTCAAAGGCAGGAACTTTGCTTCACGGCCTTCTATAAAAATTTGCAGATTTAGTTGCTGGTAAGAATTAATTTTCAATGTGGTCGCATTTTAAAATGGAAGACTTGTAAGAGAAGAATGAATTTAGAATGAAACCAACAGAAAAAAAGGCCTCTTTATCCCAAAGCAGAAAATACTTACACTACAAAGGTAATCTATGCAGAAGAGAACAAAATACGTCCATTCTCAAACTGCCCAAAATTTCCTTTTAAATAGGTTAGCATAAATGTCAGCTGAGAAGAAACCTTAGTCCCAGCCTTTGAGAGTTGGAGGCGAGAGAAACAGCAGTTCAAGGTCATCTTCAGCTATATAGTGAGCCAGTTTGGGTTACATGAAACCCTACATAAAACACCAAACAAACGTCACTCTGTGAGACTATCTGTAATGGTAACTCACACAAAAGGCTATCTAGATTTTGTAGATTTGTTTAGATTAACTTAACTTAAAACATTAAGAATATATAAAATTCACACGGAGAATTTTAGACAGCTCTTCACAGGTGAGTAAGCCAGTTCTAGGTCAGAGGTTCTGAACCAAGGGTGATAATATAGCTCAGATGATATGTGAAACGGTTTACAGACTGTTTTTGTTACTCCAGGAGAGTGGGAAGAGGTTCTACCAGCATCCAGTAGCTAGAAACCAGGATCCTGAAACATCCCATGATACACAGGCCAGCCTCCCACAACAAAGAATTTCAATTATTTTGGCTTTAAAGCATCATAAGCATCAAGGTTGTTAGCCATGATTCACTTGTCAGAACTAAGAAGCCA
Source organism: Dicrostonyx torquatus (assembly GCA_028555095.1). Lineage (NCBI taxonomy): Eukaryota > Metazoa > Chordata > Mammalia > Rodentia > Cricetidae > Dicrostonyx > Dicrostonyx torquatus. The sequence goes on from JAQHUG010000158.1 coordinate 1,209,768, forward strand.
ATGTTCATCAGTAATAAGAGAACAGCAGACTTCCCTGGGAACCCTACAGGGGAGCTAGCTGGAAGCCAGCTATCTCCTGTAAGACAGGAATTAGGGACCTGTGATGAGTCTGTTCAGCTCTTGCCTGGAAGAGAAATGCTGTATTCGCTCACATACTGTGTACAGAGAGAATAAAAAAAGACTGACAAGTAAAACACTTAAGAACATGAGCTTGCAAGGATGCCTGCTCAAACTGTAGCCCCTGACTTGACAGCAAGTTGTTTCTCAAACAGGAACTCAATATTTGGGGGAGGAAAAGCAGCAGAAATTAATTTAATCATGGCAAATAAATATCCTGGGTCAGATAAGATGGATGGGCTGACACAGTTATGTGTATCCATGAACAGAGGTCAGAAGAATGACAAGAACTAAACATATACATACTGAATGCATATATGTGGATAGAATTCTTATTAAGAGAAAAGGACACATTAGAGAAAACACTATAGACAAACTATGTATTTTTTAAAGCCTGTTCTTCCTGACTATTCTATTTTCTCTTTTCACTAAGAAGATGTTCTATTCATAAATCCAGATAATCATTTCAATATCTCTGCCACCGCGAACAAGCAACGACATGAACAACCAACAACTAAACTTTTGTGGTCAGGATTTTATGAAATATAACTGAAGAGTCTGTAGATAAGAATTTCACCCTACAGACTGGCTAGTCAGGGTCAGACAGGATAGGACAAGCAGTTCCTGACTGTTCCCTGAGCAACCTCCAAATCTACCAAGAGCATCAGTGGAATATTTTACACAAGAGAGAAGTCGACACCAGCACTGAACATAAAAGGCAGAACAAGCACATTTGTAAAGAATATAAATGACTCTTCTTCCAAACTATCCCAATTGTTAGGAAATATTGGATGAGTGATAACGAACACCCCTATAAAACTACACAAAACCTGCATCAGCAAATAAAACACAAAGAAAATGACAGTTTCATCCTCCTTAGTCACAGATACTTGTGTTTTGCCTTTGAGTTGCTGAGGAAACTAGTATAGGGACCCAAGGGATCATTTATTTCAGTTCCAACACAATGTTTTCCCATGTTTTACTCTTCGTGTGTGCTACTTCTGTTCAGGGAAAGGTCTGTTTTCATGTAAAAGGCCACAGTCTAGTCCAGGTACTGGATTTTTTTCCCAGCCCAGCCCAGCTCCCCCTTCCAGCTGCGGGGTCCTAGGACCTCACAAAGCAGCAGGCTCCAGGGCTAAGGCTCTGGGGATCTGGGAGTGAGTTCAGGGAAGCAGGGGTTATCTG
>JAQHUG010000158.1:1214819-1254087 GCA_028555095.1 Dicrostonyx torquatus
GCCCCATCTTAAAGAAGCAGGGGGAGGGTGGTGGAGTAGTGGGGGAGCGGGAGGGCCGGGAACAAGGGGAGTAAATGTAAATTCTTCTTTCAACAATAATTTAAAAAATTAAATAAATAAATAAATAAATAAATAAATAAAAGGCCACAGTCTATATAACCCAACTTTCTTACAAGAGTTATAACCTAGAAGATCAGGTAAGAATTTGCTGATAATGGTCAAGCTTTGAAATCAGGACAGTAATCTATTTTCCTTTCTGCCTTTGTAACAACATATAATCAAACAAACTTGGGGATAAGTAACCTTAAGATAATCTGTTTTAACTTTATGTTACAGATAAGAAAAGGCCAAAGGAGGCTAAAGAAATAGCTCAAGGTTATCTATTATTTAATACTAAGTGGATGCTTAAAGTGGTACTAAAGGGAGGACGAAAGTAATGTTCTATGGGAGCATGAAGACTGATCTCCAAAATTCTTTAGACTCCTTTGATTCCTTAATATGAGATTTCTAGGCTGTGATAGCTACAAAAGCTGTTTTAAAGGAGATGCAAAAGTCCTTTAACTTGATATTGAATCATCTGCTCATCTATTAAAAGGCATAGTGATAATAATTTGGCATGAAAGTGAGTTCCCCCAAACACTGTGATGATTACAGATTACATATCTTCTGAGCTCTTTCTTACTCATTTCTGGTTTTATCAATACATGCTCTTCATACCATTAGATGTCATGGCCTATATGAGCTGCACAGACTCATAGGTATGATTCAACATATACACTGAAGTAGAAAATGGGTGGTGGAGAAGGTGGGGCAGAAATACCTCATTAACACACAATTTCAGTTACGTGGTTGGTCTTTACCAACTTATTCTTTCTAGGAAAGAGTTTGTTAACATGGGAATATTTATATCCCCCCATGGAGAAAGAATTTTACATATGCTATAGCAAAACATAATATCCAAAAGTAGTTCAGATATGAGAAGCACCATTTGTATGTTTATGTTAATGCCTAAGGAAATATGGGAGTGGAGAGATGGAAGCTCTCCTTTATGTAAGAAAACCAAGCAGTACACTCACAAAGAACGTTAGAATTAGAAAACCATAATAGAATAACTGGATTAAATAAGGAATACCAAAGGGTGTTAAGGATAGCCACAAAGCCTCAACATATCACAAAAAATGCTTTCGAATGACAAAGGGAAAGGGGGTACTTTGATAATAAAAATACATGCCAATGCCAATATGATTAGGTTTACTCATAAGAACAGAGTTAAAATTCGTTCCTCCTGATATGGGAAAAACACAGCAGCACCATCTCTACAATCGTCAGATAAAAATAAAAACAAAAGAGAAAACTTTAAAGTCAAAACATGGTGAAGAAGAGAAATCCGGAACACAAATATTTGTACGAAAGCTGGTCTGGGAGCTAGAGAGGAAGCTCAGCAGTTAAGAGCACTGGCTGCTCTTCTGGGGATCTAAGTTTGGTTCCCAGTACCCACAAGGTGGCTCACAATCATCTACAACACCAGTTCTGGAGAATATGACCCCTTCTTCTGGCCTCCATGGGTACTGCATACATGTGTTCACAAACATATAAGCATGCAAAATGCTCATACAAATAAAATAAGTAAAATTTCTTTAAAAAAAACCCTGGTCTATACCCATTCAAAACTGCCAATCTTATGAAAGAAAACTAGAAAAACACATATAATAAAAAGCTAAGGGACTGGGATGGCTAACCTGGGTTATCAACTTGACTATAGCTGGAACTGACTAAAACCCAAGCCGCTGAGCACACCTGAGAGGAATTTTCATAATTGGATCGGTTAAGATGAGAAGAAATACCCTAAATATGGATCATTTGAGGTCAGAAGATCCATCCCAAATCTGGGCCACACCTTTTGGTGATGGTCCACATAAAAGGACATGGAAGAAGGAAGCTTTAGTCTGTTGTCTGTCTGCCCTCACGTTAGCTGGTAAGTTCATCTATCCTGGTGCTGAGGTTTTATAAGCATGAAAACCTAATATCCAACCTCATGGGAAGAACAACAACTGGATTCTTCCCCTTTCCTTGAGAGACAGCCATTGTCGGACTAGACTGACCACAGCCTGTAAACCACTCTAATAAATCCCATATATAGCAAACATAAGGCAAAAGTCTTGACTGGATCTTGAAAATAAACAGGTAGATATATGGAACACTCCAGAACAAAAGGAAAATTTCAATGTGGATTTTGATGGATGGATAATTAAACAGATTTAAATTGTATACATGACAGCAAGTATCACTACTTATGTATCCAGTGATAAATATGGAAAAATATAAAATTGCTAAGTGCTAGACTCATGCGTTCTTCTTTCCTTGACTTGAGGGAACGTGAATTATGGAAAACATACATATAGTCCAATAATGAGGTTTGTGTTATGATGCCTCTTTTCTTTTAAATGGTACATGATAAAGTGTGTTTATGCAATGCATACTTACATACAGAGGGCTCTAAGGGCAGTAAATATGTATATAACAAATAACTAGTGGTTATAGGGCTGCATAGGATAAACGGTTGTTCATTATGCCACTACTGACTTGGTGACTGAGATATTTCTAAAATAAAACAATGGCTGGGAACCATCCTTTCCCTCAAGTCATTCCTTCATGAAGAAGGGCAAGGTAGGAGGATGGGAGAAAGATCTTTAACACGCATAAGGAGCAAGCTCAAATGGTCTTAAAATAAATGACATAAAATAGGAAAATCTCAAGACCTCAGAAACCAGGAACCTCACACAAAACTTTCTCTTCTGTCATCACGGTCCCTAGAACACTCTCTTATGCACTGTCTAGATGTGGTCTTCTGGGATTCTAAGCGTGAATTTCCAGTCATGAAAATGAGTTCTCCTCCCACAGAACTTGTATCTTGTTTGATGTAGAGATGGAAAGGTCAAGACTTGTGTTGAAACAAGAAGTAAAAGGTTTCCCATAGCTGCTGTCTTGGGTAAAAATGAACATTTTATTTAAAGTTGTGAAGATAATGAGCAGGTTGGAGGCCAGCAGTCAGGGCTCTAAATATTAATCAGGACTCTGCATCACCCATTAAAGATAGAAATCAGCCCAAAAAATAACACATGGTGATTACCTACTCTTCTTTTCCATGTTCAAGGACATCTCTCCTGACCTCAAGCTCTCCACTCCACCTGACTAATAAGCCAATTAACACCCTGGCCTTGGAGAACAATTTGAAGTCTATGCAAATCCTTTCATATACTCAGTGTTGGGAATTTATGAGAATGCTCCTACTTAAGAGAAACTTTTACATATGTGGAGAAGTGCACATCTACCCATGAGGCTAGGGAACATACTTCATGAAGTATAAAGCAGGACAAATTATTCAATCATGCAACTTAGAAAGTTAACTCTTCCACTGCTGCCTCCTCTGCTTATTTAAAGGCCAGCTGAGTAAAAAGCAAAATTAGAGAAATTAAATGCAGAGACACAGTTCCCATAGTTTGGAAAGGAACATAGTGGCAATAAAGCGGAAGGAATTTTAAATTTGTTCGGTGTCTTGATTGTCATGGGGGCGACATGACTTTATGCATTTGTCTAAACTCAGAACTGAACGTCAAATAGTAAATGTTGCTATGCCAAATAAAACATAGCCCTGAAAGAAAGGTAAGACAAAAATCTGTGTGTGTGTGTGTGTGACATGTACGCATGTGTGTCCAAGGTCTTTGCATGGGGAAGGCTTTGCCAGAGGAAGACTTCAGGCTCTATCAGTTTTTGAGACAGTATTTCGCTAACCCTTTGGCTCGATGAACTTGAAGCTCGACTCCTAGCTGGGTAGAAAACCCTAGCAATCCTCCTACCTAAATGAACCCTCAGCTGAATCTATAGACACATGTAGCCATGCACTCCTTTTTGCATGGCTGCTTGACACGCAAACTTAGGCCTTAATGCTTGGACAGCAAGAATTCGTAGCCACCAAATCATCTCCCCAGCCCAGAAATCCTTTTAAATATTATAAGACATTATCAAGAGGGTGCCTCAATGGCTCAGCAGGTAAGGGCCCTTGCTGTTATGTAAGGCATCCTGAGCACCTGAGTTTCATCCTGCCAACTGATGTGATAGAAGGAGAGAACCAGCACATACATGAGCTAGTGTGTGGACACACATGTGCATGCATGCACATACCACATTCACACACACACACCACATTCATATAAACATACCACACACACATACACACACATGCACACCACATTCACATAAACATACAGACACACAAATAAGTAAATGTTTTTAAATTTTTCAAAAGTATTCCCAGGCCACCCAGAGCTATATAGTGAAATCTTGTGGGGTATTTGTTTTGTTTTTTGTTTTTTAGAGACAAGATTTCTCTGTTTAGCTTTGGTGCTTGTCCTGAAACTTGTTCTTCTAGACCGAAGTGGCCTTGAACTCAGAGATCCACCTCCATCTGCCTCCTGAGTGCTAGGATTGAAGACCCACACCACCCACCATCCCACCTGGTTGAAATATTATTTTTTTAAAAAAAATCCAAATGCAAGTGAAATAAGAAGTGTAGCTGTCTGATAAATAAGATAGGCTGATGACATTGGATAAATATATAAAAATCTTTTAGGAGTAAGTTTATACTCTTTTCATCTTAAATAATCTTAAAAAAGAACTTTCTGTTAAAAAATTCAGTGATTAATATTGGAAAAAAAGGAGGGTGGCAAATTTTAAGCTTATTTATTTTTAAGTTTCCATGATTGTGGAGGATAAGTTTATTATCACAAATTAGCACAAACTGTGAGCTGACAAAAACAATCCAGAATATTCATGCAATAAAAGCATATTTAAAGCAAGAAATGGGCATTGGTTTTCATCCATGAGGCCTTGGGTTAAAGCCTCGAGTATCACAGCAAAAGAACAAAGTGAAAAAACCCAATACCTGTACCTTTCTTTCCTCCCTTCTCATTCTTAGAAAAACTGAGGAGATGCTAATTTGTGATGAAATGTGTCCTCCTCGATAGGTAAGCCACCTCGGTGGATATGAGCATGCAGCCCTCAGTCTGACCAAGGTGGCGGAAAAAGAATGTCTATAGAACCCAAAGAAAGGTTCAGAAAACTAGGATTGCTTGATGTTATCGAAGGAATGAAAATATAAAATGTAATCAATTGCCTTGGGAATTGATATCTAATCAGGGGAAAGTCTCCTAGCATGCCATTTTTACATCTGCACAGAAACAATCTTAGCTTCAAATTGAGCCCACAGATGCTTAGGTATAGGTATGGCGAACTGTGAGTCCTGACATGATATTCCCATGTCACAAGACACTTAAGGTAATCATAGCTAATGCTCAGCCCAGTAGGTGTCCACCACAACTAAATAATTTACCCCTGCTGACTCATTTAATTCTCACAAGCCCGCCAAGATCTCAGAAGTCAGGGAGGGTAAGAAATGTGTCCGTACAAATCTGGCCCACAGCAGATTTCACATCTCAAACTTCATTGTTTACATACTTAATCACCCTGACACTCACAACCCCAAAGATCCTTGCAAACCTTTTAACATATGAGATACACAGACATACTTAGTTTTAACAGTTGAGGCTGTAATTGATTCTCTTCTCTCTATTTGTTCTATATTATAGTAACTACACAAAGATGATTTTCATTTTGTCATATGAATATGAAAATTCAGAATATAAATGAAACAGCAATGCATTCTTCTTGAATGTATGAATATAGCAGGAGGCAGAAAGCAGATGCAGAGTAAACAGATTTTGACACTCTAGCACTTGTAGTTGAAGCATATTGAATATAAAGTTGGTGTACACAAGTCTATCTAAATAATAAAGTCATTAAAGTGTTTACAGAAGAAAATACTACAAAGACCATCATAGTGGAGGAAAGAAGTACTTCTTAGGGTAATGCCAAATGCTATTTGCTGATACATGATCCTTTTCTGATGTCACTGAAGAGTTTTTGGACCTAAAAGCAATATTTGGTTTTATTTAAAAACAGACAAGGTCTTCTGGCATGCAGGCATACATGCAGTCAGAACACTGTATATATAATAAATAAATAGAATCTTTAAAAAAATCTCAAAAAACCCCAAAACAGACAGGGCACAAACAAATGAAATTACAGTATTACAAAAACAGCTATATGTAGGTGATGCCTGTGGGTATGTGCGTGTGAGTACAGATGCCAGTGGAGCCCAGAAAAGAGTGCTGTGTCCCCTGGAGCTTGAGATACACGCAGTTGTGGGCTGTCTAGCACGGATGCTGGAAACCACACCCAGGTTCTCTGCAAGAGCAGTACGTACTCTTATCCACTGAGCCATGTATCCAGCCCCCAAATTGGAGTATTTATAATAAAGGTGTATGTGTTAAGGGAGGGATGTTCACTAATTTATGTCAACCCACTGCAACATAAAACTGATGTACAGCATTATGTCAACCCGATTATTCTTTATTAGTTGGTTCAGTATTTGAACTGGTTAAACCAGTTGGCATGATGGCATGGTATAAAATATATTTGCCCTCTCGCCTTGAACATCATTCCTTCATCTGAAAAAGGAAAGATGGGGATAACCCAAAGGTTCTTTCTGGCAGACTGTGACTCATTGCCATCCTAAGATTGACTTTACTATAGCCTGAAAGATCACTTTCTATTTCAATGGCCTATAGTCCAGGGAATATGAAAGAGGAACACCATGATCAACATTAGTTCAGGCTGTATCACGAAGCAGCCAAGTTTCAATACTTTTTCATCACTATCAAAAATGAGTTAACTTCCCGGTGAATACAGTAGCAGCAGTGTGCCGATAGCTTGACTTATTGTTACTGAAGATGCCACAAACATCTTGAATAAGCTGTTTCAATAGCCACAAGCATGGTTTCATTTTTACAAATTTCTGTGTGGGGGGGGATAGGGGCAGTAACAAGCATCATGCCAAGCATGTGGAAGTCAGAAGACAACTTTGGGGAATCAATTCCCTCCTTCCACCTTCATGTGTGTTGCGTTCCTAGTTTTCAACTCATGCTGCCAGACTTTTGTGCACATGCATTTCCTCGCTGGCCCTCCACCTTATCTTTTGAGATTGGGCCTCTCACTGAATCTGCAGCTCGCAATTTCAGCGAAGCCATCTGGCCGGCAAGATCAAGAGATCTGCCTTTCTCTGCCCCCTTGGCACCAGGACTACTGGCACATGCTGCCACACCTGGATTTTTATACACATGCAAGGGATCCAAACACGGATCTCCATGCTTGTAGAGTAAATACTTTATCAACGGAACGATCCTCCCAGAATCCTTATATTTATTTATTTTTTTGAGAAGGACTTGCTGCATGCCCCAGGATGGTCTCTAACTCACTATATAGCCCAGGTTAGCCTCAAATTTATAGTGATCCTTCTGTTTCAGTCTCCTGCATAATGGCATTACAGATGTGTGCTACCATACAGGACTTACACTTAGTTTTAAATTGACAATTTTCTTTTAAAAAAAAAAAAACAGATCTGAGGGGTGACTTTCCTTTCATCTTTGTAAGCTTATAGTGGGGACATATAGAACTGAAGGAACCTTCGGAAGATCATCCAGAGCACAGGGCCCATGAAAATTTACCTTTCTTCCTGCCACAAGGGGACCATGGGCCAGAACTTTCTAACTGTATCCATACAGGAGAAAGAAGTTTTTCTATGTGGTAACAAGAAACAAAGGAAACAGAAGGACTAGTGTTTAAAGTCAACATTCAAAGTGCAGAAAAGAGAGGCAGGCACTTCACTGGCTCCTCACGCTAGCAGAAATAGCACCATGTGCGCACAAGCTTGCTGCAGGAGCAAGTCAAGCCGGTTCCCGAGGTCTTTCACTTCAAACAGAGGGCAGAGTGCATTTTCACTGCTGCTATCTTTCCCTATGGCAAACATTGTATTTTCATGGCCATTGCACAATGACAAGTAAGGTGACCACCAGAGCACCTGATTGAGGAAAAACAATCCCGGGCCAGGACATGGATTCTGAAGTCAACATTTACAATGTGGCCATTCAACCCAATGTGAAATGATTACATGTTAAGAGGCTTCCCATATCTGAATAGGATAAGCCACATTGGGGTCCATTCTACTATAAACATTGAGTTCATCAATACTTGACCTAACCCCTCAACTCCTCTTATCGTTCTCTTTTTCCTATATAACACCTTTTATTTTACCCTGAACCCAGGACAAACATGATGAAATATTTGTTGTTTGCCCTTGAGAGTAGGCTGGAAAAAAGTGTCTGAGAGAACATACTGGGGAAAGAGGTGGGAGGTATAGACGAGAATCCAACCATGCCACCACTTGACAGAGGCTGAAGGCACAGAAAAGTTGTTCAAACATAAAACCAAAACCCTCCAAAGCCTGTCCACTCTACTCTCCCCAAAGGACTGTGAGACTTCAATGAGTAAATTATTTGAGTAAGTACAAATTTTTTTAAATAACAATAGTAATGTCATTACTAATAATCATGCTAAATACAAACAATGAGGTATGGCTGTTCTAAGGTAGCAAAAGCAATGTTTCAAAGCAATGGTTATGGAACTGCATTAGGAAACACCTGAGGGCTAAAATAAAGAAGCTGAAATCTCTCTAACAGAAAATGGAAATCAACTGGAGACCTTTAATGATGATTGTCATGTGGTAATATTTAATGTATGTCAAAGGACATTCAGGTCAAAGGCAGGCACTGTAGTGTGGTCCTTAGGCTTCCTAGGATAAACATGCGATGATGTGCCCAAGCAATGAGCGGACTATGAAACAAGGTAAGGATTGCCATGGAAAGGAAGCAAAGGAAGCACCTTAGTCATTGGCTTGCTTTCCTCCATTCCTTCTTTCCTTCCTTCTTTCCTTTCTTTCCTTCCATCCCTCTGCCTGCCTTCTTTCCTTTCTTTCAAAATTATAAATGCTCAAAGAAGGAAATTCAGCGAAAAAAGCAAGGAGCAAATAAAAAGCCTCTTGTTATCACTGGGAATCTCTTGGTCATTTTCTTCTTAATCTAACAAAAGAGGTTTCCAGGAGCCTGCTGGCTAGCACAGAGGCATTCAATCAATATGCAAGATGGACTGAGTTCAAATGCTGATGCTGAGAAGAGGGTTGTTTGTACAGAGATGGCAAGGAAGCAAGGAAGAGAGAGAGAGAGAGAGAGAGAGAGAGAGAGAGAGAGAGAGAGAGAGAGAGAGAGAGAGAGAGTGAGTTCTGGAGAAGGGCAACTAGCAAAAGAAGAGGTGGGGCAGACTGGCCTCCTTGCCAGGGAAAGCAGAGCTTTAGTTCAACAGCCTCTATCCTGACAGCCAAATTCAAGTAGAGAAGTTACAGTAAGAGGGGTAATGGCTGCCCAGTGTGTCAGTATGGAGAGGTGATGGGACGCTCTGAGCATAGCTCTCTGCAACAGGGATCATCATGCAGTAGAGACAGCTGTCAATGCCTCTATAATCTGATCTTTACTTTTAACCTAAGATACAATATATAGGTACACATATGTGTGATGCAGGATTCCTCTCTGTATGCTGTGATTACCATTAATGAATAAAGAAAGCTGGCTTGAGCCTATAGCAGGGCAGAACAGAGGTAGGCAGGAAAAACTAAACTGAATGCTTGAAGACAGAAGGCAGAGTCAAGAGACGCCATGTAGCTGTTACCACTGGAAACTTGTCGGTAAGGAACAGCCACGTGACAATATACAGATTAATAGAAATGGGTTAAATTAATATGTAAGAGTTAGCCAATAATAATAAAGCAATAATAAGCTAGAGGTGAAGCACGAGAGTATTTATCTGCAGTCTCACTGCTCCTCCAACAAAAGGAAAGGCAGAGAGAGACAGAAGAGTCCCTGGAAGTCTAGTGACCAGCTAGCCAGGCACATAGAGTAGCAAAAAGCAAGAGACCCTTTCTGAAACAAGATGAAAGGTTAGGATTGATGTTCAAGGTTGTCCTCTGTGGGCACATGCTCACATTCACACCGGAAACACATACATACATACACACACATGCGTGCACACACAGGCATGTGCACACACAGACAGACAGACAGACAGACAGACACACACACACACACACACACACACACACACACACACACACACACACACAGAGCGGTTATTCCCGGGAGAAGAACAGGACTAAGATAAAGACATTCATTATAACACTGCCTAGCCGTACTACCTACTTTATTTACCAAAAATAGTAACAGCCTATCCGTATGTATGCCATAGCAGAGTGCTCAGGCACTGAGAAGGAGAACAGAAGAGGAAGGACAGAGGGGGCAGTAAAAGGCAGAATGAACAAGAGAGGCAGTGTGCTGAGCATGCACTAGGCACTAGAAGAGTGTAAACCTTAGATATTACTATAGGACGGTAAGGAGGGCTCTGTGTGTGTGTGTAGGTGTATGCACACGTGCGTGTGTATGGCACAAGGAACGTATTGGTGGTAGAACACTTGCTCAGTCACATGCACACACAGGTAAAAAAATAAAAAGATGAGTAACTTACAAATTGGAAGCAGCTCCTGACGCTTGGCTCTATGTTACTGCCCCCAAAGGAGGCAACTTCACCCAACTGTCTTGGGATTTGAATAGAATCATGCAGAAGAAGACCCAGCCTACGCTGGTCACAAAAGCCAGTCGAACTTGCCACTTGCTTGAAAAGGTCTATAAAAGAGAAGAGGAGAACCATGAAAATCAAAACAGTGGAACAAGTGGACGTAAGCAGAACCCCATGGCCAATTCAATGCAAGTACTTGTTCTCAGGTATGACCAATATTCTCACAGACTCACTGTTTTCCTTTTTATCTTTATTTTATTTTTTTTTGTGTGTGTGCTCTAATGTAATACAGGCTGACCTTAAACTTGCTATCTAGTTGAAGATAACCTTGAACGCCTTATTCTCCTGACTACTTCCTGAGAGCTAACATTATAGGCGTGTGGTTTTATACGATGCCAGGGACTGAAGGCATAACTTTCTCCATGTTAGACTGAGGAATTATGGCTAATTTGGGGTAATCAGAATATATATATGTATATATATACATAATATATATAATATATATTAGGTTAATCATCACTACCTACATATGTAATCTGAAAATGTAAATAAACTACAGTCCTACAAAAGGTGAGCTTACATGTATTACTTTATTATTTCATTTATTTCTATGTGGAGCGCTGGTCACATATATGAAGGCACATATGTACAAGTCACAGGAAAACTTGCAGGAGTCAATTCTCTCCTTCCACCTTGTGGATCCTGGAGGTAAAATTCAGCATTAGGTGGAGTGGTAAGTGCCTTTATCTACTGAACCATCTTGCTGGCTTATGAGTACTTTTAAAAGTTGCATTTTATTAATTTATTATGCATGCATGCATTTAGAGTATGTGGAGTTCAGGGTGTAGCTTACAGGAATCGGTTCTCTCCTTCTATCATATGGCTCCTGAGGATGGAACTTGGGTTGTATCTTCACCCAATGAGCTATCTCATCAGACCCCAAATGTATTCTTAGTAACTTAATTTTTCAAGGCAAAACACAATCCTTTGGTAACTATTATGTATATACGATATGAATACTACCATGAAAATTTTTTTAATCAAGAGTCACATAATTAGCCAAAAGCATGTGAGCATCAGATATCAAAACATGTAACAAAATCATGAGATTTTTAAAGAGTCATACGTCCCTTCAGCTTCAAAGAGATTGGCATGTTTGCTTACATAGGATGCTGTGCTCGTGTGTAATTAGCTCATATCATACTAAGTTACTGCTGATTTCCTATGTCTGACTTACCATTTCTGTATTTGTTTGGGGAAAAAAGGGTTTCAGTAGGTAGTCAAGGACAACCTTAAACTTACAAACATTGAGTGACAACCAGAAGTTAGGGAGAAACCACTCCCATGTCTTTTTAAAAGACAATAAACCTAACTTACAGTAAGTAATTATAATATTCAAAAGATAAAAGCACTCAGAAATATTGTTTTATCCAAAATAATGTGAAAGGGTCCAAAAAACATTATTCAGGTTTGATTGGGGGTTGTTTTATTTTATGTTGTTTAGTTCGTAGGAAAGGAAAATTCACATGGAAACTATATAAAAGTGCGCGCTACAGTGGTTTGCATATATTATTATTTACTCTACAAAAACGAGAACTACAAGCCGGGCGGTGGTGGCGCACGCCTTTAATCCCAGCACTCGGGAGGCAGAGGCAGGCGGATCTCTGTGAGTTCGAGACCAGCCTGGNAGAAACCCTGTCTCAAAAAACCAAAAAAAAAAAGAAAAAAAAAAAAAAAAAAAAAAAACGAGAACTACAACACAGCATGGCTTTGGAGAAATGCCATGTCTTTTGTCTCCGGCCCATCTTTACACCCAGCATACTGCTTCATTTACGTATGACTAGTTCTTTGGTGAAAGCCAGGACAGGCTAGATTCTTTCAATTCCTCCTGAAAAGGCTTCTTACAAGCATTTCCAGGGGCAAACATACACAGTCCTTTAGAGGGAGAGTGGATGGTGATTTGGGCACCCAAACTATGAATCCTTTAACATTTGCCTTTTATTTAGATTTACAGTTTTTATGTAAAAGATTCTAATAGCCAATCAAAAGAAAATTCTAGAGGGTGCTACTTACCTTCTAAGAAATAGTAGGCTAGCCATCCCTCAGACAGTACAATGTTAGTCACGTCACAGAATTGGATGTGTCAGTACAACTTGCAGTAAGATGATTATAAAATACACAATGTGTTTTGAACACAAATGCCAGATAGTATTATTTAAGTGGGAATCCAAAGAGACACAGGAAAAGCAGGGATTAAACCTTCACATTTCTTTTCCTGACGTACACAAAGGGGTTAGGAAATCAGACTTTATCCCCTTGGAACATGTGTTTTACTAAGACACAGACAATGTAACATAAAATAATACTTGGACCGGCAAAGCTAATCCTCATTCTCTATTTAAATACCTTCAATGTAATGTCTGACAGGGAAGAGCACAACCCAAATTTTATGACCCTTTAAAAGCAGTTCTACATCCGAAGTGACAAACCTGCCGTGAAATAAGAATGGTACATCATTTTCCATCTAAAATGAGAGTAATTAGGCAACATCAATGAAGAAAATAGAGAGTTCAAACATAAGACTTACATCTGTACTTGTCTTCCAAGTGTGCTTTACATAGAGAAATGATGCCAGTTTTAAAAGACAGGACACGGATCCTCCCTGATCGTCCCCTATTATGAAGAATCAAACCAGAAAACAAACAAAAACAGTTACTGGTGCTCCAATACAGTGTAGAAGTATCCAAGGGGCAAAAAGGCCTTGGATACAGAAGCTCTATAGGCCAGTGTCTGATTAATGTTGTTTAAAAACTTGTCAGAGTTCATTATCTATTTGCCTCGTGACCTAGAAGGCAATGGGAAAGTTCTATGAACCAAATTAATGAATATCTACCCAATTCTCAACTCTTTAAAGCCCTTACTTGAACTGCCAAAATAGCTCTACATAAAATCAGGATAGAATTCCCTTCCACACACCTACAGAAAGCCACCTTGGTTGAGTAAGAGGGAAGAATTTTCACTGTGCACTTGGCAGTTCTGGTTACTGGAGCAAACTGTCAATTTTGGTTGTTAAAGCCAAAAACAATTTCTAGCAACTAACTCTTCCCTGCTTAGCATGCCCGGAATTTCATCAAGTCACTGCTTACTAAGAAGATGAGTCATCACTTCAGGTCACACATCACAAAATATAAAACATGAATATTTATAGCCAATGAAATCATGGCATACACTATCAGAAAGCATTCCAATGCATGCCCTATAAGGCAAACTTATCAAGTAACCTACTCCCAAATGAACATTCTGATATGGCTATGCTTGGTACATTAGGAAGCGAAATAAAGCATTCCACACAAAAATATATTAACACAAAAATTTAACCATTGGGAAAAAAGAAAAAAAATAGAATGAACAAACAGATTTCCATTTTGTAGCAAATGTTTTTGAACAGCTTTTTGGCTTTTTGTTTGATTTTGGAAAGTAATTATAACTCAGATTTTGGTATGTTTGTTGGTCAATATGCTCATTTTTCTATTAGTACAAATTTATCAGATCTCTCATTTAAAGAAAAATACTAGACTCAAATGCTTTAATGAAATTCCTGTCACTGCAAAAAACTTATCTGTTTTCCTATTAGAAAAAAGAAAAGCAAAGCTTGACAGGTAAACTTTATATAGCAGTTTAAGTCCTTGGACACTTAAAATGATCATCAAATCATTTTCAGGTAGGTTGAAGGAAATTCTATCCTCAGAATCCATTCACATCTCATCTACAAAGAAACTTATGCCAAAAAATGAGGTAATATCTGAAAATAAACTGTGATCAAAACAAATGTAAATGTAATCCACAATTAAAGTCTGATATGTCCAAGAACCAAGTAGATAAGTATATGCATTTAATTGTCAGATGGTCCTGAAAATTAAAAAGTGAATAACTTACAAAATGGCAAACATAACAGTATATATGCATATTAAAAGGAGATGATAGAAGCATATAACAGAGGGAGAAGGCAGTTTGATAGGCAATGCCTTTAAGAAATCTTTCCCAGATTTCCAAATAAAAGGATGTACTTGTTGATATGTGAAATGAGGCGTGCAACAATCCTGGGGCCTAAGAGGAACTCAGTGAAAAATCAAGGTCAGTGCTCAATTGCGCTCATTATGCTGCAGACAGAAATGAGAACTGGAGCTATGTCCGGTGTGCAACCCAAATGACTGCTCTCCAACTAACAGAAGTTGATGAATAGAAGTGCCAAAGAGCAGCTCTGTAAAACGTGATGAAAACACAAAACGACAACCACAACCTTGCTTGGTTTCAGGGGCTAAGTTTGCTGTATGTGAGCTTATTTTCACTTTAGGTGACTCATCTATGTACCACTGTTTTACATATGTGCTACAGCAATTCTGATCTGACGACAGGTGTGCCAGCATCTCCAGGAGCACGGTCACCCCTGCCAATGAGACAACACACTCCAAAACGGATGGAAGAACTCCAAAACACAGGTGAGAAAGGGAAGGAACCATAGCTACATGATAACTCGCTCTACTGAAAAGATGGCTTATCTCAGATTATGGTTAAATTCTGATCTGAGAGCAGTCTGCATTCCAACTCTTTTTTTTCCTTTCAGAGAGTCTCACTATGTCATCCTGGCTGTCCTGAAACTCACACTGTGTCGACCAGGCTGGCCTCAAACTTACAAAGAGCTGCCTGTCTCTGCCTCCGGTATTAAAGACGGCATCCAGCTCTGACTGCTACCACACCAAATGTTTCAAGTCATAGGCAGAAATGATTTACCCCAGGGAGAAGACATCCATATCTGAGACACTACTGTAATAGCAATACTGTCATCCCCGTGTACGCTAGGTCCGCTTTTGTCATACATACGTATCATAAACATTGAGAAGCCAGTTGAGACACATATCCACACAGAGAGGGACGTTGACCAAGTTGTTGTGCTCTTGCTCCAGCCGATCATAAATAGTAGTCAGACAGTTAATGATCTGCAGGATGTCCATGGGCTGGTCATTTTGTTTGAGGTTGTGCTGGTCCAAGGCATCACATGCAGCTGACAGGCTCAAGAGATCCACTACAAAAACACACATAAACACACATGACTCAACATATAAAACTTGTTTTCATTGCTTTTCCTTTGCAGATGCTGGTTGTTTCCTATCCTTTAGTAAACACCAAATCCAATTTCTACCCCGCTTCAAAGATATTCTGTTTTCATCACTCTACTTCGAATTTTATCTGATTTTTATCGGTATTCACAATCTGAAGTTGTTTTCCGATCTCACTGGCATCGGATGAACATATAAACATACACAATTCCTGTCTCTGGAATAGCAGCAACTATCTGAGAGTTAAAGGAATCTGGCTTCTGAGTCAATAGTCATTTCTAAGTAGGAAAAAAAGTGTTGCCCTAGAGATTTTGAAAGAGACACTCACCGATGGTCCTTTCTCTTATTAGAGATCAAACAGATGACTCCATATGGTTAGGGGAGTGTAAACTCAATTTCTGGCTATGCATTTATAATGAGAAAGCATTTTCCCCTTAAAAGATATGCCTCAGATCTCTTTGTTGCCTTAACACCAGCTGAAAAAAATAACCAATTTCACTAAAATTTTCTATACGCAAACTGCATGATCCATTCATATTTCAAGCCTAAGGCTAATTTATTTCTCCTTTCACCTTCAAATTGCATTTTACAATGTACTTTTTTTCGACACATAAAAAATTTTAAGACTAGGGGAGATTCCCTTGGTCTGAGGTAGTATTTAATCATATGCCAAAAGAAAAAAAATTAACAAGAGTGGATTTCCATCAGCAAATCACTAGCTTTATTCCCGAGTGTCATGAAAAGGCGCTTTTCTCTAAAGCCAATTTATTAGCCAAATTGAAAATGCAACACTGGTGTTTTTTTAAGCACCTGGTACACCTAAGCTATGCTCAGAAATGTCAGTCCTTTGAGACAAAGAATCAATGATAATTAAGTGCCTCTTTCATACACCTAAGGGGAAGAGGCACTGCAACTGTAAATATAACTTCAAATGAAATACACAATAAGCAATTTCTTTCAGTAAATAGTTTTTCCAATAATATAACAAAGGCAAACATAAATCAATACACATTTTACAAGTTACAGGAAGTAAGTTCAAATTAAATATTACAAAAATAGTGGTTAATACATATGCATCAACATACTGTCTCTCTTGAAAAGGAGAAAGAATTTTGTGTGAAGTTTCCCTAGAATCATGAAGAGCTGAGGGCAGAGGCCCGAGATAAGTTCCATTATTTTTCACTCCCATAAAGAAAATTCTGTGCTTCCATGCCATGGGCCAGTTTCCTTAAAATATCCTAGGCTAACATTCCTCTTACCCACTTACACATTTTATTTTGCTAAGGATGGAACTCATGATTGCACACATCTCTACTGCAGCCTTTTTTTGATTTAACATACAGCCATGTTCTGCTCACAACCATGTCCTGCTTAGCGTCAGGGGAAAGTTTTGGAGGAAAAAAAAAAACCCATCAGCTGGTGATTTAATCATTGAGTGAGCATCACCGAATATAGCTACACAAATTAAGAAGTCTACTATATTTCTAGGCTGCATAGTATTATGGGATCACTGTCTGTGACTGGCCCAAACATCCTTATACAATGCTCCACTGCACTCTAAAAAGAAAGAAATGATCTTCCTTAATGAAATCTGAGACTGTGTAAACGTGGAAGCAGGAAACTGGCAGACTGCAAAACGTATTTGGAAGTCAGGTGGGCAAAACAATGAAGAAAAAAAAACCCGACTTGCAAGCAGGCAGGAGGCTATCCGAACACAGAGAGACTCCATGGGAGGCAGAAGGGAGCTACAGCAATGTAGTACTCAGATTTTTATCATCTCTTTTGTCTGCCTGACTTCCTGAGAGCACGACTGCTGTAGTGCAGGTCATGGAAACTTTCAGAAAGGTAGCATGCATGGCAGCTTTGTTATTGGGAGGGTGGGGTAGATTTCGTCCATATACCAAAATTTCTAATGCATCTCTTTATATATTGAAGAAACGCAATGGGTCCTGTGAAGTGGTTTTATTATTTACTTTTTAAATATTATATACTTTAATAATTATAAATACTTTGTTATTGATTTAAGTATATAAGAACAGTGAGGATTTTTCCACTCACTTTTTATGACGTATCTAATGAACCCATGTGATGATAACAAGCAAACAGTGAAACTGCATGAATTTCACTTTATTGAACCTAATCTCAACATAGGTGACTAGGTAGGCAACACACACAACAGAAAATTTAGAGTAAAAATAGCTCCAGGGGGAGTGAGGCAACTGCTTGAAAATAACAGGAGCAGAAGATGGTACAGGAGAGAAATACTGTGTGGTGTTCTCTGCTAAAACCGGATGCGGTGAAATCCAAGACCAATCCATCACAGAATATGGGAGAACACAATTCCCCAAACAAATATAGCAAATAGAAAAACAGAATTTTGTCTCCACGGAACAATATTTAAAAGCCTTCTATTTAAGCAAAGACCATACAACAGACCAGCAAACAGGTGAGGCAAGAGATAAGGGCAATTGAAACCTCTCTCTCTCTCTCTCTTGCACATACTCTCTCTCTCTCTCTCTCTCTCTCTCTCTCACACACACACACACACACACACACACACTCAATGTTCAAACCAAGCGTATTAAAGAATGCATGGCAGTTATTTTGGTAAAACTTTAAACAAAAGGATGAGCTTTTCTCCAACCCTCAGTAAACAAGCAGCAGATGGTTTTGTGAACATATCTTTTTTCTTGAAGCTAACATTTTCCATTATACTAATATATAATATAATTTTAAATAAATGTACACATGCTCATAAGTGTGCGTGTGCATGCACACGTGCTTGCATATGTAAGAGCACTTGCTGCTCTTGAAGATGAACTGGATGCTGTTCCCAGCACCCACATAGATGGTGACTCATAACCATCATAACTTCAGGGATCTGATGTCCTCTTCTGATCTCCGTGGTCACCAGGCACATATGTGGTGCACATATATACATGCAGGCAAAATGTTTATATACATAAAATAAAATAAACTGTGTTTAAATGTTTTCTTTCAAAACTGCTTTAAAGATTTTTAAAACTATTGTTTTTAATTATGTGTATGTGTGTGGATATATGCGTGGGTATGTGCATTTGAGTACAGATGGCCAATGAAGCCAGGAACTGGAGTTACATGTGGTTGTAAGCTATCCAATATAGATGCTGAAACTTCGGTCCACTACAAGAACAGTATGTTCTCTTAACCACTAAGCCATCTCTCCAGCCTCTTCAAAATGACTTAATGAAAAAAAGTTATAGCTTTGATGACATTGAAGAATAGGACTATGTGGTGGTGTGTTCTTTATGCCTGAATGGATAGAGAGGAGAGAAACAACTCCTTTCCAAGGACATATTTGCCACCCAGAAGAGAATCTGGTAGCCTAGTCATTCCTTCTAGGTTCAAACATCAGTTCCATCAGTTACATCTTGCCATTGGCCAAAGGGGTCCCCTAGTCCTCCTCTCCCCAAACATCAAAACTATCTCTATAATCCAGTGGTGAAGTCCTATTATTGATGACAGAACTTTCTTATGTCATCAAGCATACATGTCAGGAGTGGGAATGTTTACAAGATTCATAACCCGTTCATACTAAAATATTCCTAAGGCATTATTTATAAAGAAAGGGTAGTGACATATGCACATCACTTCTTTCAAGTCTCAGGGATCACTGCAGAAGAGGGAACAGAAAGATTATCAAGAGCCAAAGGCAATGGATGACTACAAGGAAAGATGTGCTGGAACACAACAGGACAGCTGCACATATGAATTCAAAGATTGTGACTGCACCCACCAAAGCTGTGCAAGCTCAACCCAGACCCAATCCAAGCCTGGAGAGAAGAGTTGGGTACATAGCGTCACTCCTGGTTACAGAATCAATGGCAATGGTTAGCTGCTGGGAGAGGGAGAGACAGGCTTCCCTTAGCATATCCCTTCGTAGTTGACCATGGTCCAGTAGAAGACCGCACAATCAAGAATATGTGGGCAGCACAAACTGTGTTTGAAGAGTTTAAAAAAAAAACTAAAAGGAAAGGAAAACAAGACAATGAAGCACACAACACACAATGCTTCATGGGTAAATAAAGATGGGTAGATTTGGGAAGAGTGAAGAAGAGAAGTAAGTATGTTCAACACCAGTAAAAAACCTGAAACTTTGAAAGAAATATTTTAGAGACTTATAAAAATTGGAAGCTGGACTAGGAATACCTGGCCAGCTAGAATTTACCCATAAATACCAAAATTTAAGTGATGGAAATGATGTTCTAATCCTATTATAAGAACAATACTTTGAGGATATCCAATTCCAGAAGGAAGGACAAATATGGAAAGGTGCCTAGAATAATGGGCAAATAAAACCACTGATTACTGGATAATAGAGCCTACAAAGGGCCCTTTGATATTACAAGGACTGGGCACCAAACACCTCTTTCACTGTTGTGCAACTCATGGACATCAGAGGAACCACAATACTTGCCCTAGAAGATAGATGGATATTATCACAAGATAATTATCTTCAAGATATTTTTAATTCTGATATAACAGATATATGCCTTCTAAACTACATGGAAAGTAATGTGTATACATTATATTATTGACATATTATATATTATTATACACACACATATAATTCTCCTGTTTCTTGGGAGCCCTTGATGTGAGTCAGCGAATGACTCAGGATCTACATCTTGCTTACATTAATGCTATTTGCATTGTGGCTTGCACTAGCAATAAACTGTAGTATATAAGCCATGTTATCATGGGTCCTGTGAGTCTTCTTTACCAACCTAATCCTGCCTAATGCCCTCTTTAGCCACCTTTAGTGCACTATTAGAAGGTAAGGTCCATTTACCTGGAAGAAAGCACATTTTTCACTTTGTCTTAGTGAAAGCAAATCCAGAAGTTTTAGCTTTAATCAGACAACTCTATACTGTATCATATGACTATATTTTAGGATCAGGTTTCTGAGCAGTGGCAAATTATTTTCAATTTCTTCTTGCATGAAAAATATTTGTCACATTTATCAACTGTCATATATTTAGCCCTGTGGTTTGGGCTCTCTCCAATCCCCTACACACTAATAAACTAAATATATTTGCTTTGTTAGTATATTTTTACTTCTGCTCTTGCAAGTTGGTTATCCTTTAAATGATAGGAGATGCACATTTTTGGAGTGCCATCAGAACCATGGGAGAAGAAAGGAAAAGCTACATCATCTTCTTCATATTTCCCCAGGCTATCGACCACACAAACCAGCATGCAAATACTTCACACCAAGATTTTCAATTTGTCTTGGCTGCTCTATCAACTTAGATTTTTGTTTATGCTGCACAGAAAATCACGTATAGACTCACACAACATAAAAGTGATTATAAACTGGGGGCATTGTAAGCCAGTGGTGATCCTCATAACTTAAGTAGCACATTCTCTGTAGTAGATAAAATGTATTATTTGGTTTCCTGTAATATTGAAGTTTGATAGGGAACTATTTATTTTTAAAGATCAGTTGCCTAATAGAGATGGCTAAGTATGTTCTCTAAGGGATCGGAAATTCAATCTCTTCACTGGCATCAAGAAATCACTGAGATAACATCACTAATTTCTGTTAATGTAAGACACAGTAGAAGTAGACATTGATAGGAAAAACTAGTCAGGGCAAGTTTTATTTGCTTAGGCCATGGACAATAGCTCTTTATCAAGCTTTTGCAGGCACAGAAATAAAGAAAAAAGGAGCTAGAAGTAAACCTAAGCAAATACAAAATTTAGAGGAAGCTCTTAAATCACCTATTGAAAACTCCCTAAGGAATTGGACCACACATCCACACATGTTTTTCAAAAGTAAATGGATTGCCGAAACTTCTCGCTCTGTTCTCATTGCACATGGGGCCATAGTCTGCATGGTATTATCCCTGCATTCTTAAGAATTCAGTACCTAATTTAGATAAATACACTCTAATTTTGCTATCCTTGAGTTTTTTCAAATCAGAGTGAAGATCTGAAAAGAAATGCTGAGAATTTCAACTCCGCTTAAACGTGAAAATTCAACCAAATCATCTTACATTGAGTTAAAGTTTATTACAAGGTTATCACCTTAAATGGCTAACGGGTTTTAACATTTTGGTTTTGTTTTTTTGAACAATATCCAACTCTTCCATTTTCCCAATGTTTACCAAAATTTTGACATATACTGAAAAGAAAGACAATGAATAGAACTCTTCTCTTTCACCATAAAAATTGAATAATGTTCAAATGATTCCAGGCAGTGGTGGAAAAGGATAACAGTCATAAGACATTAGAGACATTTCCATCTAGTCTATTTCTGAATTTTGTCATAGTATAACATGGAACAGCTGGTTACCTCTTTTGAACTTTTGGGATCTTACAGGAATATTCTATAGCACTTTATAATAACCAGTTCATAATTCTCCTTTTTATCAAAGTCTAGCAGTACCTCTGGGATGGCGCAGGGTCAAAAGAAGAAAAAAAGACAGAAGACTTTCTCTATTCAGCCCCTTGACTCCACCCCACCCCAAACTCCTTTGTACCTGCTACGATTCATTAACCAGGTCCCCAAGGAAATCCTAGGCATGGGGAGCCTTTTATTAGCTACTTAAACTTGGCAGCTATACACCAGAAAATGATAACTTTGGGCTATAAGCTCTTAAGGCAATGGAATCTTCCATTGGCTTTCATCCATGTATTCATCCTATGAAAACAGAAAGCTCTATTCTTTGCTCAGTTCTGTGTTAATTATTGGGAATATCAATATGAAAAGAAAAGGAACCTATTTGACCTTTCCCAATAATTTCACTTCTAGGGTACTTCCATCACTATGTGACAATCCCATACCAGTAGTTCCTTGACTTTAGTACTACCCAATTCTGAGGACCTCTAGGTGTTTCCAAAGAACCTTGATGGCTGAGGCTATTAATTGTTCAGTGTTTCTCATTTCTATCCACAAGTTTGAGGGATTTTAGTATTAGAAGGGATGAGCCATACATAACTCTAGCTTCTCAATATCTTAATGTTCTAGTCTACCTCCATAAAAATTCACACCAATTCGCTCTGTCACCTGCTTAAATGGATACTTTAGAAATAGCGTTCAGCAATATCTCCTTCTTGAATATAATTCCATGCTTTTCAGTTCCTTCACTAACTCTTCCTATCTTCCTTTATCTCTTGATCCCTCTACCTCCTAACTGCCACATTCTACCTAAATTTTTAGCTTCTCCTACCTGGCATGGCATTGAAATACAAGATTCTAACCCCCCTTTTCCTCAAGCCCTCACAACCCTCACCTGGGTATCATCTGCCTATTCTAGGACAGCAGTGTGCAGCTTCTGATTGCCGGCTGCTGCTAGAGGAATATTGTACCACTAGAGATTGGTGCTGTTGTAAAAACACTCAGCCGACTGGGTTTCCTAATGCTGGTTTTTAACTTAATCTTCGTCTTGTTCTCCACAAAGATAAGGTCAGTGTCCATTTTATTGCCTTCTACTGCTTCTACTGTTAACTGTGTCACAGGGATTCCAAAACTCCACAAAGAAAACCTTTGGCTTTACATAGGTTTCCATAGCCCTCTTGCTGCCAAGTCTCTTGGTTCCCTAGAACATACATGTATCCTTCTCTCTGGCACTCCAGTAGCAGAGAAGTGTCTCTTCTTTTTGTTTGGCTCTAGGACACCTGCCCATAATTTGCCCATTTTTACCCTCTCATCTTAAGTCAGTCATTTTTAATTCCTCAGTCATCTCCAATTTGCTATAACCTCTCTTTGCTCCCCTTTGCAACTAAAGTTCTCTGAGTACAGGCACATACCGGTCATCTACACCTTTTGTCCACTTTTAAGATGCTCAGTGTATTATCTTCACCAAGGTTACTAAGGCTCTTCTCTGTTGCTATATACAATGGGCATTGTCACCAACATCATCTGACCTTATGACAGGTTCCTCCTTTCTTTCCATGCACTGGGCACTACAACCTCTTGGATTTTCCTACTGAACTCCCAGACATGAGTTTATACTCATTTTTTTATGGTTGCTTATCCTCTGTCCTAAATGACCTCTCCTCCCTCCCTTTCTCTCCCTCTGTGTATGTGTGTTGCTGTACCATCTTAACCTTTCTATAAATCATTTAAACAGTAGCTCCATGCTTTTAATTGCTAAATATTGCTTGTGAAGTTCACTGTACCTTTTACCAAACTCTGGTAGACAAGCTCACCATATATAGGGAAGCCCAAGTCAGGAATCCATGAACCTTACCTTTCTTGATTTCCCTTCACCCTCCCATCAAACAAATCACTAAGGCTTAGAGCATCTACCACCTATATATTGAAATGTTCCTCCATTCCTATTCAAGCCACCATATTGCTGGTTTCAATTCAGTAACAGATCTCTTTCCTGTCCACGGCTCAACCCTCAACTCATGCTTTGTTTCCCAGCCAGAGTGGTTTTTCAAAGTGAAAATCCGGCATCCATGCCACCCCCTTGCCAAAGTCTCTTGAATGGCTCCCACTGACCTCTAAAGTCTTTAACTTGGGTTTTAAAAGCTCTTCGCAATCTGTCTCCTGCTTCTCTCTCCAGGCTAATATTTCACAATAGGCCTCCTTAGAATTCTGCAGAGTAGCCATGATGAAGTCATTTCAGTTTCTGAGTACTTTCTGCTCTCTTTACGCCCCAGGCCTCAGAACACAGCCTTCCCTCCCTATGACTAGAACATTCTTCTTAGAGGGAGCTAACTACATGTCTGGGTCTATATGGCTTATATAACACAAACTCCCAAGAACTTTCGCTGGACTTCACTGCACAAAGCTACCTGTTCACATAGTGTGCCATTCTTCCACTCCACAAAACTAAATCTGACACCCAAATCACCCTATTCATTTGTCCACAAAACCTCATCCTAAAATGGGAGACAAGAACCACTGTTTTTATCAGTCATGACCATAACTGAGGCTAACCTTTTTATGTACATTTGTCTCCAGATTTTCACCTATACCTTGGGCATCCCTCCCTTACATTCTAAATTCCTTTGTGGTAGTGTCTGTGGTAATAATTTCATAGATATATCCTTAATGCATATTAACAAATGGTATTATTCATAATTCATTTTATTGATAAAATAACCATGTAACAAGCCTTTTTCAAAGATACGTGATTTAAAAAAAAAACTCACCCTCATCTGCTATATGGTGGTGTGGGTGTGTGAAAGGTCTCCAACCCCTTATTGCCTGTGATGTGTGGGAGAGCTGACTAAGGTCCTAAGACCTAGATAGCTGTCCCCACCCCTCACCAGCTGCAGCACTCAGGAGAGTGGTCCCTGCCCCTGCCTGGGCACCACAGTAGAGCAGGTCCTCATGGGCCAGGTGTGGGAGAGTCAATCCTGAGAGTATGAAAGCTGGAGAACTGGCCCCACCCCTTGTTCATTGCTGCAAGGGGTGAATTAGCAAGGGCACTGCTGGAGAGCTCACCCTGACAGTGAAAATGGGGGAAGAGATGGTGGTCTGACCACCCCCTTCCCCACCGTGCAAACACCCAGGCCCAGAACCAGGGTTATGAGTTGACCCACCCCAACATCTACCTCATCTATAATCTGCAGGAGCATGGGACGGGGCTGTTCCTGCAGACCAGAACCTACATGATCTCCACAGCACAGGACCAACAATAGGATATCCAAGAGGAGTCCCAGTGAGGGCCCAGCATTGATAGTGTAGCAGAAACCAGAAGCCTCAAACCAGACCAATGACTCTTCACAATGAACACTTGCAAGTAAAGATATATGAACGAAAGGTTATACTGTGTGACTCACTGTGTCACACTGTGGCTTCCATGACGAGATTCTTTTTCGTTTTTTTCCTTTTGTTTTCTCCTTTTTTTCTCTTAAATTTTGTTTAGTTTTGGAGGTGGGTGGCAAGAGCAGAGGGCAGATATGAATGGTATTGAGATGCATGATGTGAAAGACACAAATAATAAATAAAGGAAAGCTAAAATAAAAAAGATCTCGCCAGGCATGGTGTTGCTGCCTTTTATCCCAGCCAGCGGATCTGAGTTTGAAGCTATCCTAGCCCACAGAGCTAGTTTCAGGACAGCTAGGGCTACACATAGAAACCCTGCCTGGCAAAACAAACAAAAAATGCAATCATCTTTTCTCTATCATAACATACATCTGAATATTTGCAATTAAAGAAACAAAAGACACATATCTATATTGTCATAATCCTCTAATATTAAATAGACCTTATAAAATAAAGATATAATGGGAAAAGGGGAGATAAAATAACTTACACAAAGATAAATGTAGGTGTAAATGCTATTCATTTAAAAAAATAAAATTTACCAATATCTTATCAATTTAACAAAAGTCACTGAATACTTGCAGAGATAGTTATAATACAACAAAACAGTCTAGGCAGGTACTAAGCCAAAATGCTTTTAAGAATAAATTTTATTTGGCAAAATGACCTTGTGACTCAAGGGTATAAATGTGGTGAAAAATCTCCAGTCCTCATTCTTTGCGCAAAGAAAAATTATCAAGGCCTTCAAACATTGGCTGATACTTACAGCAAAGGGCCTTCTGCAGCCTTCGGAGCTTCATGGCGGTCCTATAGGCGGAGAACCTGACATTATTCAGGTCAGCTGAAGAAAAAGGAGGGAGAGAAAGACCATTTGTTATTTCATCAGAAAGCACAGAGGAAACCCCCGATGATTTGCCAACAGCTACAAAAATAACAATAAGAAGTCAAAGAAAAACCTTGTGCTTATGCTACGAGCTTTAGAAGGTGAACTTCTGCTCGTTTAGTGTTAAGGAAACAGATCTTTGTGCCCTTGGACAGTGAGGACAGCTTAGATCTGGGAAGGGCTACAGTGGCAGAGCCTGTGGGCCTACCATGCACTGTTAGTTCCCTAGAGGGAAAAGGAGGCCAAGCATTGGTTTTCTTCCTAGACTGTAATCTGCATCTACTGTAGTAACTCCTTGCTGTGCAAGATTAAAGAAAGAATTACTGGAATTGCTATAAGACCTGAAAACACAAGAACGCTATGCCCACATTTTCATATAAAAGGTCAGATGTTTACTGTGGAAAAGATAAGAAATTAAAGAAAGTCATAAAACTGAATAAATAAAGCATAACAGCCTACCACCATGGAATATATACTGTTAACATTCTAAGCATGATTTATATAATCTGCATGTGTATGTGTCAATATAAAATTGAAAGTAAAATAAATTTCAACAATTTTTTTAAATTGACCTAAAATTGCATGTACAATATGATGTCTGAAGTTAAATAAAAACCACATAACGTTATGATTAAATTTAAAGCAAACATCCTTATTATTTTTGTGGTGAGAACACTTAAAATCCATCCAGCATCTTTGCATTTTCAACAATATATCACCATTAATTATAGCCACGATATAATGGAATAATTTCTTAACTTTTCGAGCACTTCCTGTGAAAACTAACAGCACTTCCATGGCTTCCCTTCTTCTCTCCACTTCTTCTCATGTTTGCCCATCCTTTCTCTCAAATTCATGATCTCCGTAATTATTTTTACACAACATATTTCTTGAACTTATTCCTGCTAAATATAATTTTGCAATCTTGGACCAGCAACTAGCACTATATTCATTTTATCTTTTAAAATAATTTTTAAATTTAAATATATTTCTATCATATTCTTCCCCTCCCCCAAGTACTTCTAGATCCTCTCCCAATCCCTACCCACCTAACTTTAATGTTCTTCCTTAAAAAACAAGTAAAAACCCAATGTAACAACAAAATCCCCCCAAACCAAAAAAACAAAATCACTCCCCCAAAAACCCTACAAAACCATAACCAAATAAAAGCATCCCCCCAAAAAACCCTGTGGAGTCAATTATATGGTCCAACAACTCTGAAACATGAGGGCTGCCCAAAAGTGGCTGAAGCACCAAGTGTCACTCCATTGGAGAAAACTGAGCTTCCCCCTCCCAGTAGGTGTAACTAACAGTTCCCCCAGTAGGTGTAACTAACAGTTCAGTCATTAACCTTTACTTTAGTGGCTAGATTTTCATTAATTTTAAAATATAAAATTATATATAATAAGATAAAACAAAATCTATCACATCAAAGTTGGACATGACAAACCAAGAGAAGGCAAAGTCCCCAAAAATCAGAGACCCAATCATTTGCTCACTCAGAGATCCCATCAAAACGCTAAACTGGAAGCCATGGTTTAGAGACAGAACCTGGTGCAGACACATGCAGGCCCTGGCATGCTGTTTCAGTCTCCGTGAGTTCATATAAGCTTTGATCAGTTGAGTCAGAGGGTCCTGTTCTCCTGGTGTCCTCCATCCCCTCATCCCCTCTGGCTCTTTCACTTTCTCAGCCTTCTCTTCCACAGGGTTCCCTGAGCTCTGAGTGGAGGGATTAGATGGAGACATCCCATATAGAGCTGTGTGTTCCAAGGTGTCTCTCTGTCTCTGTCTCTGTCTCTGTTTCTCTCTCTCTCTCCCTCTCTCTCTCCCTCCCTCCCTCCTTCCATAATGCCTGGCTATGGCTCTCTCTGTTTGATCCCATCTGCTGCAGGAGGAAATTTCTCTGACAATTAACTTTATTGTCTAAGGTATAAGTTCCAATATTTGGCATGGACTAACATTTCAACAATTTAGGCCACCATTTTCTATCTGTAAGTACCTAAAAGTCAGCTCATCTAACAGGGGGCTATATTCAGACAGCACCCTTATGCAAGTCTGCACAAGCATTATCATAGCTACGTTGCTTTTCAAGAGTTTCTATGTATGTATGTAGTTTTCATGTATGTATAGGTTTCAGAAACTCAGCTCCAAAAAGCTCCTTGAGAATTTTGCCACCAGTCCTATTTCTTAGCAACTTAATATATAACTGCTCTGTGGCAAAGCAGACCTAATAAAGCCAGAGAACTGGCTGACAGACTGAATGAGTAAATGAACAAAAAGAAGACAAGATGACAACAGTGTAACTGCCACTGATCTTAAGGAAGGAAACAGTAATATTTTCTCTATACCTAAGTCACCTAAATCAACATTATTAGCTTTGTGGTCTGTGCAGAAACCAAACATATTGGCCTACATTTAAGTTAGAGGGAAGAAAAGAATGTGTGTAAGTTATTTCAAATTCTTTAGCATAATTTTTTAAAGGCTGGCAATACCAAATAATGACAAGACCATGAAACAACCAGAGCACCTACAGAGCTTATAGGAATAAAAGCAGTACAATTTTGGAAAGTTATATGAGCAGTCTCTTTCTTTTTCTTTTATTTTCAAAGATTTATTATTTTTACTTAATGTGTCTGAGGGTTTTGCATGCACGTATGTCTATATATCCTATGCGTGTCTGGTGCCGACGGAGACCATGATAGGGTGTCAGATCCTCTGGAGCTGGAGTTATAGGGGGTTTTTGAGCTGCTGTGTGGGTGCTGAGAACTGAACCTGGATCATCTGCAAAATGCAGCAAGTGCTCTTAACCTTTGAGCCAACTCTTCAGTCCCAGATTCGGAGTGTCTTATGACATTAAATATACATATAGCTTATGACCAATATTAATTAATATTTACAAAAATAAATAAAATACATGTTCACAAAAAGCCTGGAACATGATTGTCCACAGCTTCATTCATAACAAAACCAAACTGGAAGCAAAGCAATAGAATAACAACTAACCAGTCTGTAGTGGTCACATAAGAGAGACTGACATACACTAAAAGGAAAATAGTTACAGAGAATGTAACTGGCTTTTACATAAAACTTACATAAATCATTTTGAAAAATTATAAGACATGCTAAATCTACCTATGGACAAATGGTAACCTACCCATGGTGTGGAAGTGGAAAGTTTTACTCAAAGGAACTAACAGATACAATTGAGGTGGTTAGAGTATGTATTGGGATTGGTGTGGTGGCGGCATGACTTCATGTTTGCCAAAACTGTGTGTTTAAAAGGGAAATGTTTTATGGTGTTTAAATTATGCTTTAATAATAACAATTTTAAGAGTGAAAAAGACTACTTTCATGTATACAGTACAATGTGATGTATGCATATGTTAGTTTAAGCTACAACTACAGAGGCGGTCAGTTGTCTTAATCAGGAATGCAAACTCCAGGGGTAGCTGGTTAGCAATTAATCAAAAAGCCTCACTCAGGAGGCGGCCACCGTAAAGTGCTACAGCTATATTTAGCTCCCATTACACTGGGGATTTCATTAATTAACATAAGTAATGTTAGATAGGGTAGTATTGTTCATACTAGTGGTAAGCAAAATACGAACACTGCTGAAGAAGATTTAGAAACATTACCTGCCATTACATAAACGGGATCAAAGACCATTCTAGCAGATCCTGCATTATTAGAAACCCTAAAGTGGACCCAATACTGTCTAACTGTGGCCCAATGGATTCTTGGTTACCTGACAGAGTCCGTACTATGAGATCAATGGTTTTTCAAATGTGAATACCCCTGGAGGGTTAGTTCTAAAATACATTTCCCAGTCCCTCACTCTAGATTTCCTGATTCTATAGGTCTGGGGGAGAGCTTGACAATATACATGTCTAACAAGTTTATAGGTAATGCTAATGCTGCTGGTCCATGGACCACACTCTAAGAACCATTGCATTGAAGGACTGTGGTTTACACAGGCTCACCAAAAGCACTCAAAACACACAGCTACTATAATTGGCTGTGCTTTTGGTACAAGCTGTAAGGTTATCTGATACCCAATGCCTAATGTTCCTATGTGACAGTGCTTCTTTGGGCACCTGCTTTCATTATAACTTGGCAGCCAAAACAGGAATAAAAAGGAAGCTGTCAGCTACATTCTTATAAGCCTTTATTTGTTTTACCCCCAACATCATGGTTTTTCCCCTTAGTCTCTTTTCCCCAGTCAGCACTGCTTAGCTTTGAAGGTGTTCTGGACAGGTTTATAGTAAAACTCATCTTGTGGCATTAAATGGATTTCTGCCCTGCCTCCACCATTCTCAGAGTTTTCGTATATTTACCACTATAGATTTTACACACTTAGGATTGAGGACTTTAAGCTCTCTATAAAATTAGCTGTGCAAAGACATAGACTCATACTTTGGGTCGAATACAGGCCACATTTCCCTTAAGAATATTCAGTGGCAGTTTGTAAGGCATGAGAGCTATCTGCCAAGCAGTCATCTCAGTGGAAGACACTGGCACAGTACTCCCCTCCCCATTTTTCTTAATCCTCCTTTTCAACTGACTCTCAACTCACTGGATTTGTTTCCTTCTTTCTTTTTTCTGGTATACAACCAAAGACTCTCTCTTATGGTCCTAACTCCACTCCCCTTTCCAATTGTCCTGGTTCTATTCTGAATTCAAAAGGGGGGGCAAATGAGGTCAGACACTCCATCCAACTCTCACAGAATGCCTATAAAAATTGGCATCTTCTAGAAGCTAGAGCTCCAATTGGGAAGGCAAGGATGTTATGATTTGTTTGGGGTGTGGCTCACTGTGGGAAAGTATCAAGAGGCAAGCATCTGGAACATTCCTGCTCTAGCAGTGCTTTCAGCGTCCCTAAAGCAGTTCTTCCAAGTCTTCCTAATTATGACACATTGTGCCTCTAGCTAATCCTTCCTGACACCCTTCCATTCTTCAACTTATTGTAATGAACAAAACTTCTGCCATCACATTTCTAAGCAACATAGCCCAAACCATTCTCAATCAGGGATGCAGGAATGCCAGAAGAAAATAGCAGGGGAAATGGCTAGTTTCCAAAACAGTGCTACAAGCCATATGAACTTACACCCAGTAATCATCAGTGAATTCAGTAATCATCAGTGAATTCCAACAGATTTGTGGTGCCTAAAAGTCCAACTAGGGAGTTAACTATGCCGTTTGAGTCTGCATATATTGCTAAGGATCTGCAGTGCCGCTCCCTCTGGCTTACAGCTGGAAGAGATAAGTGCCTGCCTCGTGAAAGCATGTAGGATGCCCAAGAAACTTCAATATGCGACACAGCTGTGAACTGTGTGAATCTATCCTGGGCTGAAGCTCAGAGATGACGGCCTCGCTAAAATATGCAAAAGTTTCAGAATGCTAATAAAGTCACTCAGTCCTATGGCCCAGGAGAGGCTATCTACTTTCCGTGGGAGCTGCCTTTCCACAACTCTGATCCAAACTGGAATGAGGTCACTACTTCTCCCAGCTGGAACTCAAGAGGACTTGGGACTATCCAAGAAGCTATCCATGTTTCCATGGCAGCTGGTAGACCGCACACTTCAGAAGGACCAAAATGCTCAGGATCAAAACATTGCCCTTCCTGACTCGGATTAGGTTTTACCTCTGGGCTAGTTCTAGCCCAGGAACAGAGCGAGTCTAGAAGCAATGTCTTCAGTTGTTCAAGTTGAACTGCTAACTACTGAAATGATGGCCCACTCACTCTTTTGTTGTTTTTTTGTTTGTTTGTTTGTTTTCTGGGTTTTTTTTTTTGCTTTTTTTTCCCCCAGACAGATCCCTGTCTGTCGTGGAACTCACTCTATAGACCGGGAAGACCTCGAAAACAGAGATTCTCCTGCCTCTGCCTCCTGAGTGCTGGGATTAAAGTGTGCCGTCATACCCTGCTCATATTTGAAGGCAGGAAAACAAGTAAGAGCTTTTCTTTCTTTTTCTTTCTTCCCCACATTGTTTAGCCTGTGAACTTCTCCTGGCTCTGGTAAATATTTCTATTTTACAGTTTTCCCCATTATTCTGTGGGAGGTGATAGTGGGAAGTGTCAAAAAGAAAAAGGGCTGATCAAGTTGTACTCGATATCTCTACACATTGGACATGTTCTTGCACTACTAGCGGAAAACTGTGTAGCACACTAAAGACATGGTGGGATAGAGAAGATAGTACAAAAAGAGAGCATTAAACCCCTTCACTGCCAATCACTCCCCATTCCTGCCTTTTAATAATACTGCCACAATACTACTCTCTCAAACTAAACTGGAGTCTAGAATCTCACACAACTTGTACTGTAGTCTAGATTTTCAAGGGCTGGAGGAGCCTTTCTGGAAAAGTTTGAGCAGACTTATCTATTAGTAGCAAGACTAATACCTTCATAAACATAATGAATAGAAAGAGTTGTCAGGCTAAAAAGATTATTCCAACAGGTAAATCAGTATTGTGGTTTCTGGATATATATATATATAAAAATATGAGTATTGTGGTTTCTGGATATATATATATATAAATATGAGTATGTATGTATGTACATATATACGTATATATTCTATTACCCAAAAGAAATTTAACCTAATTATGCCAGGTGACCCTGAGTAAAAAATAATATTGAAATGAAGTATAATTAATCAGTGCCTAGCAGTTAATGTGCAACCAGCTAGTATACTGTGTCTGCTTGAATACTCTTTCAAACTTTCAAAACAATATAAAGTAAAACAAGGTATCTCTAACTTTATTATAGGCTCTCATTACAAGTAAATGGCAAGTTTATTATATAATACTATATTCCTGATTCCCTAGCTTCATTCTTTCCCTAGAATGTTCTAATGGAGTCTGTGCTGAAAGTATTATTTTTGCCAGCCCAGACTCACCAGAATGAACAAGAGCCACAGGCCTTAATGAAGCTTAACAAAAACTCAATAATTGAAATCAAGTTTGGCTTAAAAGCAAATCAAGTCAAGATATAGGCTTCAGAAGTTTAGAATGACTGAAAACTCTGAACATCTTGAAGAACAGATTAGGAATTTTATTCCCTCTCCTTCTTGTTCTGAGTCTTGGATACACCCATTCTACTGAACTATATATCCGGAGCCCTTTGAATTTTTTTCATTTTGAGACAGGGTCTCACCGTACTGAGCAGCACTAGCTTCGATCCTGCTGCATGGCCCAAACAGACCTTGAATATGCAGTCTTCCTGCCCCAGTCTCCTATACTCTTGAGCTTACATGCTTGTGCCACCGGAAATACCTTGGAATACACCTTTAAACAATCACTAAAAAGAGGCCCATTAACATATTGTACCTGACCCACAATTTTTAGATACATGCTAAGAGAAAGAGTCTTTTCTTCTGCCCATGGTCCCGTGGATAGTCCTACACACATACTGGCATCACTAAGTGGACTCAGTGGGTTATGAAAAGAGTACATGCAGTTGGGAGGAAAAAGGGTGTGTTGTGCAGAAGTTGGAGAGGAGAGAGTAGGGAGTGGAATTGGTCAAAACACATTCAGTGGCAAACAACATATAAAATCTGAAATCCTTATAACTTCATCACCCATAGAGCTTTATTTAAATGGGAATGTAACCCAGGCAGGCCTGACACTCTCTATCTTCTCTCCTGGACCTCCTGAATGCTGGGATTGGAGGAGCACGCCACTATACATGGCCAGTATAGATGCTATATAACATCTTAGAAGATTCATCCATATTTTTGCCTATCCTCTCAACACTTAGTGAGCACAGTAGCTTAGATGCTTCACTTTCTTGAAGCAGAGTGGTCATGATAACCTACAGAAGACCATGGCCTACAGTCTGGACAAGGAAACAAGTAGAACAGCATATGAGATGGCTAGACCTATAGTAATGGTAGTGAAGGTGCTAACATTCCAATTATGAAAACCGTTTTAGTCACAATACCTTCAGGAGACCCTCCCTTGCGATTCTAATTAGCACTCTCCCTCCCACCAAACAGCACAAAACAGAGGATTTATGAGAAAAACAAACAAAATCTTGACCGAAAGCAGAACTTTTCAGTACTGGAGATTTCCATGAGTTTGCTGTTGTTGCAAGGAACTCCTGTGAGCACATTTAGTCACTGAACTAGACTTCAACTTTCTTTGGTGTATCAGCTCCCTCCTTATTTTAGGGTAAATAACTGTTTCTTTTAAAGTTTCTAAAGTAAAATCACGAAATGAGTGTGCTATGTATGCCAGGAACCATGCCAAACAAATGGAATACACTGATAACCAAGAGAGAGCATTGCCCATCCTGACTCTCAAGTCTACCGAAGGAGTAATTACATATTCAGGTGCAGTCTTTGAGAGGGGCCCGAGGAAAGTCACAGAAAGCGTGTATGTGTGGGGAAACAAGCTTATTCGAAGAAAGTAAAGTTGAAGCAAAGACCTGACAGGTTCCGAGAAGGAGCCAGGTGAGGGGCGGGTAGAGCAAGGCAGGTTAATAGTTCAGCACACGCAAAAATAGCTCTGAGGCAGAGAAATGTGTGGGCCACCAGGAATCTATGAAAGCTAATACTTCTGAAATCACAGAGGGCGGGAAGGAAGAGTAACCTTGTGGGCTTAAACTCACATTTGGGCCCTGCACCTCTTTAATAAGGGACTTAGGATATCGGACTTTTAGTTAAACACAACAGTATGGAGGAGAGCCCTTTTTTTCTCATTTATGAAACTCTACGAGGACTGACACAATAGAAATGAAAAATGACATTTATCCAAAAGGGACGGAACAAAACAGGAGAGGAGATAAAGACAAATCAGAGCTCCTGTATCTGGGAAACCTAAAACATGATCTGAGGGTAGCCAATTTAGGAGACCAGAGGAACGCCATGTGAAATTAATGAGGCAGGCTGGAGAAGAGATTGGGAGAAGCTAGTGAGACACATATCAATTTATATGCCTGAGAACTCAAAAATTATGACATTTCAGGTTTCTTTGGAAGCTGAAAATACGTGGCTTGAATATAAATCTCAGAGCTCTAAACACTCAGCCTCGAAAGCACTGCAGCCAAGCATCCTAGCCACCTGCTGCTTAACTACAAGACTGAAGCGGAAATCCGTACCTCCCTGCGAGCCGTGACATTGAAGAGGGGGTCAGGGAATTAAAAGCCAAGATGAACACCTGCTAATTCAGCACTAGGAAAGAAAGTAAATCTTTAATTTCACTTCCTGCCATTTTCCCTTCTGTCATCTCATTTTAAAACAAACAAACAAAAAACCCACTGTGTCATATAACACCCCTGACTCCAGAAGGAACTTGAACTTCCGCTAAGTATCTGATCATTAAATCGGGCAATTCTATCATTATTGCTGGTCGACATTCTTTTTTGTTTGTTTGGTCTTTTTCATGATACTGGGGAAGGGTCCAGGATAGGCAAATGATGTACTACTACTATCTGCATCCCTAGTCTTGCCATCATACATTGCCTTTTCGTCCCAGGTATGAAGCCACACCAGATCAACATTCTTTCCTTGTAGCTGACAAACAAGTATCCACACAACTGGCAAAAACGACACTGTGTTACTTACTTCTCTGCCTTAGGATTTTTGGTCACTGTTTTCTTGGTTTTCTCAATGCTAAACGTGGGTAACTCAGTCACTTAAAGGCCTCTCAGAACTACACTGGCTTATACATTTACCCCAGTCTCCTTTACCTCCATTCTGAACTTGTTTAATTTTGGTATTGCCTCTCCAGAAGCCAACACATTGAAGATTCTCCAGGACATAGCCAGTGTAACTAATTTTACTCAGAATAATAAAGACATTGATCAAACAGGGCCAGATATGATGGACTTTAATCCCAGCACTTGGGAGACAGAAATGGATCTCTTTTGAGTTCAAGGACTGCCTGGTCTACACAGCAAGATGCTGTCACCCACAAAAAAAAAGAATGATCAAATATGACTTAGACTTAGTATGTATACCTTTTTAAAGCTTTCCATAACCAAATTTCACAGAGGATTTTTTTTAATGTTGTGCCCTAACTTTTTTCCACTTCACAAGCATATGGTTGACACTACCTATTTTGAATTTATCATCCTCTTTCACAGTTGGAGGATTTGCAGAAAACTTGCTTGAAATGATGAAAATAAACAGCAGTAAATTTCCTCATCTGCTTTAATGCTAACATTATCTTGCTGCCTTTCCAAATTTACAATGTCAAGTAAATTTTCCAAACTGCCTAGCATTCCTCCCCGGCTGGCACCTTTTCAACTTACTTATTTCTACGCTGTTATCTCCCAAGATTTCAAGAGATGATGTTTTTCCTGAAACAACAATTTCGCTATTTCTCAAGGAACCAACCAATAAGACCCAAGACTAGACCCTGCTGCATCCAAGGTCCAGATTTCTTTTCGTGTCTTTCACTAGTTGCTTAATGCCTTGTCACCTGCCCAACCCTCTTTTCATGATTTACTGAATTCCTGTTGGCTAGCTCTCTGACAACAGGAGCCCACATTCACGTATGACAACAGTGGTCCTTTAGTTCCCAGAGAAGCTTTTCAGGTTGCCCCAGTTCCCATCTGGCCACCTTCAGTCATTTAAATTTACAGCTTGGCTCTAGGAGGCCTTTGGTTTTACACACTCATCTCAGCCAGGCCAGGGCTTTGCTTGCTCCAAAGCTTCAGACTTTCTCTCCAGCTAGTTTGTGTTGTTTTCAGACCTACGCAAAGTCCTTACTGTAGAGTCCTTCCAATAACTAGCTATTTTCTGCCTTTCATTCAAATCTGTCCATGGAAACAGCTGTCAGAGACTTCCTAACCTTTTTAGCTATCAGTTTTTCTAGGCTGCCTTTTTTTACTAATGCACTCAAAGGGAATGGTTATGTCACCAAAATGATTGCTTCTGTACTGTTTCCCTGTGCATCCAAAGTCAGTCTCCCAATGGTGTTTCACTAAGTGGAAATTATACAATTTACAATATTCAATTACACAACATTTGAGTCTGCATATTAAGCTCCAAGGTTAAAGATTCACACTTGGATTCACAACTCTGGTTGTGATGAGCAAAATGGGAGAAAGAAACCAGCCAAGCAGTTTAGGGACAGGGATTTCAATTCTTATCCTTGCCAGAAACTGGAAATGTCCTTGGTTCTGTCCTGGCCAGACGCCAGAAATTCCAAAACTGTTTTGAGGGCTCTAGTTCCTGGTGTGGTTTTTTGTTATCTTTTTTCACAGATGCCTGGAAGCTATTCCTGTGGGTGAGGCTGGACGTTCAGTTTAGACAAGACACCTGTGGGTAGGCCAACTGCACTGACCAGTTCATGGCCTCCCCCACCCCCATGCCTCAACCAAAAGCCTTATTAACTCCTAAACAATGACCCCTGGTGGTAACTCTTTTCTTGGGACCTGATCTTCTCATATAGGAACACAGCTTTGCTCCTTTAAGCTCTTACCTATAAACCTCTAATAACTCCTTTCGAAAACTTCACCTTCCCTGTGAAGTACATTCACTGACTTAGGGAGACAAAGTATTAGGGAACCACTGGTAGGGATGGCTTTGGTGACAATTAATTTTCTGGGACCGGAGATCCCTTCTCACTAAGGTGAGAAAAAAGGAGTCATTGCTCCAGGAACCCCATATTCATGAGACTATCAGAGTAAAAATGGAGTTAGACAATAGCACAGGTGGGAAAGATAAAAGCTCATCTGGGAAAAGAGAGGGAGGATCTAAACAAAAAAACCCAGTTCAAGTCTGAATGACTATCAGCAAGAACATGAAGGAATTTGCAGCCATTGAGCACAGTGCGAGACAGCAGTTGGAAATTCCCCAATAGGAAATATCAGAGATAAGAAATTCTAACTTACCCTAAATAGCAGGATTCTTAGTGAAGTAAGGGCATGGTGATCAGCATCACCCAGCAGAGTAGAAGAGAAAGGAAAACCTTCACCAGATACTGAGAATGCTAAAATGCCTGAGCAGGATTCTGGATTTTGTCAGGAAGTACACAGCTGAGGAGAAGACACAGAAGCCTTCCTAAAATTTGGTCAGGGGAAAAAAATCCATACCAAAACACAGATTGCCACATAAAGGGAACTTCCAGTGTGGAACAGGCAGTATTCCAGTGAACATTTTTAAAGTTGATAGAACTGAAAATTTTCCATATACGCTGTGTTATTTATAAAACAGTGATTAATGTCTAAGCCCACAAGGCTTATTTGAGGTAAGCTTAAATACTGAATATATAATAAAAATCTAACCTGATACATTACCGCTAAAATTACAGTGACTGATAGAACAAATCGGAAATCACGTTTTCTTTTCATTGTGTTCTTTCTTGGGAGGGGGGAGCAGGGGATGCTAGGTTCATACCTGTCTTTGCTTCCTAAGTGTATGGATTAAAGGCATGTTTCTTTTCTTGAGAATTTTATGTGTGTGACTGTCTTGCTTGCTTGTATGTCTGTGCCTACAGAGGCCAGAAGAGAGCATTGGATTCCCTGGGATTAGAGTTATAGACAGTTGTTAGCTGTTATACGGGTGCTAGAAATGGAACCTGGGTTCTCTAAAAGAAGAGCCAGTGCAACCACTATACTCTGTCTCCAACCTTGTCATGTCCACTTCTTAAAGAAGAGGAAGTCAGGTATAGGGGCACATACCTTTAAACACAGCACTACAGGAAGCAGCAGGAGGATCTTTGAGTTCAAGGTCAGCCTGATCTACAGAAGTGAGTTACAGACCAGTCAGGGCTTTATAGATAGACCCTCTCAGAAAGCAGAGGAGTAGCAGGGCCGTGGTGGTGCATGCCTTTAATCCCAGCACTGGGGAAGTAGAAGCAGATAGATCTCTGTGAGTTTGAGGCCAGCCTGGTCTACAGAGCGAGTTCCAGGACAGCTAGGACTGTTACACAGAAAAACCCTGTCTCAAAAAACCGAGAGAGAGAGAGAGAGAGAGAGAG
>JAQHUG010000158.1:1265693-1292995 GCA_028555095.1 Dicrostonyx torquatus
TGAAGGAATTAGGCTTGTTTGACTTGGAAAACACTAAGGGAAGAATCAGGATTCTTTCATCAGGGAGCACCTCACAGCACAACAAGAAAACCCTGTGATGACATAGTATTAGGAGAGAACAAAAACGCAGCAAGTAATGCACCAGTGACACCGAAAGTTGTTAAAACACACACAAGCAAGATTTTCCCCCTCAATTATAATCGTATGAGTAGTACAATATTACTCTGTCAAAGGCATGGTCTTTGGGCACTTTCAGTTAATTAATTATTAAGAAAGCAAATTGGCACAGCCTTTTGAGAGAGTTTGGAGTAATATAGCTCAAGAAGTTTAGACATGCTATTTCCCTTTGACTAGAAACTTACAGAAATTCAATGTCTGAATTTGGCTAGGAAAGGAAAAGATTTTTACGTAATCTGAAAGAAATCGTGTACATTAGAATGTTTGTGGTGAGCTGGGCGTAATGGCACATGCCTTTAATCCTAGCACTGAGGAGACAGAGGCAGGGAGAACTCTGTGAATTCCAGGACAGCTGGGGGGAGGGGGTTACATAGGGAGAACCTGTCTTGAAAAAAATGTTTGTGGTGGAAAATTGTTCCCCTAAACTCATAAATTACACTTGCCATAGCATAAGTGTAATGAAGCGTCTGATAACAGACTATTTTCGGCATCCTGGCTATCTTCTGTAACATCATTTACACATAAGAAGCCTGGAGACAGAAGGCATCACAACACTTTCCTTGGCTCTCTTCTTAGAAGCCTGTTTTTTAAAATCCTCCAGAATCTTAGAGATTTATCTCCACAAAACAACAGAAATTTAAGTTTTCTTTGTCATAGATTAATTTTGAAAATGTGGGCAATATTTTCTACAAAAAAAATTGATAGAACTGATTCTAAGAAACATGGAAAAATAGCATCCCAAATTATTCTTTTTTTATTTTTTTATTGTTAAAAGAAAAATTTACATTTACTCCCCTTGTTCCCGGCCCTCCCGCTCCCCCACTACTCCACTGCTCTCCCCCTGCTTCCTTGAGATGGTGCAGGAGATGCAGCAGTTTGCCTGAGGTGGTGCATTCCTTTAATCCTAGCAGAGGCGGATAGATCTCTGAGTTCAAGGCCAGCCTGGTCTGTGAAGCAAGTTCCAGAACAGCCAGGGCTATGTAGAGAAACCCTATTTCAAAAAAAAAAAAAGAAAAAGAAGAAGAAAGAAAGGAAGGAAGGAAGGGGAAAAGGAAGAAAAGAAAAGAAAGGAAAGGAAAGATGCAGTACATTAATCTTAGCACCTAGGAGTCAGAGACAGGCATATCTTTATAAGTTCAAAGACAGCTTGGTCTACACAGCAATTTCCAAGTCGGCTAACAAACACTGCACAGTGAGACCATTCCCCCCCCCAAAAAAGAAAAGAGACAGAAAGATGGAGGGAGATAGATAATTGAGGTTAGCAAGATGGCTCAGTGGATGAATGCACTTGTCAGCAAGCCTGACTACCCTGAGCTCTATCTTCCAGACTCACACAATGGAAGGAGGGAAGTGAGTCACATAATTGGTTCTCTTGAGCTTTATTTGTACACTGTGGCGTATGCATACACACGAATAAATGTACACTTTAAGAAAATAAGCAAATCTTGATGATTGAAAAAGTTAGGCAACAAAAGATCAAACACAAATAACTATATAAAATGTACAGGAGAAAAAAGACTAGAAGCAATGCTCTAAGATGGAAATCATAGCTATTTCTAGTGCTGAGATCTGAGGTGTTTTTCTTTGCTTTTCACATGTGACTGCATCTTCTAACATTTCTTGAAAGAAGATATGAATTTGAAAGTTTGAGAAAAATAAAATCAGATAAAATTTCAAAACCTCCAGAATGTCTGTTTTTCCTTAAAATTTTTAGCCTGTTGCCCCAGATCTTAGGATTCACAATGCATGACACACTCTTAAACATTTACTGAAGCAAAGAACCTAATGATGCTAAGAGTGTATCAAATTATGTACAGCATCCCATTTCTTTGGCATTTAAACTATAAACCCATATGAATACATTTTCCCAGAGTCCTCTCTTTCCTTAATTATAAATTAGTTGTTATTAGACAAAATTATTTTCAGAATAGTAAAACACTACGTTTTTCAAAGATATCAAATTGTCCATAAAATTTATTACTTATTAGATTCTTTATTATTAGAAGGCTTTTCCTTTATTCTGAAGAGACTCTCCTATCTCTCCAGGGAGTTCTATCTTTCCAGTTTAATAATTAGTGTTAGGAAACCATCATCTATATTTTTCTATCACCTTTGAGTAGTATATGTGTTCTTCTGTAGCAATTTTTTTTCCTTTGTTAATTCAAAGAGAACACTTACTTATTCAGAGGCTGCTCTGATTGGGCGTGGGTGACAAAGATGAGCAAGTCTTTCCATCTTAAAGAAGTTCATTATTTAGTAGGGAGAGTCTTGAGCATAAAAACCATTAAGTAAGGCAAGCACTATAACCAAATGCATGAATGATCATTTGTGTCTAAGCTTTGCTGTGGACCAGTTTTGGGTTCTGTTTTGTTTATTTTTTAATTGCTACCCTCCTCTTTCCTTTTGTTAGGTGAGTTTCCTTTGAACCCAGGATGCCTTTCTATAGTACCTTGTCTAAGTCAACTCAAACTCAAAAAGTCCTATGAAAGCTTTTTTTTTTATTTTCTTATTCTCTATGTATTGATACAGATGATTGATTCCATCACCACACATAAAGGTCTCTTGAACTTCAGTGAGTTGTTTGCTGGTTTTCACATATACCCTCTAGCTTTTCCCTGCTCTACTCTTCAACAAGAGAAGTTGGCTTCAAGGTAACTTCCTAACAGGAATCATGGATACAAGGGCTAGAGGAGATACAGGCTAGTCTACTTTATTTTTCCCTTTCTAGCTGTACCAAAACAGATCAGTAGCTCTGTCTTTCTCCTGGCTCTAGCTCCCTGGCATAAGCTTCTCCAATAGTCCTGGATCCAGATAAAGGGTCCTGATATCAGAGTTCTGACTACATCACCTCTTGCCACTGTCCCTCTAGCTTCACGATGTCCCCATGGCTTCTTAGCTTTACCATCCTTAAGTAAGCAATTCCTCCCAGTAAAATCTCTTAGTTAAAAGTAACTACAGTGATTTTCCTTTTGTTACTGGACCTTGACTGGACATCTTCCAAGTCAAAAACTTATCTAGCATCAAAAGCCTACAAGGCTTCTTTTGATCTTATCCCTTTCTGTCTCTATAGCCACTTCTCTCTCTACTCTCTTACTCTAAAACTAGCACCATCAGTTAATTAATAGGCATTTAAGCTATGTGTCAGGCTTTAGGAGATGGTGTTTAGACACAGTGCTCCTATACAGATCAAAGTCCTCTTGCCTCAACCACCCAAGTTCTAGGGTTACAGATGTGAGCCACTATGCCTGATTTAAACTTTTAAGACCATAAATATAAAGACAGGAACAAAGAGTTATGAAGCTACAGATACATACCTAAAATATTGAAGAGGATATTTGGCTTCAGATAAAGGTTCTACTATGAATTTTTGTCTGTTCTGAATGCTGTCATCATTAATAGCAATTATAACTCCTTGAACAGTGCCTACATCAGACATGTTATTATTATGTGTATATTATCTTTAATCTCTGTAATTTTTCCTAAGGTATGAATCCAGAAATTGAGTTTCAAAATTATTAGTAGCTTCTTTAGTACAGAAACCTTTTGGAAGAACCAGAATTTAAATATACATCTCTCTAGATTCAAAGTAAATCAACTATTCTGCTGCTATAAAACATTCTTTCTAAATCTAAACATAATATATATAAAACAGTTTATGCAGTAGGTTAACAACAAACTGAAAATTTAGATATGCCACATCAAGGCTAATTATAGTGGATAGAAGAGGCATTAAACTAAGCAGTGGGGTTCCCATCAATTAATCCTTGGGCCTCATCCCATTAAAGGATAGT
This sequence comes from Dicrostonyx torquatus, assembly GCA_028555095.1. Lineage (NCBI taxonomy): Eukaryota > Metazoa > Chordata > Mammalia > Rodentia > Cricetidae > Dicrostonyx > Dicrostonyx torquatus. The sequence goes on from JAQHUG010000158.1 coordinate 1,269,662, forward strand.
GTATATATTTCTTAATCTAAAATAATTGCTAAGGAGGGTTGGAAATGCCAAGTTCCATTGTCTGAACTCGACTTAATTGGCAAAACATGGAAACTCATCAGTAACACTTTATCAGGTATTCTTGTTTGGTTAACTACTCTGTCCTGCCCCAGGGTCACATGATTTAAGTCTATGTTTATACTGCCAAAACTTGAACGTTCTAGAATATTGCTACTCAAAATGCAGCTCTTCCCAAATATAGAAATTAAGTGCATTACACAACTTTTATTTTAAGTTTCACTGCATAACAAAGACTCAACAGGCTCATCTCATAGAACTGGGTATCAGATAAGGCTAGGTGAGGATAAACTGGGGCAGTGAGTTGCACATGTCCTATGAGTGCTTGGTTGTAAGTATAGGAGAACTACCTGCAAGAACTATGCTGTAGTGAATGTTGAGGAGAGCAAATAAGGGCTGGAAAAATGGCTCAGCAGTAGAGACCCTTGACTCCAAGCCTGATGACCTCTGTTTCATCCCTGGTACTCACATGCTGTAGGAGACAACTGTCTTCCACAAAATGTGCTTGGCTCGCACTACAGATACCCAAACACAGATATACAAATAAATAAAATGTAATTCAAAAATTGTTTTCAAAGGACAAACAAAATTGCAGGTTAGCATTCTAAGTTTGAAAAGCACTGCTCTTCAGAGGACCAGAAAGGCCAACTATAGAGTTGATTGTCTTTGCATCAACATTAATGCAGTACACATAAATAAATAGGTAATTATATAAAAATGCATGCACCCACCCAGATAAGCATACAAACACACCGACATATGTAACATTTTTCCAAGTTACATAAGCTTCACTTCGTTAGGGGGCACAAGGACTTCTCTGGAGTTATGCAAGTCAAGACTGTGGAATGGCAAATTCAGAAACACTGTCACAGGCTATTACCAATTCATAAATAAGCTAATGATTCATTCCCTATGCCATAAGACTCCTTCAGAGTATTTTTAGGTCACTTCGTTACTACCATCGAGGGGACGGACTTTAAAACTCACTATCTATTTTATGTGAGTCTTCTAACTGTTCTTAAACTCTTTTCTGCAAAATTGCAGCTTCCAAGAGACATAAAGATAATCAGAGTTGTGCATTAAGAAAGAAAGACAGAAAGAAAGAAAGACAGAAAGAAATATTGGAAATGCCTGAATAGGAGCAGACACATTTTTTAGATGCCTTTTTTCTGTGTGAAGAAAAAAAAACCAATCTTTTGCAAAAGCAGCTACATAAAATTGTTCACATCTAGCATTTTCCTCCGAGTTGCAGGTGGAACCTTAATGCTCCTCTTACGTGGATCAACTAAATTCTGGTTTGGCAGCTCTTTTAAGTTGTAAAGCAGTCACTGTCTAAGAAACAATTCTTTCTGACTTTCCTTGGGATACAGGCTTTGGGAAATGCAAATCAGAACTATGTTTATATAGGCTCCTCAATTAGAAGCTTTAAATCAAGTCATATGAACAAGAAAAACTGCCCTAATAAAATTGTCCATTAAAATGCCATACATTTTGATTTGGAACTTACATTTCTATTTTGCAAATGGAAAAAAATCAATTGTTCCCAATCAATGTTGAAGGTGCTGGTAAATTTTCTGTTTTTCTTTTCTAAGCAGGATAGCAGAGGTAAAAGAAAACCATCTTAATATTGTGGATATCCTGTTTTGCAAATCGGAGTAAATCTCCTGTGCTAACTGTGTCAGCTTTGGAATAAAGAGTGTCATTTGGGATTCCATAGCTTAATTATGCTGATAAAGCAGATTTATAAATCAAGCTAGGCATAATGGATAGTCCTTTGAGAACAGTGAACTAGAAGCCATAAAATATGTCTTCAGGACTTGATTACTTATCTTCAAGCCATATGTCATTATGAATATGTCACATCATCTTGAGTCTCTGCTTGCCCAAGTCCAAATGGAAAAAAAAATAGTTACCCTATTTTCCGACATGATAACATTATTTTCCAAATCAAAAGCAGGGAGTACACTCAAGGAGCTAATAAGACATGAGATCTGCAATTGAGGGTGATAGAAAACCCACGCCGTTGAATTCACAGCTGTATAAGGTTGAAACATATTTATTTTTGAAAACTCCTTATACACTAAGTAGTGCTACACAAGTCTAATTATAATTATTATAAATATGATTATCTTTTTATTCGTATCTCCTAAGCTGGTGATGACACAATAATTGGGGGTGGGGCAGGACAATAGTAACCACAAGATCAAGCCTAATTCTACACAGGAGTTAAGAGAAAAAGCAAATACTTAGATACCTGTCTAACAGTATGTACGGGAAACTTCGACCACGGAAAAGTAAAAGAACAGTTCGTGGTTACATGCAAGGTAAAATCAAGATCTGCACTTCCTTTCTACTTTGACGCATTGGAGTAGTAGCAAAACTAAAGGTGAGGATAGAGAGGCAAGGAAACCTAAGTGTTTAGGGCCTTGATAAAAGACAGTTTACTTTACAAAATATGCTGAGAAAAGCATTAGGACACACGCCCACTGCAAAAGGAATACAGCCATTCAGAATCCTGCCATTGCTGGTCTAAGTACATCATCAGGAGGGACTACTTAATGGAATGCAGAAGCCTATCAAAACAAATGGACAATGGGCAAACATGTACAATATTTCTTCCTCTTGAGCAAATGGAAGGAAGAGGAGCAAGAAGCTTTAGGCAGTGTTCCTAAGGCTATCCTTGCAGTTGTAATTCTTTGCAGTGCTAGAAGTCTTGGAGCATACTAAGCGTTGGGTCTAGCATTAAGCTATGCCCCTCCCATTGCCATCACTTACTAATAACAGTTTTCAGCCTTTTCACCTAACTAGAATTTAACTAATTCTTTTCATTAGGGAACTGCTAGAGGATCACACCAACGCCAGACCCATCACACCCAAAATCTAAGCCCTTATTTTAACACTTGAAGCTTCTTGACAGTAATGGACATAAAGATAAGGATTAAAAAATTCCTAAGCCATTCATAACTCTAATTTTCAAAATTTGACAAATTTCTAACATTCAAGTGAATACCATGCTGGAACATAGGTTCCCAAAACTGAACAACAGATAAGATACACTAGACCCTTTTAGAACTTCAAGAACATGAGAACAAAACACTGTTGGTTACACATCAGCGTGAAGGAAAAAAACTGGAAACTCTTATCAAAACATGTAGCTTGCCTACATCATTAAAAAGCGGAAATAATCACTTGACTTTCTGAAGCTTATTGGTTCTCTATGCCTATTACCTTATTTTTATCTGTGCCCTCTGAGTATACTACTATTATTCTTCAGAATTGATAGTATCATTAATGCAAAAATCTCACATTATAATTTGGGAAGAAACTATGGAGAACCACATAAAGATTGTATTGTATTCATAATTAAAGCACCACAAAAGGGTAGACTAAGGTGGACTTTGTTGGTTTCTTGAAACAGGGTTTCCTCTGTGTAGCTCCGTCTCTTTTGGAACATGCTCTGAAGGCCAGGCTGGCCTTTAACTCAGGAATCCACCTGCCTCTGCCTCCAGAGCCCTGGGATTAAAGGTGTGTGCCACCACAACTGGACTGCAAAAGTATTCTAAAGTGACACATATCATGCAGGAAGGGGAAGCTTTTGAATGCTTCCTTAAAATTTCAGTGATGAATTTATCAAGTGAAATGTCAGCTTTGAGAAAAGGAGAAATTTTAATCATTTCATTGCACTGCAGATGTGTGTGCACACACAAATGAAATATTAATATATATTAATTATTAATATATATTAATAGTGTATATATTACCATGAACACCTGATTTGTAAATGTCTTTGGGAGTCACACAGAGCTTTATAACAATCATTTCATCCCATTTGTAAAACTGCTGATAGAAACACGAAATCTACTTCATGGATGAAGTATACAACTATAAGAAATCATGATGAATATACCGTCTTAAAAATGAAGCAAATTTGAGACCCTTTGTTTCTTTTATATTCAATACCACCACTACTATTTTTCATTATTAGTCTATTATTAACATGGCAATCATAGAGAAATGCTAAAAAAACAGAAAAAAAATTAATGTCGTTATTCTTACTTATTTCTTCCTAGTGAAAATACAAGATAGTCTTTTTTAATTTTTTTTCTGTGATATCATTTCTTTTTATTGTTAAAAGAAAAATTTACATTTATTCCCCTTGTTCCCGGCCCTCCCGCTCCCCCACTACCCCACCGCCCTCCCCCTGCTTCCTTAAGATGGTGCAGGATACCCTGCCCTATGGGAAGCCCAAGGCCCTCCCCCCTCCACAAGATAGTCTTTTTACAAAATAGTTGTATAAAAATTTTCTGAGGGCTGGAGAGATGGTTCAGAGGTTAAGAGCACTGACTGCTTTCCCAAAGGTTCTGAGTTCAATTCCCAGCAACCACATGGTGGCTAACAACCATCCATAATAAGATCTGGTCCTTTCTTCTGTCCTGCAGGCATACATGCAGGCATGACACTGTATACAAAATAAATAATCTTTTTAAAATTTTTTTTCTGAAATTCCAAATTCCTACTGTCTCAGTTACTGTGGACATTTAAATTATTACTTCTTTCATCTTTTTTTTTTTTTGAGCCTGTCTTGGAACTCACACTGTGGACCAGGCTGGCCTCGAACTCACAGATTCACCTGCCTCTGCCTCCTGAGTCCTGGGATTAAATATGTGTGCCACCACCACCCGACAAATTATTACCTTTTTAAAGATTTTTTTTTTATTTGTAAGAATGTTTTGCCTCTGTGTATGTCTACCACATGTGTGCAGTGCTCTTAGAAGCCAGAAGAGGGTATAAGATTCCTGGAAGTGGAGTTACAGAAGAGTTAAGCTGCTTTATGGGTACTGAGCACTGAACCTAGGTCCTCAGCCAGACCAACCAGAGATTGAGCGATCTCTCCAGACTTACAACTATTTTGAATGTATGGGAGTCTGACAATATTTTCCCTTGTGACTAGGAAATTTGGGTCTCTATATATAGCCTAAAAAGAGGGGAACTAGCCATATTTCTAGCATTTGATGAAAGCCCATGTCAAAAAAAATTTCTATTTATTAAAAGTAAAATAAAATTAATCTTCTTATGTTTCTTTTAAATTAAAGAAAATTAGTACTGGGAGAGATAAGAATATAATTCAATGGTAGAAATATTCCCCGGCATGTACAAGGCCCTTGACAAAAGCTCCAATAACTCACAAATAATGCTGATCTTATGTTCTCTAACACTGATTTTTTTTTTTTAGTTTTCTTTGTGCGTGCATGTGTGAGTGTAAGTGTGTGTGTGTGTCTGTGTGTGTGTGCACGGGCATGTGTGGGGTGCTAAAGCACGTGTACATGCATGTACTCAAGATGGAATACATCTCCTCAAGTATGCTAGGTAAGTAATTACTTTATTGCTGAGCTGCATCTTGTTATTGTTAAAATGTTTAAACTGACTTTTTGTGTGTTATTGGATGGATATATTTAGAGCCTAAAAATATACAATACAATCCTCGAGCTTATTTACTTGAGTAATCCTGCAAGAAGCAGACGATTCAAACAAAAAAATTACCTACATGTTAGTATGTGTGGTGTTTCTACATGTTGTGTGTATATATTGAACATGTGTGTACATGTATGTATATATGAATAGTTGCTTCTGCTTTTCTATTATAGATTTTCATTGTGTATGGAATTGTAGCTAGAGGGACACTAAAGAATGAGATGGAGTCATCAATGATGAAATAGTTTTAGCTAACTGTTTAAATAATATATGTTCATTGTAGAAAATCAGGAGGAAAGAACAAAAAAGAAAAGCCCTAGTAACTATTGACTTGAGGTGTCTTATCAATTTCAGAAACTTTCTGATTTGTTCAGAAAGTTTTATTCATGTAATCTGTCCTTTGGGACAACTGTAAATGTTCATGTAATCTTTCCTTAGGGACAATTGTAAATGTGTATATAAGAGGTATGCACTAACCAATATGGCCATACTTTACTAAGAGAATAATGGCAATGACATCAGGAAATTTACTAACATAACACCTTGGTCAATTGCTAATACAGCCCCAAATATTTGTGCACTCCTGATGACTCTGCCTCTGAGCCTAAATTCAACATATTAAGAAATCTTGAATGTTAATACCATCCACCATGCAGGTAAACTGCTGGCGTGTCACATGGTTAAGATATAGATGTGTAGGCCCTCAGTAAATGGAAGATATTATCTGATGTGTAATCATTCAGATAAAGAGATAGTTTACCATAAAAGAGAAGTCTTGAAAGTACTAAACTCTAAAAGCTGAAAAACAAATATCAACACTTAGTTCATTTGTAAAATGTTTGTTATTAGGCTCGAAAGAAACAATTTCAAGGCATTTAGAATTGAATAGAGTTATAGAGCTGTATTCTATTATATGCAAATCATGCCAAATATGAAATATGGATTTATCAACTATTCAAGCTACTGAGAAAACAGTAATATAAAATGTATATATTTTTATTATATTTTATCTATATTAGTCACATAAATACATAAATATCTATATTTATATCTATATTAGTCAATCAAGTTTGTAATATCTCATTACAGAATAAAAGTGATAGAAAAGAACATGTGATCAAATGTAAATATGGCTACCATATGTTACTTTTACATAAAAAGGTTTTTAATACTGAATCACAGAAAAACAGAGAAGTGTATATTTATATGTGTGTGGGGTAGTGAGGATAAACCAAAGGCTTCACAGATAATATGTCCAATAAATTTGTTTTTAACTTTTTAAAGCTAGCTTAGTAAATACTAGTTAATTCTAAGGAGTAATTAAAAAAGTATTTGTTTTTTAAAAAGTTTATCCACATTTTTAAACTTGGAGAAATATATTTTTCTATGTATATATTAATACGTGTTTATAATTATTCTATAATTAATATATTCTATAATTGATTTTTCAATTATAATATTACAACTACAGATCATGGTAACTCAAGTAGAGTTGTAAGTGGGCCCTCTAAATTACACGTGATGTGACCTTCAAGTTCTCTTCATGTGGTACATACAAACAATACAACATAATAAATTGAAATCATCTATGGGCCTGAAAATGTAGTGCTTAAAGATTAACTGATCTTAATTTTATTTATTTATTTTAAATTTATACACATAATTACACTCAAATGACATAATATTACTTCAAATGTTTTGGATATCTCTGGCTAGTAGAATAATGGCTGATATTTGGGTTCTTATGGTTTTTTTATTTGCATTTTCCAGACTTCTTGGAAGAAATTCTTATCATTTATATTTTTTTAAAAAAATTAATTTTTTGAGATAAGTCACTAGGTAGTTCTGGATGGCCAGAATCTCACTATGTAGACCAGGTTGGCTTTTATTCCACAGAGATCTGCCTGCCTTAGAGTGTGTTAGAGAGTCTGTGCCTTAGAGAGTTCTTAAAATGTGTGTTTTATCAAGCCCAGCAAAATGCTTTTTTAAAGGTTGTTCTGTGGTTGATGATATCTCATTTATTCCTTAATGCTTCTAGACCTGCAATTCATCATCCAGTGAGAAGTATGGCAGGCATTTCGTAGGTGTGATTTCCATCCCACCCCCCAATACACACACACACACACACACACACAGAGCTCTGCATTCATATACACAATTTATGTGTAAAAAAAAGTATATGAAAGCTGTGATTCCTGGGGGTTTTATCACATTAGCTTCATTTTGCACTTTGTAGGTATTTTGTTTCCTTGCTTTGTTTACTAAGACAAGAGATTTCATTGTGTAGCCTTCGCTGGCCTGGAAAGAACTGTGTAGACCAGGCTGGCCTCCAACTCACAGACACCTGCCAGCTTCTGCCTCTCGAGTGCTGGGATTAAAGTTGTGCACTAATCGCCACACCCAGGGACCACATTAGCTTACGTCTTCAGCCTTATTAGTTTATAATTTCAAAGAAAAGCAGACCTGAAAGTAAAGAATGTATTTTTTTTATAAGTAAAACAAAATAAAAACTGAAAATCCAGCCACATCAGAGAATTCAGGTCAGATTAATCCCTACAAAGTCAAACGGAATGAAGAAACAATCAAGTACTAGAGAGTGGTATCATTTCTATATTGTTATGCTGTGTATCTGGCTGAAGTGATGGCTCAACATTTGAGAGCATTGGGTGACTTTTCAGAGGGCCCTGATTTGATTCCCAGCACCCAACATTGTGGCTCACAAATGTCTGCACCTCCAGTTCCAGAGGATCAGACATCCTCTTCGGTGCTGTTCAGGTATGCACACACATTCAGGCAAAATGCTCACACATGCAAAACAAATAGTAATGAAAAATCGTTTAGAAATACAAAGTATGAAGGTTTAAAACCCTGTCAGACTTTCAAATAAAAATCCAATAAACCAACGTGGAGAAATCGCTGAAAAGATCACAGTGATGACCTGATAAGCCGTAGGCATTGTGAGCACTGGAAAGGGGGCAGAAACCACTTTACATAACATCTGTACCTTAGCAAAAGCTATCACTGCTGTTTCACAAGGAAGAAATCGACAGAAGTAACTTGAAACAGTTTTCTTGGCCATAAATTGCCAGCGCTTTTCCATTTTCCTAGGCTGCAAACAAAACTACTATTGACCTTTAGGTCTAGTGAATTTGAAAGAATCAGTGATACTGTAAAGTTATTTTTGAAGATGAGAGTGTCCGCTCACCAGCTACGACTAGAACAGTGCAGCTGCCTAACCCCAAAGCAATCTCCCGATGTGTTTACACAACAAACAGCTTGCACGCTACACAAGACACTTAAAATGAACTGACATTTAACCTGAAGGAAGCATGGCCGCGTCCTTACCTAAAGACTGGTAGAGCTCCGTCATTTTGGGGTGGTCCCAACAAGTTGTTTGGGTCTCGTGGCTACAACAGAAAATAGAGAGACTTTAGAATCTACAATGTGCAATACCAAAAAAAAAAAAAAAAAGACAAATGGTTCTGTGTGGCATTGCTACTTCCAGGGACTTGCGTAGAGTACTTCAGATCATCTTGCGTGCAGAAAGGCTCCTTTGTTTTCAAAGGGAAAGAGCAATACTAACATGATTAGTTCTAGAATCTGTTTCTTTTTCACACCCATACATTGAATGCACTACTGTTTTTGATAAATTTGATATTGACCTTGTTCTAGAATAGGTTAGGACTGCCTCAATTCTCCACTGTGAACATACAGAAAGGAAAATGACAATTGTCACTCAGCTCTGTCAGTTCCATCATTACAAATCACCTGATTTCTTCTTTGTTTCCTTGGCCCTCGTTCCATTACTCTTTCTTTCAGAGCTCACACCAGTGACAACTGTTTTCCATTTCGCCTTAAGGCATATCCAGCACCCAGCTAAAATATCCATCCCATCATTCTCCCTCCTTCCCATTACTTTCAGAATTCCTTTAAACTCAGCACTCCATGGACCACCTCACTTCCTCCTAGATCTACCTAGACCTCAATGAAGCATTCACACTTCTCCATTTCTTAAAGTGTGGGCGCCTGTTATGAGCTCCTGCCACAAAAGGAACAAAACACCTTTGTTTCTCATTCAATTACATGAACAAACCCAGGAGAGATAACTACATATACTTTACCTTACTTTGGCCCATCTACATGAATCACCAGAGGATCGTATTTCCTGTTTTCGGAGATTACATGGTAAACTCTGATAGACCAAAATGCAGCTTGGAACAATTATTTCAGCATTCATATGCCGAGCCTATTTATAATCTTTTAATGGGAAATGTGGCGACCAGAAAGGAAAGAAAGGGCTTAAATCCGGGTATGTCAAGGGGACCAGAAAGTACACAGGCCCCACACAAAAGGAGGAGCTTGGGAAAGCAATAATGTCAAATGAACTCAGTATAGGTTTTGAACTTTGGGCTTTCCAGCCCAGAGGTGGTGTAATTTGAGGCAAGTGTACTCACCTGGCAAAGAGGCAAAGGATTAACTGACATTGAGAACCGACACATCTGAATACAGTCAATTTGCTACCATGTGGTCCCCGAGTTACAATTTTTTTTTACAATAGAAGATGTGGAAGCTTAAGAATTATCCTTCCCAGAGAGCAAAAACTGTATTTGCTTAAAAATAAGCCAAAATGAGAAACACTTCAAGTAAGTTTGATAAATATAATCATAAATATCTTAAAGACACATGGAAATTGCCCAAACAGCACAACTTCAAAGAACATCCTCCCTCTGAGATTTACAGTTCAGTAATTGAGCTGTAAAGGCTACTAGAATCAATTCGCAAGAAAATGTTCACTTGTGAATGGCTCTCACGGCCTTCCAAGTCTGTCCATTTTTGTTTCCCTGTTCTGCAGAGAAAATTCACATGTGAAGAGTGTCAATCAGGGCTATCGGCTGAGGGCATGTAACCAAGCGACATGGAAGTCGTGGGGAGTAAAAAGAGCAAGGGAGGCGGCAGACACTTTAGGAAGGTTTGGGAAAGCCCATGACCACGCTGGTTTATGATGTAGAGAAGGAGTGGGCGGGACTGGTACTTTATATGCACAGCACAAGGAGGCTGCAGCTTGCAGCTTGATGGAAAAAGTGTTGCTTGTTCTCGAGTGATTTGTAGCTCAAAAGTGACTGTGTCTCCCAATTCCATAGACAAGGGCTCCATCCTGAATTCCAGCTTCTTCCCCTTCCAAAGCCCACAGAGATGTAAGCACTAGTGAGAGAAAAAGGGAAAAGATGGAAATGTCCACACAGATGAACCTTACTAGACACACGGTGCAATAACAATGTCCCATTTCCAGGACATTGGGTCAACTATGACATCTTTAATGGACCTGCAGGAAACTGTCTGGCTAAACTGATAAACCTGACCAGGCACGGACACACAACCACTCTGAAAAGCAACCATCTGAAACTGATTTCACATGAGAGAAACAGGGCAATGAAATAAACTTGGAGCAAATGGAGTTCTTAAAGGAATGAGAACTGTGCAGAGCTTCCAGCAGAACTCCAAAGAGAAACAGTGCTAATGGGAGCTGATGGATCTTCCATGCCCCACATCCGGACGATGAATAAACCAAACAAGACAGGGAGCAAGCTTGTGTTTATCAACACACCTACATGCCTAGTCTTAATGACAGTCATAGGCAGGCTAAAAATTATAAAAGGGTGTTAGAAATTATATTTTACTGCATCAGTGATAACAAAATTGGAATCCCCCTTGTGAGAAGATGGCCAGCCCCATCCCATCCTTCCTGGTTTCTCCGGTATGGTACTATTCTCCCACCTACCAGAGTACTGGAATAAGATAGCTAACAGAACTCCTCAAATAACTCCCCAAATCAACCTTTTAATCTTCCTCCCCTTCAACAAACAAACCTTTCCTTCTCAAGCAACACAAAGTAACTAGAAAAGCAGATTTAGATTTCACCTGTGCAGCCTTAGCTTCACTTCAACTGTAAGGCAGCACTCAGAGAAGGAAATGGGAAAGAGAGAGGGATAAGGGGTACGATCAGTCCTCAAAACCAGAAAGATAATCACTTCAACATTTTACACTAATATGTTCGGCAACGTCGCTGAATGAACATCAAATTGGGGGATAAGAACCAAATATTCACTTCCATCCACGTGAGAATTTGGTATATGGGGTGAAAAGCCCTAAAGGGACACAGTAAACCTCTTTCCTCAAAAGACAGGGAGACAACGGTAAGCACACCTTTGCCTCGCTCAGATCTATACTCTGTCTTGAAGGACTCACTAATTTGGGGGAAGGTAGAGGTAATCAGATTGGATTTTACAGTTTGTTACTCTCTGACTATCTAAAAAAAATTCTCACCTTCTTCAAGATAGGTAACTCACATTTACCTGGAATATACAGATATATGGTAAAATATGGCCTTCTCTTTACACATCAGGAAAACATTGCATATATATATACCATTTCCAACAAAAGAGGATATTCTGAAACCTGTTCCCAAGTTATTGAGTACATCTTTGTTCAGCCTTCCTGAGAACAAGGGTGTTCAATAGAGACCACAAGTCTTTCTGGACATTAACACTGACGACACCCACAACCCTGCAAACCTTCCTCAAATCCTTGAAATTCTGCTATTGATTTTGGCCCCACAGACTCCAAACCCACGCATCAGATACACCTCTCTGAGCAATCTCCGACCTGTCCACCCCCAACCTATGTGTTCAAACCACAAAGAATCTCGTTTCCTTTTATTTTACGCTGTGATACAAATTAAAATACTAAATCACTGGTTATGACAAAAGATCCTAACAACACCTACTTGTCAATAATCAGAAATGAAAGCATTACTCTAGTAAGCATAGGATTGACCTAATTTCTTACCGAAGAATTTACATTTTCTTTCACCTTTTTTAGTTTCAAGTAGTGTGTAAGGTTATTATAACCGCCTTGGAGCTGTTACTGCTGTCAGTGCTAAAATAATCAGACTTATTGGAATTGCTTTTGTAGTTTCTTAAAAACAAACATTAGACACATAAAAGTAACAAATATCTAAGGCATTCACTGAAGAAATGGCAGTCGCCTAATTAAAGTAAGATTTCTTTTCCAACCACTGTTATTTGGTACTGAAAATATTCTATATTCTTTCCACTATTTCCCAGGGATAGAAAATCACTATGCACCATTGTTTAAAAAAAAAAAAGTAGCCTTCTCTTATGTTTTGAGGAGGATTAGGGTTGGCTTCATATATAATCTAGAGCACACTGACACACACACACACACACACACACAGAGAGAGAGAGAGAGAGAGAGAGAGAGAGAGAGAGAGAGAGAGAGAGAGATTCCCCCTTTAATCTGGAGACCAGCCTCTTTCTAGAGGAACCTTGGCATTTGCACGTTGAATTGTTGAACTTGGCTAGTCGGCTGGAATACTGGCAGGGTAGGGTGGGATGGGAAATATATTTAGAAGTTTCTGCTACTGTGGGGAAGGGACTTCAGTGGCTATGCGTCAATCTGAGCATCAGAAATACTATTCTGGTTCCCATTTCTTGTTCTCAGAGATATTTAACATTTTATTCTGTTTGGTTCAACTCAGGGCAAAGATGATGGCCTTGGTGGCTGTTCCAGCTGTTACTTGTCCTCCCAGTTCTATTTGCTTTTCAGGGTTTACCTCCCACCCACCCTCAACTTTGGCCAAGGCAATTTCGCTTCAGGGTCGTGTCCAGCACAAGATCAAACAATGACGACGGAAAACAATTCCATGGTGCTCAAGGGTCAGAAACCTTTCATATATCTGTGTTGTTTCATTTGCTCCTCTCGCTTCTTTAGGAGCAAGGGTATCCTCCCTAGAAGGTTTAGAACAAGGAAATAAAAATATCTAGGCAAAAAAAGATGATGGGGTGACAAGGACAGACCGGGGGAGTAAGCTCAGGGACAAGGAGGAGCATATTGGTAGAGAAAAAAATAATGTAGATTTCACTTAAAGACTTTAGTTTGTTACTTAAACCAGAAGATGGCTTTTTCCTTGATATTAAATCATTTTATAACACTACGCTCCCTTAGACAATTAAACCCCTTCAATTTAAGTTTCAAACTTAACTTCAAATTTAATTGAGATAAGCATTGTCTTGCCCTTTCCATTGTGATAAGATTAAGAATAACAAACTTTGCTTATAGACAACCTGGAGAAGCAGAAAAGTCGCCATGAAATGACTCCACTCTGAACCTCAAAAGAAGCCCAGGAAATAAACAAATAACTATAATAGTAATCAAATCAAAACCCCAACCCCTCAAGCGTCTCTCTTTCTTCTCTCGGCCAATCCCTTGACTTTCTAGGCTTTAATTGTTCTTGTTTTCTTTATTTCTCCAAGTCCTGAAGCATGGAATAAGCACAGGAGAAAACACAGCGAGGGAAATGTCAGTTGGAATCCTCGGAAGAAATCAGGCAGAAAGTTGACCTTTTGGCACTTAGCAGTGCAATGCAAGGTAGAACCGCGTGCGCCCCTTCCTCCTGCCAGGTCCAAAGGCGATTTGGGGGAACAGCCCGCCTAGTTCATGTCCACACCGGCAGCTCCGAAAAGAAGCAAAAAGCTCCCCGGGCCCGATCCCCACGGGAGGAGCGGTCTGTCCCTCTCTGGGCAAAGGGAGAAATCCGCTTTAGCTCTCCGAGCCTGTCCCAGCAGCCAGGAAGGAGCTGATTAGCGAGCACTGGCGCCGGGGTGGAAGCCTGGGGGACGCACCTGCAGAGGCTCCCAGGACTGGTGGGAGCGCTGCCCCGATGTCTGGGTCTAGCCTACACCAGCCACCACCGCCTCTGGTCCAAGTTTTGCCTTCTCCTGGCAGCAGCTCGTGCCACAAGTGCACGAATTGAGGGGACAGGAAGGGGTCGGGGGGCCACGAACCACTTACCCTTTGAGCTGTTCCCTCATGGTTGTAAGGGTTTCACAGGCAGACAGGGGCGGGAGCTTAGCGTGGAGGAGTAAGCTTGCCCAAGCCGCCGAGCTCCCCGAAAGTCGAGCGCCGCCGCCCAGGCTCGCAGCCTAAAGCACTGCGGAGGAGCTGGGCTGGCTGGCGGGCTGGCGGGCGGGCCGGACGGGGAGGGGAGGTGGGGGGAGCTGTGTGCAGACGGGGCGGGGCCGCGCAGGGCTCCGCCCCCCACCTAAGGACCTGGGAATCTGGACAGCCAGGGATTGTGCTTTCAAAACAGAATAGAAAAAGAGTGAAAGAAAAGAAACTAAAAGGATATAAACAAAGACCGAAAGGAGTTGAAGGTAGACCCAGGAACCTGGAAACCACATGTCCTCTTGCCAGCGTCCCCTTAAAAATCCTCTGGCAAGACAACTTGTTGCCTAAATACATGACCTAGGTGCAAATGACCTCATCGCAGATAATTAGTGTGTGGGCTTGGAGTTTTCCTTTTAGAAAATGAAAGAAAAAATAATTATCACATGAGAAACTATTCACCTCACTCCTCCACCCCTTCATCAGTAGAAAATTAAAGGGATGGGGCAGGAAAAGATGAAATTCAAACCTATCCTACTGAATCATTTTTTTTTTTTAATGAGACGGGGTCTCTCATATAGTTCTCACTGTCTTGGAATTCACTTTGTAGACCACGTTGGCCCTGAACACACAGGGAGCCTCCTGCTTCTTTCTTCTTAGTGCTAGTATTAAAGGTGTGCTTTACAAGGCCTGGCTACAGTGGATTCTTAAGAAACATCTATGTTGGTGATATAGCATTGGTTCTCAAAATGAACCATCGTCTACAGAGTTCTTAGAAATGGAAAAAAAAAACCAGGGCCCCAACCTGGATCTACCAAATCAAACACTGAGCACACTAAAGTTGGAGAGGCACCGATACAGATTCACAGGACAGATCCACCAGTGGTTTGTCTTGAAGTATTAGGAAAAATCTGGAAGGATCGCTTTTCCAGTATAGCACTGGATTGGAAAAGACATTAGGCTTGGTGGCCCAGTGTGGCTCCTATCAGAAGCTGCAATAGGAAGAAGGTACAGTTTAACTACACACAACTGTTTTGAGCTTGGAACATTCCCAACAAAAGAAAGCCTTCATTAGCACAAGAATTTTCCACAATCTCCATATCTTCATATTGTAGACTCAGAGGAGTTATTCTGTGTTTTCATTGTTTCTCTTTGTTCCTTTCTTGGCCTTTTTCTTTTTATCTTTCAACCATTTGCTTTTCATTCTTCTGGTGAATTCATCTACTTAAGTCTACACTTTAAATACATTCTTTTTTATTATTTTAAAAATCTTCTTTTCTACCCCTCTACATTTTTACTTAGATTGTTTGAACTGAACGGACTGGCAGCATCAATTTCTACATATTGGTATGCTACAGCACAGCAAGGAGGCAGAAAGGAAGAACGAAATTTGAGATTTCTTTATTACTTTTGACAAAACAGATAAAAATATTGACGTTATCACTAAAACTATGTGCCTGTGGGTAAGACTGGTGTTTCTGTTTTAAAACAAACATGGTACTTCTGGCATTTCCCTTCCAAGACTAAAGCTGCCTTTGCAATTTTGAGCTAGTGAACTGAAGGAGTGCTGCTGGGGTGGCCAGGGGAGGGCATACTCAGACTTATTTTGGGGTGAAGGTCTCCCTAGACCTAAAAGTGGATTCCAGATCTGCCTCTATCTTTCTCTGGAGTGGAGGGATTAGTCGCCTTTGATGAGAAAGAAATAGTTTTTGCGGGAAATCATTCAGAGTGATCGTTATGTCAATGCTGGATATCACTTAAATATTGTTTACTGTAAGGAGCAGATACAAACAGCACAGCACGGACACTTGTAAATATTAGAAATCAATGCCTAAAGATCTGCAACCCCTGTGTGATGAGGCTCACTGTCAGTCCTTTTTCTTTTTTTTTTTTTTTTTGTTATTGTTGCCTGGTTGCTGGCTTTACATTTTGGTGAACTGCTCAATATTCAGGAATTCTGCTGTTTCCCTAAACTATAAATGTGAAAGTCGATTTTCCCACTATCCAGTTAGAGAACTACTAAGAATGAATTGTCAGGGAAAAGAAAAAGAATGGAAAACAGAATCACTATTCAGAAATTTTAAAAATTTGACAGATGGCAATTCTCAAAAATATAGCAATAAGTCCTTTTTTAGACTTGAGTTATAGGCACTTAAGCACTGGTTCCAAATCTTGATATCATTTTAGAAAATACTGAAAGTATTATTAAGGAATGACATGGGCACCACACTAGCTGTTTTATTGTTGATTTCAGCCATATTAGGAGTTTTGATTAGTAGGTAAAGGTATTTTTTTAAGCAGAGTTGTCTTCATTCTATGTGTAAATTACATAGTGATATTATATGTGTGTGTGTCTGTGTGTGTGCGTGCATGCATGTGTGTGAATATGGTTTAGAGTAGTTGTTTTATATTATTCTTAATTTTGTGTGGCATGGGGAATTGAGCCCTTAATTGCCACTAAGCTATGTCACAATTTTCCTTATTATTATCACCGTTATTTTTGTTGTTTTGTTTTGATTTGAACCACAGACCAGAAAAGGAAGCAAAGTTCTGCCTTGAGAAAAAAAAAAAATCAAGTTGAAAACCTGACTACAGGTCCTACCGTGAATGGGCTCTTTGCCTTGCCATCCTAACCAGAACATGGTGGTGCTAGAGCTGGAATTAGCAAGCCTGTTTCTAAGAGTTATGACATTGGCTATTCTGTTGCACTGCCACAGACAGAGCCTCTCTTATCGTGAAAAACGCCTGTGTTTTCTTTGGTGTGCTCACAAGCAAGCTCGCAGATAGATGAGAGCAAAGGCAAGTGAACTTGGTAGAAGTATCAGGAAAAACGGAATGAGACATGAAAGGGTCAAGAAGGTGATTCAGCAAACATTCCCATAGCTAAATAACATCCATGTTTGGATCACTTAAACTTTGCTTGCACCTTCGAAAACCCAGTTCTATAGCCTAAGAGATTATTGGGCTTATTCTCCTATTACGTGTTCTCTGCTCTGCTCTGTGCCCCTAGGAAGCTGAACCTCTGGGGAATCAGGCTCTCTTGCCCTTTGATTTCCGCTCACTTTCAACCAGTGGGAGGCAGTGATGAAAGGCCCATGGAAGAAGATGAAAGTGAAGAGAGCAAGTGATAGCTAGGTATTTATTTCTCCAGCTTCCTCCTGCTGACCCCTGGCCTGGAAGTATCTGGGTTCTTTGACTTGCAGCCTCATTGGGCAATCTTTCCCTTCAGGCCCAGCATTATGCTGGCACCCCAAGCCGTTCCTTCCCTTTGTGCCCTTGCACTTTGCCATTCCTATTGTATGCCCACCTTGCCCAAATCTTTGAAATAGTTTTTTCACTATACTGTCTTCAGGTACCCACGTCGAATGTGCCATGTTTCTATTTGAATGCTTCCCAGCCCAAGCCACCTTCTAGAGCGATGGATTGGACACTGAGAGTCAGATAGAGAGCAAAACACAGTTTTACCCCCAAAAAGCAGACTAAACAGTCCCTGGACAATTGTTTATATAGAGCTCCCATTAGGCCCACAAAAAGTCACATCAAAATCAAATTGATAATAAGAATAGTTGCAAAGGAAGACAAACTCGATTCTTTCCAAGAGCTTTGGTGGTCTACTTGCCTTCAGGAGGGAATGGCAACACAGAAGTCACACAAAAAAAGGCAAGACTGCTGTAAAAACCTAGAGTTGATCTGCACTTTTAAGGTGTGGGGATCTTCTGAGAGAGGAAGGAGTGTGGCTACAAATGTGGCTTTCTCACTGCAGTATTACTGTGATGACTGGATCAGAAGACAAACTGGAGTTATAGCACAGGTACAAGGTTAGTGCAGTATAAGGGGGATCTGAGGAATCGCGCTAGCGTCTGAAGAATAAGAAATTCTAATATACAGTCGACAGTGAAAGATCCCCGACAGACTATATGTGCACACGGAGAAGAAGGAAGATAGCAGTCCTAAACTCACCAGCCTCCCAGGAGAAATATTCCAAACACCACCAACATGATATTCTTACATTCTAATTTAACTGGTCCTGGGCATTGGTATTTTTAAGGCTCTCCGGGAGAATCTAACAGATAACCAGGGAAAAGGCCTTGTCTTAGGGTTCTATTGCTGTAAAGAGAGACCATGGCAATGGTAACTCTTACGATAGGAAGTATTTCAGTGGGCTGGCTTACAGCTCCAGAGAGTTAGTCCATTATCAACATGGCAGAAGCAGACAGCATGGCAGACTGCGGGCAGAAATGTTGCTGGAGAAGTGGGTGAGAGGTACATCCTGATATGCTGGCCAAAACTCTAAGCTTGACAGGAGCTTTTGAAACCTCAAGTCCACCCCCCACTGACACACTTCCTCCAAACAATGCCACCCCTTCTAACTGTTCTACTCCTCAAAGAGTGCCACTCCCTCATGACTAAGCATTCAGATATATGAGCCTCTGAGTGCCATTGTTATTCATACCACTACAGGCTTCCCATCCCAAGGTGGATCCAAAACTGAATGGATAACAGTCATCAAACAAGAAATGTCCCAGCAGGCTAGAGGTGGACAGGATGGATGGTAAGTTAAATATCTCCCACAAGGAGGGAAATAAAGATAGTTGTGTGGTGTAAACAGTAAAGGTGCCTCCGAGTTAGTTGTTGACCCTTTCAATTCAGGACTTAGATGGGCAATCATTTGGGTTGGAGTTACACCTTGGAAATGTCAGTATTGTAGGAATATTAGGTTTAGACATAATCATTTGGTGGCAAGTGTGAAGGGCCAAGTACAGAAATCAGGCTTCTCGAATATTTGACAGGTACAACTTAGGTTTTTGTTTTTGGTTTTTTTTTTAACCTTTCTTGGTGACTTGTAATTTATTTTCAATGTTACTCCAATGTTAGCAGTGTAAAACTGATTGGTAGAATCAGAAACTGACAACAAATGGCTTTACAGGACAGTCACCAGGAAGGTGGCCCTATGGAACATCACCAGTCCCTAAGAGTCAGCTTGCTCTAAGAGTCCTTGTGTGAATTTTATTTGCTGCAGCCGACGTTAAATCTGATCTGTATCATTTTGTAAAATCCCATTCAGAGGATAGGTATTGCTTCAAGTAAGTAAAGCATATCTTAGAGTAAAATGTCAACACTTGTATATCCAGTAAACATAACAATATCTCCATGTTTCTCATTGCACAGTGTAAGCTCTAGCCAGAGACCATGAATCAGACTTCTAACAAATGCTTACAATAACGGTGAATCACTGCCACTTAAGGCAAATGTGATGGCATACTAATTAAAGTACGTCTAACAATGCCTCTAGATCATTGTTAAACCATCAGCAGCAACTCTGCAAGCTCTTTTTTCATACCCAGAGCACATCATCCTCCCACAAAAGCTGATTTTTTTCCCCCAGGCCTTTCCTTTGCAGGGAGGCAGGATAAGCCAGGCCGCAGAAAGTTTTCTGAGGCAGCTGCCAGCTACACCCGAGATTTCACCAGACAGGTTCCAGATAAAGTCGAACTCTCCTTCAATTGCAAGCAGTTTTCACTTAATACGATTTCTCAAAGCTTCACAGAGCCACCGATATCAAGCTGAACATCTAAAAAGATGTGAAGTTTAGCATCTTCACTAAAATAGAGGCACACTTCATTAACCTCAGAGGCCGGTAGTTGCTTAGTGGGAAAGAATCGGCGTGCCTATTAGCCTGGAAGCTATAACACTATCAGGCTTATAGGAACTACATCACCTGCTAAAAATGGAGAACTGATTAAGGTGGTTCAAGTATATCTGCTACAACATTCCTGGTCCACCTTAACAGCTCAGAGCTGTAACTATTTGTCTGCCTTTCCCAAGCTGATTGTGCCAAATAGCAGGAATTTCAAAACTAGGCAGAAATTCTGACACTCTGCATAATCTCTCTTCCTCTTCAACTACAAATAAGGCTTTGTATTCGATTAGACGCACAGCAGGTGAAAACCCCAATTAGTGAATTCATTCTGGGACCTCTCTACCGTCCTCCCACACACAACCAGACTTTAGAAAAACAACAGGAGTTGTGATAGTCTTTTCTCAAATCATAAATTAACCCTTAGATCTACCCGATGAAGAATTATCATTGGAAAAGGTTGATTACATTTTTTTTCTTCTTGACTTCACAGTTGGGGTTAGAGACAATTTTGCTTTACTAGAATTGCCTGTTTTTTTCACAAATGTGCTCAGATTTTCAGATCAATCCAGAAATTGCAGGGTTTTTTTCTTCCTAACTGAAAACTCACAGTGCCAATATTATCTAAAGAATGATTAATGAATGGTCTGCTACAAGAGAGAATTACTTTTAAGCTAGATTCTTATTGTGGTATATTTGCGATGAGAAATATTAAATTTTAGTGTAAGCAGTAGTACACTTTGGCCTAAGGAAGGACACAAAATCTATACGTCATACTTTGTAAATATTTGTCAAAAAAATCCTCATTGAGCAAAGAGAGAGGTTTTGTTTGAACATTCAAAAATTGAGACAGCTTTAGCTTTTAGAGTGATTTACTTATACTTTGTCAATTGCTTTTTTGGAAATAATTCATGACCCAGTTTTATTTATGAGCAGATGATTTAAAGAAAACAGCTTTGTCTTTTCTAATTGTTTTAACACTATCACTGTTCTTGAAACAAGTCTTGGAACTTATTATCCACAAGAAAATACTGCACATATATCAAATAGCAATACAGCTTTTACGAACACTCATCTCTTGCTGTCAGTGGCTCATTTCATTCCAAGTCTTCTTAATTAAAATGCAAAGTTCTCCGTACATGCCTTCCTATATTACCCTTTTCTGAAAATTCTCAAATTTCATAAAAAATGTTAAATGACAACCTAAGCATTATTAACACTTTTGATTTGGTTCTTGAGATTGGGCAAACAAAGGCATTGCCAGTCAATTAAGTGAACAAGAAAGTCATCTTAAATTGAAACAGATAAGGGAAATGTAATATTCTAATAGTACAGATGAACACAAATTTTCTTCCCTTTCAGATGCATATCTCCAAGCATTACGTCCTATCAAAAGCAGCTTTCTTAATCCGTAGCAAGTGTAGCCGCTTTTGATGCTGTATGCATCAAGATGCAGAGCAGAGACCAGGCCAAATTTGCCCCTTCAGAGCTATGCACTCAACACTTGCTAGGTGAGTAATTTAACCACTTTAGGGGACATTTGTTAACTGCTCTATAAAAACACGGATGCTATTGAACACGAACAGATTATGGATCAAAATCACACAATGACTTCAAAAGGGGCTGGAAGCCTGGGGACTACTGTGCTAATGGAAAGTGGCT
Source organism: Dicrostonyx torquatus (assembly GCA_028555095.1). Classification (NCBI taxonomy): domain Eukaryota; kingdom Metazoa; phylum Chordata; class Mammalia; order Rodentia; family Cricetidae; genus Dicrostonyx; species Dicrostonyx torquatus. The sequence continues at coordinate 1,291,455 of JAQHUG010000158.1, forward strand.
GCTGCACAGGTGTGACTCCTCGGAAGCCAATCTGCTATGTTCAAATCTACTGCTTCCAAAAAAATAAGGGATCTGCTCCAAGTGTCCCTCAATCCTTCCTCCTCTGTTGTTCACGAAAGGAGCCTGCCGTCCTTGCTTGTTTATTTGTGGTCTCATTACTGTTTGGATATGACAGAAAACTAGGTGTGGAGATGCATACCTATAAGCCCACTTACTCTAGAGAGGCAGAAGCCAGGTTGGTCTACAACGTTAGCCTTTGTTTTAACATAGAACACCACAAAATAAAAATAAACTCAGTGTCCTCACTTAAGCTTTTCATTTCAGATTGTGCTAGGGAGGAAAATGAGAGGCCCAAGTGTCTCAGGCCCTCCTCTCTCAGCAGTTTACAGAAGGACCCTTTCTTATTTTGGTTTGTTTTGTTTTAGGGCGTGCCAGTTCTCTGGAGGGAGGCCGAGACAGGAGAACTGTGAGTTTAGGGAAATCCTGTACCAGTCAGTGAACTCAAGGTCATCCTGCAATATTTTGTCTGCAGCAACTACCTCCAGGACAAGGTAGAGTGAGTAAAGAGACAATTCCTTACAAGACAAATTCATAGCCACAGCCTAAAATATGCAGAAAATTTACAATATTTGCTATTGTTCTCTTGGTATAAGTCTTAAAACATGAATATTATTCAGACATATTTTAAGACAAAGGTGTATCCAGGTTCATGTTTTCAGATAGCAGGATTCTGAGAGAGACAGTGAATACTGATTTGGGAGGTATCAGTGGGAGAAAAAGTGGTCTTTGATGGAGGCCTCTTGAGGGCAGGTTTGTTTTTTTAATTTTTTTAAAATTTATGCTTCTCTCATATATTTCATCAGCCAGAACTTTCCCCTCCCTCCTTTCCACTTAGTCCCCTCCCTGCCTGACCCCCACCCCAGTCCACACCTACTCCTCCTCCTTTCCCTTCAGGACATGGCAGACCTCCTAGGGATAACAACCAAGTATGGCATAGGAAGTTACAAAAAGATTAGGCAGTTCCCCTCTTATTAAGGCTGGACAAGGCAACCTAGTAGGAAGAAAGGGTCCCAAAAGCAGGAGAAAGAGTCAAAGGCAGCCATGCTCTTATGGAGTCCCAGAAGAAGAGACCAAGTTACACAAATGTAACTTGCAAGGAACCAGGGTCAGTTCCATGCAGCTCCCTGATGGTCTGTTCAGAGTCTGTGAGCTCCTAGGAGTCCAGGTGAGTTGATTCTGTGGTCCATGTTCTTGCGGTGTCCTTGGCCCCTCTGGCTCCTACAATCCTTCTTCCCCATATTCAGCAGGATTCCCGGAGCTCCACACAATGTTTGGCTGTGGGTCTCTGCATGTGTTACCCTTGGTTGCGGGATGAAGCCTCCCTGATGACGATTATGCTAGGTTCTTGTCTACATGTATAGCAGAGTATCATTAGGAAACATTTCCTTAATTTTTTTTTAATTTATTCATTTATTTTTGTTAAAAGCAAAGTTTACATTTACTCCCCTTGTTCCCGGCCCTCCCGCTCCCCCACTACCCCC
>JAQHUG010000158.1:1293835-1322915 GCA_028555095.1 Dicrostonyx torquatus
TCTTCTTTTTGGGTTTGAGACATCTCACTAAGAATAGAGTTTTCTATTTCCATCCATTTGCATGCAAAATTCAAGATATCATTGTTTTTTTTCCGCAGAGTAGTATTCCAATGTGTATATATTCCACACTTTCTGGATCCAGCAGAGTATCATTAGGAAACATTTCCTTAATTTTTTTTTTTTTTGCCAGTTGTGTTTGGTTCTATCGTAGGTCTCTAGGCTATCAACCCTCTGGGTCCTGACCCCTCTGGCAGTGCCAGGGCTGAGCCCTCACTCTCTGAGTCTCCAATCTGTACCAGTCATTGGTTGGGGTGGCAGGTTTTGAATGGACTGCCTGTGGGAAGAATTCCACAGACAATCAGACAACCATGAAAAAGGAAATGGATAGTTTACAGGTTCAGTTCAGTAGTAGAGCTCTTGCCTAGCACGTATGAGGTCCTGTGTCCTTTTCCTACCATGAAAAAAGAAATTGTGTGTGTGTGTGAATGCGTGCATGCATGTGTATAAAACAACTTTACCTGTTAAACATATATCAGTGGCTAAATCTTGTGCTTAAACAATGACTCATTTGTCAGAATTTTTTAAAAGTTAGCATTGATTTGCATGTAAGTGCGCCTATGTCCAAGCCATAGTAGAAATGTGATGGTCGAATTACAGCCAACAGGAGACAGTTCTCTTGTTCTGCCATGTGGGTTCAGGATGGAACTCAATTCATCAGGCCAAAGTGACTTTACCTGTTGCCAGCACAGGAAAAAATTTAAATACAAAAATTTAAATAAAAAAAAAATACATATGACTGCTATGAATTTTTATTTTTCCACCCTTTCTAAGAAAATATTTAAAGAGCTCACCCCCAGAGTAAACTCCTCTGTTAAATATCTTCCAATGAAAATTTCTTTAAATGGTGGCAATAATGGTATATTTATAGACTATTTGTAATGTATCTTCTTTGATCATTCAAATTCTTCTTGTTGTTCTTTAGTGTTTGTGTAAGCTGGGGGGTACTAGAAACCTGGTGTTGAAATATAATAAAAGATTCTATAATGTCATCAGATTCTTCTACTATGGGGATTCAATGGATATAATGTCTTATCTTTAGCAATTTTGCAATCTACTTGGGGGAAGGGGTGGGATAAAGATACATATGACCAAAGCTAATATCAGTAACATTAAGATAATTTCAGAAATTAAGAAGAAAATTGAAAATCAAAGTTAAAGGGGAAAAATGATCACTTTGACCTCTTGAAGATCACAAACCAGCCTACGATTGGAGTTGGTAGGATGACTCGGTGGACAAAGGCACTTCCTACCAAACCTGATGATTTCAGGTCTCTCCGTGAAACCCATGGTAGAAAGGCAAATCAACTTCCAAAAGTTTCTCCTAATGTCCACATGTTGTGGTATGTGGTATACTCCACCCACAAGCACATACACAATAACAATAGTAATATTCATAATTAAGAACCAGGTATTTTGCTAGTGCATAAAGAGCTAAGTAAGTGGGGGAGTTGTAGGGATGGTTCAGTGCTTAAGAACATTGCTGCTCTTACAGAGGACTCAGAATCAGTTCCCAGCACTGACATAGTGGCTTACAGTTATCTGTAACTCCAGTTTCAAGGCATCTACAAGCCTCTTCCAGCCTCGAAGTGTATCAGAAATGCACACAATGCACTTTTGTACATGCAGGCAATTGCACCCACAAGTGTGAATAAATAAGTCTTTTCCTAAACTTAAAGGCAACCTCTTAAGCTGATTCTCCAAGCTAATAACTCACATTAATAATTTGGAAGGCATGGGTTTTTATGATAACATACTGCTGTGCTATAATATTAGTTTATATTTTTTTGGAAACTCAAAAATTATTGGGAAATATTAAACTTTATGACTTGAAAAAAACTAGTTGACAGAATATACTAATAGTTCCCATGAGGATACCAAATCATTTTGTGTGTCAGAGAGAGCTGAGGTCTCACTCCGCCAGTCTGGATTTGAATCTGAAGAATCCTCCTAAGTGCTGGCTCTAATGCATGTCATTTTATCCAGTTTGTCAATCACGTTCTTGAGTTGATAGCAATAACACCTTACAACAGAAATCTAGGTCTTCATGGTTTGATCTAATGATATTTTTTAGAAGGTAGCTGACAAAGAACTGGAAGCTTCTTCTTAAATGATACACATAGCAGAGACTGGTAGAACTTGTATAGTTAGAATGTCATCTTCTTCAAATAGGATTAAATTGTGGGTGAGAGGAGATCGTGATGAAGTAGAGAATAGGGGCTGGAGAGATAGCTCAGAACTTTAGAGCACTTGATGCTATTACAGAGGACCTATGTTCTAGTCCTAGCACCCACAATTGTGGCACATAACTGTATCTAACTCTAATTTCAGTGGATCAGATGACATGTTCTGACTTCTGTGGGCACCAGGCACATATGGTAGTGCACATACATACAGGCAGCGAAAACGTTCATGCACATGAAATAAAATAAATACATCTAAAATAATTTTTAAAAAACAGGTTAAAATGAAAATGTGTGCCCAGCAGACTATTTCAGCAGATCCAGTTAAGAGAGGATGAAGGGGCAGGGTGCTGGAGAGATGGCTCAGTGGTTAAGAGCACTGGCTGCTCTTGTAGAGGACTCAGTTCAATCCTCAGCACCCACATGACAATTCACAGCTGCCTGTAACTTCAGTTCCAGGGAATCTGATGCCCTTTGCTGACATCCACAGAAACCGGGCACACCTGTGGTGAGCAGGCATACGTGCATATAACAAATTCATATAATATTCATATTCAAAACATTAATATAATAAAACTAAAGATATATTTAAAAGAAAGATGAAGTCCTGAACTACAGGCTTTGAATTAAAAATTGGTGGAAAGGTGTGCTACAAAACAGGTAAGAGAATTAAATAACTGCTACTTTTCAACTGAGTGGAAAGAGAAAAGTCTAGGATTTTTTTTTTCTTGAGAATGGATCTTACTATAACTCAGGCCAGCCTTAAATTGACTGTGTCACCTGGGCTGGCCTTGAAGTCACAACAATACTCAACCTCAGACTCCCCAGTGCTGGGATTCTGAAATGAGTTATTATACCTGGCAAAATTTAGCATTTTTAATTTTTTATTATTTATTTTTATGTGTATGCATTTTGCCTGCACGAATGTCTGTGTACCACATACATACAGTACCCGCAGAGCATCAGATCTCCTAGGACTGGTGTTACAGGTGGTTGTGAGCTGCCATGAAGGTGCTGGAAGTTGATCCTTGGTCTTCCGGAAGAGCAAGAAGTCATCTTAATCACTGAACCATATCTCCAGCACACTGCATTTAGGAATTTTGATAGATGGCATCATTTATTGTAGATTTTCATATGAGTGTGTGTATACATGTGTATGTATGTGATATGTAATATTTAAATATATACACACTATATGTGCATTTATACCATGCACTGTTCCTTAATGACTGGGGAGTATGTCTGAGAGGTAATATATATTTAGCAAGAGTGAAGAGCTGGGGGGGTCTGATTTCCAAAGCCACAAAATAATAATAAGGAAACATAAAATTCAGAGTTAAAGAAATATAAATAGAATAAAACCTTAAGAAAGAAGACATTGAGACACAGATACCAAGATTATAGGCCATGACATAGTTATTAAATGTCACTGTGCACACCCACCAAACTAAGAAAGACAAACAATTCAAGGTGTTAGGACCTTTACAGAACAATAAGAACTCTCAAGCTTTGTTGATAGAAATGAAAATTGGTATAATTATGCTGAGAAGTAAAAGAATACATAAAAGATGAACACATATACACCAATGACCTAGAAATTCTATTGCTTGATATAGTTTCTGCATAAATACATTCATGAAATGATGTATTTTAAAATGTTTAAAATGTTTATATTATCACCCTGAGTACAGAATACTCACACAATGGAATATTCCAGCAATGAAGATGAACAATTTACAGCTTCATATAATGGTACAGATGAAGCTGTTTAAAGAACCATGCATAAGAGCGCATGTAGTATGATCCAATATATTTATGCATTATATATATATATATATATATATATATATATATATATATATATATATATATATATATATATATATATATATATATCCTGAACAGAAAAATTCATGATTTTAAAGTCAACTTTACATCATACAGTGTCTAATTTTATTCAATCTAACTTGCTATCTAGTTTGCTTTGCTTCATTAAGATTAAATAAAACTACATCACAATAACATTGCTGCGTAGATTTTCAGATGGGAGACACTGCATGATGCCAAGTTTTAGCAAAACCTGATCAGGGGTGGTATTTATAAGACCTTCCTACATAAGCTGGGACTGTGGCACTAAACTATACCTAAGGTGAGGCAGCCTCATGAAAACCAAAACAATATGATTCAACAATAAAGCTTTCTATTGGCTCAGGTTAAGAGTGTGAATAAATATCTAGTACAGTATTTTTCTTTTCTGTTCTGTCTGCCTCCTGGGTTCTGGGATTAAAGGTCATTACATCTGATTTCATTTTTATCCCCCAAAGGTTCTAGTTTTATTTTTTTTAATAACATGTACTTTTGGATCTCAGCATTTAGTATAAGGAAACTGTACATCAGTATAATGTACTAAAATGTGTCTGTGATTTTAATATATTATTATAAATTATATTAAATGGACAGGGATTGACCAACACTATTGTGATTATCATCAGGATTACTTACAGTAACAGTAGTTGTAAGTACGATTTCTTGACTATTAAATTCAAACGAGCCTATGGGGACTTTCTATTTACACTTTAGTTTGAGAAAAAAGAACACTGAGAAACCAAGAAACTTTATCAAGGACTTATGACAAATACTTGACAGGGTTTTGCTCCGGAAGTAAAATACTAAGGAGTCTATGTCTTCCCTGTTCTCACCCTGGTTCAAGGCTTTTCAAATAGCAGGCTTTTCTACTTAGTAGATTATAATAAAGTCTACACAGAGAACCATGTTCAGTATTGTTTTTAGGGAAACAAATCCAGATTAAAAATATAAGGTTACATAACAAGAGCAAGCAATCCTTATGAAAATTTTCCATTCAATCACATAAACAAAGAAACTAAACATTATAAACATAGAGATGTATATGTGTGTGCGCATGTGCACAGACACACACACACATGCATGTGCATTTCCATGCACATGTGCACTGAGAAGAAATAGAGAGTCTATTTTTTTACAGTAATTGGTAAAAAAAATTATAAAAATTGCTGAGTCTGTATAATGTCAGTTCTCTCGACCAGGGTATGAAATTAATTGGGGGATTAATAGATTCAGGAGAGAAGGAGAGTTGGGGAAATATTTACCCAGTTTGACGTTATAGTCACATGGGGAGCTGCAGGAGTGAGACTATGCTTCATGTATCAGATACGTCTCCTCTGCCAGCTGTTTGTTTGGGTGACTGTTAAGGAGTAGACTAGGAATCACTCAGCCATTTTCCCCCCTTCCAAATGGCGTGGTGATATTGTCACATCGTAGAAGGGGAAAAAAAGAAAACATTTCTACTAAAGCATTGTCAAGGGGAATAACACATAGTTCAAACTACTACACACAACTGTATGTTCTCTGTCTGAGCATCACACTTCAAAACATAAACTGAGAAACAATCCTTCTGCTCTTCCCTTGCAACAAATCCTAATTTGCAGCTTTAGCCCACATGCCCAGGTTTAAGTATTCAAATTGGCAAGTGTTTACCTGAAGGAATGGTGGCGTTTTAGGGTTGGATAGTTCCACTCTTTAATACCTAGATATTCACTGTACTAAGTGCTTCAAAAATTTATGTGGATATGTATTTATTAGGCCTGATAATGGCTATGCCATTTTTAAGAAGAAAAAAAAAGATACTTTACTGGAACTGCAGGGATTTTTCAGATAGTATATGTCTCTACAAAAATTAAGCACGTTAAGAACAAAAATAACAGCTTTAAAAGGAATTTATTTTCAAGCGTGTCTGAATATGTAAGTAAGAAAGTAAGTCAGAATTTTTGGTCACATAACTATTCACTGAATTGTCTATAGCAAAAATATAGTTAATTGCTACATTTCTAGCCATTATTTTTATCTTTAAAATCCCTGACATGACTATATATACTGTATTTCAAACATTGGTTCTGAAGCCACCAACCAATTGTTTCGCTCAATAACGCTTATTTACAAAACAGAAATTGTAGTAGGACATCCTTTTTTAGCTGTATCTGAACTCAGTTTTCTCATTCCTCAGAAGAACATGCCTGCAGCTTTTGTTTCTTCTTTCCTCAAGAAACAGAACTTTTCCCATTGCCCCTTGGATCTCAGATGTCCCTATGACATGACTTAATTGAGCTGAAAGACAAGACAAAAAATGATGTAGGCAACAACCTGACAAGTCTCTTTATAAAGAACCGTTGAGTAGCATGGTGGCTTATGAGATAAATGGACCTAGTTGAATCTGTCCATATACGACAACTTGTCAGTAATCAGACATGTGAGTTAGATCATAATGGCTTATCCACTAGGTAATGGAGCACAGATATGTATGTAAGCTAACCTGGCAAAAATACAACAACTGATCCTTATGTCCCATCTTGAAACCCAGTTTAGTCATAAAATGAGTTAAATTAATACTCGTACCTTTACAGGGTGGGAAAACTACAGATCACAGACTAAATCTTGTCTATAGTTGTTTTTGTACAGCCTCTCAGCTAAATAAAACTGTTACATGTTTACAGATATGTAAAATAATTTATAAAAAACATGCAACAGAGACCATAAGATCCTCATAACATTTAAAATATTCACTCTCTGGTCCTACATAAGAATGGTTTTCTCAATCCTATTTTAGGCCGATCAGTTATATGTGTTTGTTATAAAGTAAAAGGTAGTTGATGCATACCTACTTTAAAGAAAGTATGAATATTAGAAACTAGGACTTTTTCATGGAATTTAGTTGGTATCTGGTCAGTTTATGACTGATATTTACCCTTTAGTAACTAAAGTTTAGTGGCTTTTTAGCTAAGACAAAACCATAAATGAATAGAATGAATAACAAAGAGGCTTTGGAGGAGGGGATAAGATTGTACTGCACTTTGATTATAGGAATGGTTTGATAAAAACACTTGTGAGAAAAATCAGGGAATTCTGCACACTCAATGTATGCAGTATATTATATGAAAATTGCTCTATAATAAGGCTGATTTCTGAAATTTTCAAAAAGGCCTTTACTCTAAAATCAATATAATATTAAAAATGCATTCAATTAAGCAGAAATTGATGTGTGATACACAGGATGTTTGTATAAATATAGGACATATCTAGGTGTTGGGAGATGCTGCTAGTTTGTTCCCAACAACCCAGAAATGAAATAATCACACAGAAACTATGTTATTTGCAATACTGTTTAGCCAATAGCTTAAGTGAATTTCTGGTTAACTTTTATATCTTAATTTAACCCATTTCTATTAATCTGTGTATTGCCACGAGGCTATGGCTTACCAGCAAATTTCTGGTGCGTCTGTCTCCTGCAGGTGGCCACGTGATTTCTCCCTGAGTCTGCCTACTCTCTCTATATATATCTCTTTCAACCTGGCTTTACTCTGTTAAGCCAGCTTTTTTTTTTATTAACTAATGGCAATAAAACATATTCACAGCATACATCACCTCCCACATCTCCCAGGTCATACTGTCAATTCCCTTATTAATTCAGAAAATATCAAAACACTAGAATTATAAATGACCATAAATGTTAACGAATTACATCCTCTCATCTAATACAGAAATTGCCTTTAGGGATGAGACAGTCATTTCAGCACTGAATATCTCCTGTATAGGAACTTTTCTGCTTTCAAGGCCATTAATTCTACTTTTCAGAAAGCTCAATTATAAAACATTCTTTCATATCAAGCTAAAATTTACTTTTCTGTAGCTTCCAGAATTCTAGCTGAATCCATTCTCAGCATAAAATAGAAAAAAATGAATTAAAGAGCAAATAAAAAAAACAAAAGCAAAACATAAAACATAGCAAATCTCTTCTAATCTTACAAATGTTTTAATCTTACTATTAGATTCTTCCTAATTCTAGGTCTCTATAGGCTAAATCTAAAAACTGGCAGTCCCTTCTGTTTTTCATATAATGTGGCTGGCTCTACAGTCCCTTTCCCAGTCTAACAGTCTCTGAAAAAGAAGATTCATTTTAGATGTTATATACAGAACTGACTAATTTGGACAATCATGTTTACAACATTAAGTTGCTGATACATTGCAGTTTTGTGGTTGTCACATCATACTTTTGCCTTTGCTACATTTGTAGACTTCAAAAAATCCAAAGTTTCGAAAATATGATAATCTGATATTAATTTTAAAAATCTGTTCTTTTCTGTGTTTTGCTGAATTTTTTTCTCGGTAGCCATGGCTTTCCTGGAACTCACTATGCAGACCAAGTTCACCACCAACTCACAGAAATCTACCTGCTTCTGTTTTGGCCTCCTGAATGCTGGGATTAAAAGCATGCACTAATGGCTGGGCTCTTTTGTGTCCTTGGTATTGATTATGTGAAGCTAAATATGAGATTTTTAGTTTATTGAAATAGGCTTTCAAGTTTTATATTGTTATAAGAATTCAAAACTGTCTGGGCATGATAGCACATGTCTTTAATTTCAGTACTTGGGAGACAGAGGAAAGTGGATCTCTGTGAATTTGAGATCAGTGTGTTGTATACAATGAGTTCCAGTCCAGAAAGAGTTGTACAGAGAGATCTTATCTCAAAGATGTAAAATAATGATAATATTTCATTTTTCTCCTCTAATACTAAGGATACCAAGTCTCTGTCATTTTAAGGACTTTTATTTTTTAACTCTGTGTGTGCATGTGTGTCTGTGTGTGGGTATGAACATGTGAGTTGCAGATGCCTGTGGGGGTCAAAAGAGGGCATCCAATTCCCTAGAGCTGTGGTTAAAGGCAGTTGTGAGCCATCTGATATAAGGACTGGGAACTAAACTTAGGTCCCCTGCAAGATAAGTGAGCACTCTTAACCACTGAGATAAGTGAGCACTCTTAACCACTGAGCTGTCTCTTCAGTCTCAGACCCTGAGAATTCTAAGCCCTTACCACTGACATGCATACTATCCCCCAAGAATTCGTTTTTATAACCATCTTAAATCTATTAGAATTTTGGCATTATCATTAATTCATGTTCTAATATGCTATTCTGTCAATTTCAAATGTATTGATAAGTTTAGTTGGTATCTATAACCATTGTATTAACGGTGAAAATATATACTATATATTTGGCTAGATAACATAGTAGGAACTGAAATGGGCATTCAAGGGTCCTCTTGACATTCTCAGACTAGAGCAGAAGATATATAGATAAAAAAGTCATTTTGCCTTGATTAGATAAGTGCTAGTGGGAAGCTCTGTTCACTGAGCATGGCCAAGGGTGATTCACTGGGGTTGTGATAGATGGGCAAACCTGACCAAATGAGGTCTCCAGACAGAGGGCTGATGTGAGCATAGAAGTTGACTGAAGAAGACACAGATTAGTGTCAAGGCACTTATAAAGGGTCAAGGACACAGGTTCTATTGAATGTTAGTTTAAGATCTATCACTTGACATTTTGGGATGTCGTTGTTCAAACAGTTACAAATTCACCCTAATATTTGACTCTAATGTTCTTCATCTTTTGTCCAATTTTGTCAAATTAAAACTTGAAATACGTGCTGTAGAATCAGAATATATACTTCTGAACATCACATGGCCACAATAAAAAATGGAAATTATGAAATCAGATAGGAGACATACAATTTATATGCATAAATTCTTAGGTTCAATCTGAATTACCTCATAAAATTATGGTGGTACATGCTCCTAATTTTAGCAATTGGGAAGTGTGGGCAGTAGGATCACTGAAATTCAAGGTTAAACTCAACTACCTAGTGGTTTCGAGGCCAGTCTGTGCTACATAAGATCCTTACAAACAAACTTGGAAATATTGTGAATATGGCATGACAAATTCACAAAGAATATCACTGAGTTCCGGAAGCATGTTATTATTTGTTTGTGTGGCTGTTTGTTTGTTTGTTTGTTTTTTTTACTTTGTTTTTTGTACTTACTAAAATCACTTCTAAGTTTGGTTTCTGGAATTTCCTTGCTTATCAACATTATGCTAATTTGTTTGTATGTGTAAAAAGCTCAGTTTTAAATGATAAGAATGTTTATTTATTTCATGGCATCACAGCTTTGTTCCCATGATTTCTCTAAGCCTCTCCTAAGTGGTTTATGTGAGAAGAAATTGTTTTCACTGCTGCTGGATAAGAACTCACTCCCACTGAGCAGGATGAGAGGGTGTGAACTCAAATGGAAGTTGGATGTAAGAATCACAAGGCAGTACTTCTCACAAATGCACACTGGTCTCTGAATCGATTCTATTTATTTAGAATATTATTAAATATTATTTTAAAACAATATTTATTTTAAATTAATTTGTGGATATGGATCTTTTGCCTGCATGCATGTCATTGTACCACATGCATGCCTGGTGCCCTCAGTGGAAAGAAGAGGGGAACAGATTATCTGGAGCTGCAGTTAGACATTGCTGTGAGCCCTGCTGGGTGCTGCTGTGAATCAAACCTTAGTTGGTCCTCTGAATGAGCAGTTAGTGCCCTAGTTGGTCCTCTGAATGAGCAGTTAGTTCCCTTAACTCCTGAGGGATCTCTCAATCCCCTGATATGTCTTTTTATTTGTTGTTTTTAGGTTTGGTGAGCAAGTGAGGTCACATATCTAGTACAGTTGAATAATTAGATAAAAATAATACCGTGTGGTTTGAAATCATCTGAAAACTGTACAAGTCTCCCAAAATGACATCATCCACAAACCTCCAATATTTTAGCAGATTTTGATATGAGAAAATAATTGCTATATATATCTTGATACTTTATTGAAATCAAATAAGACTTCAAATATATAAAGCAGACTTTGGCCCAAGTGCTCATTCTACATGCAATGGGATTGTTGGACTTGGCAGTAAACAATTCACTGGGGGAAAGTAGTTTCTTCTTGTTTCTATTTTTTTCTATCCAGTATAACAGTGGTTATATTTCTAGATTCTGAGTGTTACAAATGAACAAATTATTGAGGATGTATCTTTACCCACAACAAAATGAAATGTGTTACTTAAGACTAAAACACTCACTTAAGAGTTGCAATGAAGAGTAACATGAATGCTAATACAAATCCTTTATTTCAAAAGAGTAAATCTAATAGATTTGTTTTTCAAAATTGTTGCATAGACGCTCTACTTATATTCGTGATTTCCTAAACCTTGCTGAAAGCAGACAACTATTTCTAATATGTAATCAAAGAAATCTTGTGTTAGGAGGAAAACTTTTCATTTTTAAAGAACATTTAGAGGAAAGAGAGAAAACCAAGAAATAACATGTTGAGGATTAAGGGTGATAGTGTGGACTAAATGGATTTCAAACTCTTTTTTAAAATGCTTATCTGGAAAAAGATGCTCTTTAAATGAAGTAGCTCTCTATTTGTTAATTTGGAATATTCCTAAGTTTAATAATGCTCAATAATAAACTAATTTTAAAAAGAAAGTATATATATGAAAACATATATATATACTTTCTTTTTAAAATTTTATATTTATATATAATATATTATATATATGGTATTTTGGATACAAGAGGGTCACTGGTATTCCTTTGCAAGCTTCATAACTTTCTACAGATCTCCATTTATCAGCTCATGTATTTGAAAGTTTTCTAACAAAAAGAAAGTCCAACAATCTTTACCAATGATAAACTCAGTTACATTTTAGGCAAATTTATTTACTTAAAGAGTCAATTTGTTTGATTAGGGTGTAGATAAAACTTCATTCTTTTTCATTAAAAAATGCTTGCACCAATGAAAATATCCTGAGGGACTGGAGATAAGGCTCACCTGTTATAGCACTGGCTGTCTTTGCAGAGGACCTAGGTTCAGTTCCCAGCACAAGGCACCTTGCAAACATCTGTATCTCCAGTATCAGAGGGTATGGCACCCTCTTCTGACCTCCACCATACTGTATGTATGTGCGCAAAAACACACGTGACAGCAAAAACTATACTCATAAAATAAAAAAAACCAAATAAATCTTTAACAAAAATAAATTAGGGGACTGAAGATGTGACTCAGCATTTACTGCTCTTCCAGATGACCTGGGTTCAATTCCCAGAACCCATTTGGTGGCTCACAACCATCTGTAACTTCTGTTATAGGGGACTTTATTTCATGCCCTCTTCTGGCCTCAGAGAGAACCAGGCATGCATGTTATGCACAGACATATATGGAGGGAAAACACAAATAAAAGAAAGAAAAGAAAAGAAAGTGGTGAAAAATCCTGTGAAGACATAATAATGGCTATTTTTAGAGAGTAAATGTATAATTATGTATAAATATATTTATTCAATTCAACTAATTTAAATCTAGGTCACAAATTCAGATATTATCTCTTACAAAATAGAGCCAGTCTTTTTCACTTGTTCCACTAAATTAAATTATAATATTTCAAGTTTGTTTTCAGGCAAAGAGAATTCTGCCTTTTCTTAGTTTGGTTCCCTAAAATAACTGCCACCAACTTATTAAAATGCCAACTATGATCTTGGTGCACACCTGTATCCCCAGCACTAGATCAGCAGATGTAAGAAGCTCATGGATTCAAGGCCATCACGGACTGTGTAGTCAGAGTAGTTCTCAAAAATAACAATCACTACCACTAACACAACAAAATAGTTTAAAATTTTCCTATTGCCACAAATATTGAGAATTTAATCTTCATAAATATTCTGACTTGGTCTATATATCTATTTCAATCATAAATTTCCTACAATAGGAAAGGATGGTTAATAAAAAATAATAGTATATTAATAATTTTTTAAAAAATTGTGAGACTGGAAAGATTGTCCAAAGGTTAAGAGCACTTACTGCTCTTGCGGAGGTCATGAGCTCAGTTCTCAGGACCCATATCAGGAAGCTCACAACAGCCTGTATGTAACTCCAGTTCCACGGAATCCAATGCCTTCTTTTAGTCTCAATGGGCACGTGATGCACATAAGCTCAAACAGGATCACATGCATACGCATAAAAATGATATTTAGGGAAAAGAGAGCCAAAAGACACATGAACCGTAATAAAAAGATGTCAAAGACAATAAAACTCTTTTAACCTCATTTATGAATGATAGCATTCTTAACGGCAGTGTCATAGTACCTTCCTTCCCAACATAAGGGCTAACTCTGAGATGAATGCGCTCAAGTGTGCTGTTTTTTTTTTTTTTTCAGTCAAGAAAGCTGATCTACAGAAGTACAACAAGGCTTCTTCTCTAACCCAGATACTTGATTTACTAGAGAGTAGGAAAGAACTAGAAGACAAAGAAGCCATGGTGGTAGGATCTTCAGAGTGAAACAGAAAATTAACCAGCGAAGCTATATAGAGTCAGGAGCCCCAGAAGGTGAACCTAGGCACTCAATATATGTTGAATCACAGGGAACTCAAAGGCATGATGAATGATCAGATTATGACCTTCTTCCTCAAGGACTACAGTAAAGAATTGTTGGTCAGACACGCGCGCGCGCGCGCACACACACACACACACACACACACACACACACACACACTTCTTCTTACCCTCTTCTTTCCCTTCCTCGAACTTTGCTTTGGAGCGCTTGGTGGTTTTTATCACCAGTCATTAATCATATATTGTGTAGGCCTTGCAAATTAAACCATTCATACTGTCAATCTACTTGGGAAGCACCCTCAGTGTGTCTTTATCATGCCATTCTAAAGCATTTAAAGAGGGCCATCTGCAATAAGTATGAGCATTGGATGATGGCAAATGGTGCTGTGTCACAGATGAGAAAGTAACAGTATGGTTTAATAATGAAGCAGAAAACAAAGAGGGACCATTTGTAAAGAACAGTGATACTGAAAACATTAATATAAGAAATATAAACAGGATGTTCCAAAGCAACCTGCCTTTAAATCTCACCATATTTAGTGGGCGAGGACCATGCCATTGTCCACAGATTGGACAATTCCACTTCCGTGTTATCTCAGAATAGACAAAATGGAAGTGGAAAAAGCTAAGAAGATTCAAATCAGTGCCTATATGCTTTTACTATTGATTGTTCATCCGGTGAAAAAATCTAACACTCACAGGAAATATGAGAGGGATAATAAAACTGTTCCTCTAGAATTGGTCCTTTTTGATCTTGTTTTACTTTTGGGACTTGGTCTTTTACTAACAGCCTCGTCCGATGGTAAATTCTTCCCACTTACATAATCTTCTCTGGGGTATTAAAAGCAGTTATAGCAACTTAAGACACTTCTTATTAATGTAAAAGAAGTAAGTTCTTAATCACATGAATGTTTTTAGGTAAAAAGACATCATCATAGCTAGTTCTTATATATGTAAGTCCGCATTGCTCAAGACACCTTGCATTTTGGACTCAAAACTTGGAGGGCCCGAGATGGATCTAACTTGAAAGATTTCTCCTTGAATAATGACTTTCATAATACTGGAGGGCATTATGCAAGCTTCCAAGGAATGGAAGCAACCAATTGACTGACCCAGCTGTAATGTCTATTAACCTCAGTAATGACCATTATGGCAAGATAATCCTAGGGGCACAATAGTGGCACTTGCTATCTTGGCAATAACCAGGCAATAATCAGGCCCCCTAGACAGAAGGAAAATCTTTCCTGGTACTGGAAACCTAACCAACTACTTGGGGCAAGTGAAGTCATGGATTTTTAGAGGAAAACCTACTATTGCCACTTTACTAAGCCAAAATAATCCCTAACTACACTCTATTTCTTCTTCTAACCAGAGACAAGTGTAGTTCCCAATCCTCACCAAAGAAGTCTCTATTTGCAGCAGACACAGGCCAATGTGGCAAACCACAACTGGTCAAAATGCAGAAAACAAGTAATGATTGCAGGGTGCGCAGCCCCAATTGACATCTGCACAACATAACTCCTGCACCAAAGTCTCAGGAAACAAACATCCTGGCAGAGGAAGCAGAAAGAGTGTAAGCACCAGACGGCAGGAAGTCTGCTGTGAGGTTATATGTTCTGGTTATGGCAGTGAAGCCTCTCTCAGGATACTTCAACAATATAGCTCCCTAAACAAGACCTGAACGAAGATGACAATAATAGTGTGCTAACACGGAAAAGGAACGAACTAGAGGCAATTATTAAAAGCTGAGAGTAAATAGCCTTCCCAAGGTATGAGATCCCCAATTGACTATCCAATGCCAAATTTTCAGCTGTGAAATTGTACATATATATGTATATATATATATATAAAACCATAAATGCATATATATAATGCAAAATGGACTAAGTAGGTTTTATCTATATAGTTAGGAATATATATGCATATATACATATATGTATGTGTGTGTGTGTG
Source organism: Dicrostonyx torquatus (assembly GCA_028555095.1). NCBI lineage: Eukaryota > Metazoa > Chordata > Mammalia > Rodentia > Cricetidae > Dicrostonyx > Dicrostonyx torquatus. The sequence continues at coordinate 1,309,325 of JAQHUG010000158.1, forward strand.
TGTGTGTGTGTGTGTGTGTAATGATAACATTAAAGAAAAAGAGATCATGGTTTCCAGGCAAGGGGCAAAAGAATGCATGGAAGGAATTGTAGGAAGGAAAGGGGATGATGTGATTATAGTAAAAATCAAAATTTAAGGAATATATCTTATATCTAAGCATTGAGAGCCATGTAAACAAAGGCAAGTTAACAAATGGAAATATTAGAAAATATCTCAGTGTGTGATTTTTTTTTTAGTATTACCAATGTATACACTATAAATATATTGCTAGTTGAATGGAGTTAAATTTTCATGGTTTTTTTTTTTTTACTATTTTAGTGTTTCTGAATCTTTAATTTATGCACATCACACTCTAAGGTGACTAGAAAAGAATAAACTATGGGGCTCACAGTCTTAAAGAAAAGCTTTCAGGTATCGATCTTCATTAATGCTCTCCTCTTAAACGATTCCAGTCTTTTGTGCTACCAAAATGAAAACGTTATCCTTAGGTTTTGCAATTTGGATCTTGTGAGGAGATAAAGAGGGAAGAAAAAAGTTTCTGATTCAAGGGTGTAATAAACTCCAGCTGGCATATTATGGGCCTAGTTATGTCAAAATAAATAAATGATCAAAAATAATCTTATTAAAAACAAACTCACATTGGAACTTAAGAAAAATAAATGTAGGTAAAACAAGAGAAATGAAAATAGGATGGATATTAAAATTCAGGACCTAATTGATTATGTATTAGCCAGATCAAAGCCTCTGGGTGATAATGAGCCAGCAAACAGGGATTACCACCTGTCCTATTCAACTAGCAGCTGGACCTACCAAGAACAGCTGGACAAGAAGACTTATATAAATTAGCCTTTAGATGTAGAAGCTAAGTTTTTCACCAGCTTCTCAGTTCTGCGTCTTTATCACTTGTGTCAGAATTTATATATATTTGCCTTCAGGAAAATGGAGCTTTGAACACCAAACACCAATATTCCCAAGGAACAGAGGTTATCTTCTAAATCTAATAAAGCTAAGATGTCAGATGCACTTGGGTTTTCTTGTCAGTGGATTATCTTTTGCTCCTATATTTAAGCAACTAAAAATTCTTTCAAAAGAAACAGAAACATAAATTCTTTAAAAATCCAAATTATTAAAATCCATTTGTTGCTGTACTTAGTCGATGCAGCATCATCTCACTGGGATTTCTTTGAAGTGACAACATCTATGAACACCTGAAAAATGTATCAAATAATTTTGAATCAAGATCATAGGTTAAAATTGAAGCATGTGACAGTCTTTATTTGGTGGTAAACTATTGTAATGTTAGCAGGGTTTTTTTTTTCAAATTATTATGGGTCTGGAGTGGAGCTCAATGGTAGAATGTATACTTAGTATACACTCTGTATTGAATTTCCAGAACTGATCTCCCAGAAGCTATCCTGGAACAACACGTAAATGATTAAGTGAATAAGCTCTCTCTCTCCCTACCTACCTATCTAATCAATCTATCACCTATCTTCAATCCAGCATATTCAGACTCTAGGTTCAATCTCTACCACTAAATTTTTCCCATCTCTTCCCCTCCTCCTCTCTCTCAATGAATCTCTCCTGATGTGTTAACATTTATAATTAAAGATTTCAAATATAGCATCCAAAGATACCAGTTAAAGAATTCTTTTAATAGAGCAATTTGGTAACCAGGAAGTCTTAAAAATGATAATACCCTTCACCCACCTGCTTTTTATTATTATTCTCCCTTTTGTCAAGGGAAGAAGTAAGATAGATAGTTGGTTTAGAAGATTGGTAACTGGACTTTTTTGAACTCTACACTCCAGATTCTAGTTGGCTGTTCTTGTGATAATTCTGTTCCCTAATTTATGCATAGGTCCAAATCACTATACATCTATTTGTTCTTGAAGCACAATTGGGAAACTGGTAGATGCAGAAGAAAAGAAAAAGGGAAAAGAATGAGAATTAAAAGGCATTATGATGTGTACTACTTTGAATATGAATATAAGTGAGGAAACAGAATATCAAAAAGGATACATACATGCCTTTCTTCTTGTCTAAAAAATAATCCCATGTATTTTACATAGCACCTGGATAGTTACGTCTAAGGGTATCATTCATGCAGGGTTGGCAGATCAATTGGTATCTTCCACCCTTTTCTAACTCTTGTAATCTACGTGACTCCAGGAATTAGAAAGTCCTTTCCATTTCTACTTGTGAGAGAAACCTGGCCAAATGTTGAGCTTCGGTGCAGTGATTTTTGTAATGTGATGTCTGTCAGTGTTCAGTAATTTATCAGATAACCAAGTCCAACCCCATTAAGATAACTGCCACACTCTGAAATTGAAGACATAGAGCCATATAGAGGTGGCTTTTGTCTGGAAAGGACAAAGGAACAGAATAATGTGTTCAGTTCAGTTTCTACCACTCAATAAAGCAATCCAAGATATCTTTGTGTGTGCTTTGCTCATTTAATCAGAAGTGACAAGTAATTTTATTACCTAAAATCCTGTTTGCAACTCTGAGGTTAATGGGTATGTGACAGCTTTGGAGGAGTAATCAAGCTTGTACTCGTGTTATACATTCCAAAGGTCTGAGATTGTAACTGAGGGGTTTGGATGCATGTGTAATATTAACTCCCAATATCTGTTCTTTATTTCTGGTGCTAGGTATGGAAGCCAGAGCCTCATTGATGCTGCTCAAAATGCTCTACCATTGAGCTCTATTCCCTGTCCAATATATGTTTAATATGGTAGAAAATTTAAAAAACAACTGACAACTTATTTACTTTAAAATTTTCTGATATCTAGAAAACACATCATCAACGCTATTTATAGAAAAGTAGATTATGAATTATACAAGTAAAAATACTGTATTAAGAGCTAGAGCTTGTTTAGTGGTTTTGAGCACTAGATATGCATTTAGTTTTGAAACAGGGTCTCACTGTGTAGCCTTGGCTGACCTGGAACTCTTTATGTAGACCAGGTTGGTCTTGAACTCTCAGAGATCTGCCTGCTTCTACTTTCCAGGGTACTGAGGTTAAAGTTGTACACCACCACACCCAGCCAGAGAAGTGGATGCTCTTGTAGAAGATCTAGTTTTGGTTCCCACCACCTACATTGTAGTTCTTAGGCAGCTGTAACTCACCTTCCAGAAAAATATAACACTGTTTTCTGCCTTTGGGCATCAGGCACACATGTGAAGCACTTACAAGTATGCAGGTGCACTGTCATTTACATAAAATAAAATACATGAATCTTTAAAAAGTGCTTGCATTGGTTTTTTGCTACTATAATATACTTGAAATATGCTGCTTATGAAGAAGAGGTTTATTTACCTCATGACTTTTGAAGTTCAAAGTTCAAAAGGGAACTGGACATGGTGCCCCACACCTGTAATCTCAGTAGTTAGGAGGTCGAGGGAAGAGGATAGAGGATAACCTTAGCAATATGGTGAATTCAAGAGGCCAGTGTGGGCTACATGAATTCCTGCTTCAAAAACAAAAAACAAAATATTTCAAATGTTCCTGCATAGGCTCGTAACAAATGCCACAGAGTTGCATAGTGGATGGCAAAGTGTCCTCTCCACGCATGTACATAGACACAAGAATGACCACAGGGTAAGCAAGGAAACAGTGATGGCTGCCTGGGGCTTTTATAACAACTTCCTGTGACAAGTAGCTTACTCCCTGGGGCTCCCAAATCTTCCCCACTTTCCAATAGCTTCACCTTTCCAGCTAAGTCTTCAATCACAATGGACCCCTGGGAGGCAAGCAAATAAGCCATTCCCAAGCCAAGGAGACACCAAAAGAAAACTGAAAAGTCTACAAGACATTAATCAATAGAAGATTCGGGGGTGGGGGAACAAATGTATAACCATGAAAGTAAATGAAAACATTGTAGCTGTTAACACATTTGGATATTTAAAAATTTACACTTCATGTTAATATCGTGAATTAAATGACAAACAGGTTAGACCCCCCTCATAAGCCATTCTCATGCCATGGAGACACGCAAATTAATCTTCCGAAAAGTCCATAAAACATTAATCAAAATAAGAATTTGTTTTGTGGGAAGGAAGGGGACAAATGTAAAACCATGAAAATAAGTCAAAACATTTTAATTCTTAACAGATTTGGATATTTAAAAACTGCACTTTATTTTAGTGTAGTGAATTAAATGACAAACGGGTTTCTATTGAAAATTACAGGTTAAAATAAATAAATGTTAAATAGCAATGAAAATTATTATTTGTAAACAAAATTCTATCTGTTCTACTGTGCTTTTGATTAGTTTGGAATACAAGATGCAAACCAACAGCCTTTGGGCTAAATTGGGATTGCACACATGTTTTGTTGAGCCCACACAGATTTTTTTTTAATTTTGTATTACTCAACACTTAAATATTCAGATACTTTTTACAGAGTAATCCAAGCTTCTGATTTCATGCTAAATGGTATGATATGACCATGTTGAACTACCTCTCTTTCATGCTACCAACTGGCTTGAACCAATAGCCATCACTCTAGAAACAGACATGCAATGCAGTATGCATTTCTCATGACATTCTTACCCTCCTCTTGGCCATGGTTGCCCATATATATTAGCAAACACCTATCAGCATTTAATTATTCCATCCATAGTTTAAAGAAGCAAGGCTTTACCACAGCGGTCTTAGAATATTTTTGTATATCTTAAGTCAAATGACACTATCTTAGTTAAGGTTTCTATTGCATTGAACAGACACCATGACCACAACTTTTGTAAAGGAAAGCATTTGATTGGGGCTCGCTTACAGGCTAGTACACTATCTTTATGGTGGGAAGCACATAGGCAGACATGGTGCTGGAGAAGGAACCAAGAGTTCTACATCTAGATTGGCAGGCAGCAGTAAGAGGCAGTGAGTCACTGGATCGGGCTTGAGCTTCTGAATCTTCAAAGTCCACCCCTCATGACACAATTCCTCCAGTAAGCCCATACCTACTTCAACATGTCCTAATCCTTTCAAATAATGTCACTCCCTATGAACCTACCGGGGCCATTTTTATTCAAACTGCCACAAAAACTGAAACATAAAATAGAGAAAATGGAGACAGTGTATCTTATTTATTAAATTGATTCTGTCCTTATAAGCTTTCAGTTCAGCACAACTCGGGGCCAGATCATGTCATTGACAGAAATGTTCATTTTTAACTTTTCTAAACACTAGAAGAGGCAATACTTTGCTCCTTCCTTTAGTGAAATCAGATAAATCATGATACCATGGTTTGACAATTACAGACCAGTATCACTAATGGACATAGATGATGCAAATATTCTAAAGAAAAGCCCAACAATTCAAATCAAATAGTGAGTGCTCTCATTCATATCTCACAGCTAAGTTGGAACCATTTCAAGAGTGGAAAATTGTGTTGGGCTAGCTTGATATGCACATTTTGTTGTGATTTCCTCTACTTTCTTTCCTCCCTGTTTCTCTTTCTTTTTTCCTTCTTCCCTGCCTTTTCATATTCTTCCTCCTTTTCTTCACTTTCTCTCCCCCCACCTTGCTCCTTTGAAGAAATTTTAGACATTTATTTTTGTGGTACTGTGGATGGAATACATGGCCTTGTACAAAATAAGCATGTAGTCAACCCTTAAGTTAGACCCCCAACTACAATTTTACTTTTAACATTTATTTAATCCAGCTGAAACTGATCTTTATATACCCTGTCTTTCTTCTCTTCCCTTCTATTTCTTCCCCTTCTTTTCTTTCCCTTTCTCTCTCTCCTCTCTCTTGTCTTTCTTGCAGAAGGTAAATACCTGGGTCTCATGCATACTAAGTGCCTATCAGTGAGTTATACTCCCAGAACAGCATCCATATTAAAAAGAAAGAAAGAAGAAATGAAGAAAAGCAATCCCCAGCTAAGAAGGCACACCAAAAAAATTTCAATTTCAACTAGATTACACAGCTAAACATTAAAAGTAAAGTTGTTGGGGTTGGGGGCTAGCTCAGTTTTACAGTACTTGTGTAGCATATGCAAGGGTATGGAGTTCAATCCCCAGCAAGAAATACATGCATAAATAACTAGCATTTCTATATGATAATCTGAGAGAACATAATTATCATTTTGAATTAGCCAACGTTTCTTAAGTAGAGCACAGAATTTTCCATATAGATACAATTATGCATTGTAATAACCTTAAAATTAATAATTTTCATTGAAAGGCATAGCCAAGTGGGTTAAAATGGAGAAACTATTCATGTTCACCTTACATATCACCAACATAGGCAATTTTACCCCTTAATATGTACTAAGTATCTATGTACATACATGTAAACCAAATGTGAAACAAAAGATGCGTCAAGGGATATTCTTGGAAACTTTATTGGTATTTCCTTCAAAGAGGAAGCAACCAAAAGTACCAAGAATACAACAATAAAACACAGGATATATTTAGAACAGAATATCATATAGCAGTGAAAAGGAGTGCTGGATACACACTATCATGTGGATCAATCTCATAAATATAATGTTGAATTTTAGTTATGAGTTTATGACTAAACTTATACATACTGTACTATTCAGTTTCTAAAGAGTTAATAAAACACAGAAAGCTAAATCATAGTATTAAATGGTAGGTTATCATTTACCTTTACAGTGAGGAATAGGATAGCTATTATTTGGTGGTGGATTACTGAAAATTTTGTTTATTACACTAGTATGGGTATGCTCATCTTGTGATAATTGCATTTTACTGGATATTATCACATGCCCACTTTCTAAATGTGGTTTTGTTTAAGTGAAAAGAAAAAAAAATCTACTTCTATAATCATTCCTTTTTCCCATTGCCCATGAAAACAGTGCATTGAATTCAATATATTCTTGAAACAGTGTCACCAATTTTTATGTTTGTTGTTAGAGAAGCTGCAATATATTTTAAGATCCATTCAGTAAACAAAGACACCATAATGCAGTAATGAGAATTAGGTTAAAATTATGTCACAGCCTCACCTGCTGGCTGTTTTTCATAATCATACTCTACACCTACTTTCAATTATGATTATCAAAATTTCCCCATTCTTGTTATATTAAGATATATTTAAGGCAAGATATACTTTAGGAGATGACATGAGGCACAAGATAGGTTAGCAGGAGTTTTGGCAGTACACAATAGATATTATATGGCCCTATCAGTTAAGTGACTACATGAAATACCATTTTGTCTATGAAACAAATGTTTAAAACACTAAAGAAAAGCTACAACACAAAGCTTAGGTGAAAATGCAATGGTAGACCTGGAAATGAAAGAAAAACACATTTATAAAAGTTTTGCCTTTTGTGTTGTTTACCAACTGAAATGAATAAATATTATGGCATAAGAGAACAAGTACTAAGGTTCGAGAACAATGACTTAGGTTCTTGGTTTTAATTCATGGTGCATGATCTTTGGTAAATAAAGCTATGTCAATGCTTCCGTTTCTGCATCTGTTAAAATATGTCACCCAAATCTTCCTTTCAGGAGTGTGAGAATTAAATGGGACAGTGGAAGTTAAGTGTTTTATAAAGTGCTATGTAAACAAATGGGGTTGATTCCCTATTTGCATATGACTTCTATATGGATGGCTGTGACATTCTATAAAGACCATGGAAGCAGTTATCCTGAGATCTGCTTTTTAATGACAGGTTAGCTATATTATTCAAATTACTCTCCATCTCTGCACTTCCAGTTGGAAATATTTTTCCAATTTCTTATCTTTAGTAAGATGAAGCTTTGGGTTGGATTACATCAATTTTTTGCTGCTCTTACATCTTTTTACACCTGAGTAAACCTATTTCTGGAGTCTAATTAGCTGACTGTAGATGCTGCAGTGTTGACACATCATAGACTTATCAGAGATAAGTTGAGGGACACGGTTTCAAAACCACAGTAGAACTTCTGGAGGGTATCTAACTCCTTAAATGATAAAGTCAGAATGTTACCACGGAAGAAAACCAAGGAATACCTGGATGATGGTGTCCTGGTTTTCTTTTCTTAAATGGAGCTCCAGCATGAGATTCCTGTGCTGAGTGAGACAGTATTGGTGAACAGTACTCATCTAGTGATTCTATTTGATTTATTTTTCTTCTTTTCATATTTATGTGTGTAAGTGAGGAAGTGCACACGGGTGTATACAAAGGTGTGGAGCTCTGTAGTTGATGTCAGCAACACTTCCTCAATTTCTCTTTCACTTGGAGAGGCAGGGTCTCTCCATGAAACCCTAATATTCTTGGATATGTGTGAAACTACACATATTCTTTCTAGCCAGCTTGCTCCAGGGATCTCCTGTTTCTACCTTCAGGAGCTTAAATTACAAGCTGAGCACTGTATCTACCTGGCATTTGTGTGGCTTCCTGAGATTCAGACTTGGGTACTCTGACTTGCATAGCAAGTGATTGAGCTATCTCATCAACCAAATGTGTAGCTCAGGCTGGCCTCCTGCTTCTGTTCTTCATACCTCCACTTCATCAGCATATCCTACTAGTCTATGCTACTACAATTGGATGTTTTACTTTTTATATAGGATCTTACTATAAAGCCCAAGCTGATCTTGAATTGGATCCTCTGTGTATTGGTATTGCAGAACAGTCACCACTCCAAGATTTAGGTGATTCTTTACAAGTTTCCAGCATTTGGGTTTACATCGATAGTGTTTGCTATGAATTGAATATTTATGTTTCTAACAGACACTCTAAGCTTTCAAGTATTATGTATTGGTGATACATGCAATGGATTATGACTTTTTTGGTCACTGTGCTTGAGAGAGGAAGTGCTAAAAATAAGACCCATATGCTACTCAAAGAATAGGAAGTTCTCAGTTATGAACTTTGAGAATACATTTATAAAAGGAATTTAGCCTTGTGATGTAATACATTCACGAGCCTTCTCTAAGCTTTCAAAAGGTTTCATTCCAGGTGGTACACCTAAAAAATACGGTCTCTAGATGGGAGTAGCAAGTTGTTTTTTATTTTTTTTTCCTTTTTTTCAATGAGAAACATTGAACACTTTGGTAACTCACTCCTCAGTATCTGCCTGAGGACAGGCCAAGACTTCAAGAACAGAATAGCTATGAAGAAGCATTCTCTGGGGCATTAAACATGGAAGATGCAGTTTCCATAAATACAGGCAAATTCTTCTTTCTGAATAGGAGAGAATGGATTCTTATTGGCCTGGAATAGTTTCATTTGAACTCTACCGTGGGAATATCAGAATGATTGCCACTACAATTGAACAGTCCATTAAATGGAACTCTAAATTCTATAACTACCCATAACTATGGCACCTAAAATAAGACTAATAGCTTAAGGGTTTGTGGCTGTGAAAAAGTACTAAAATTATCATTGAAAAAGTTCAACTTTTTCCATTTTCTAAGAGCTAATGCCAACCTATTTTTTGAATCTTGAGGATGACAAGTGTGTCACAAAGATTTTTTATTGAGACCTGCAGTACATTGAAAGAGTCCCTTGAGAAAACAGTTTATCGCTCCCTTCTCAGTGGGTCAAGAGACTGTGATTTCCAGAACAAAGCTATTTTATAGGCACCTTTTAAAATTCTGTCGAAAAGCAGATGAGCGGGTCCTAATGTTTCAAAGAACTACTGTGAGCTCAGTGAAGGAATTATCATTGGACAGGTGGGAGCGAAGAACAGGGCTTAAATCATTGCTCACATAGATTTTACGCAATATTCCCCGTGTCAAGTCATACACACTCTGACTCATAATACGATTGCTGGAATTTTCTTCCAGTCACCACATTTCCTAGCTTTCAGTATTTTCTTAGGTTTTAGACTGTGCACTGATTGGCACAGCTCTAAATCGGATTAAACCTTAGAGTGCCAGACTTCACGTAGGGTCAATATCTCTATTAACTATTTGAGCTTCTAGGTCACAACGTCTGTTTTGGCATTTCTCCAGTCATCTTCCCTTTAGAATATTTAGCTTTGCTAGAGTCTAAACTTAATTTTCTGTCCTCTGTCCGACAGTAAATATGCTAAACGTGGTAACTTATGTCAGTAGCTCAAGTAGGGGACCTGCTTGTTAGAAACATGGCGAAAAGTCTGTGAAAAACAAGTCAGTGGTTGGGTATTATATCTCAGTGTGCTCTGAATCAGTTTATACCTCATGCTCTTCACATATTGGCAAACCAAGCTAAGCCTGAAATTCAGCACACCCTTGAAAGGTGGTGGTAGTGTGTGTGTCAGGGCATAATAAGAGTGGGCTGGGCTGAAAGAAACAAGAGCCAGAGTAGCAAATTTGAAAATAAAGGAATGTTGTGAAGGAATATAACACATTTGAGGGGCTAATACCATGGGGTCATGATCAGTTTATGGCATTTAAGATCTGTTGGAATAAAAAACAAACTTCCCTGCCTTGCCACAAAGACAAAGAAAAAGAAGGCTAGTGGGAGCTGCTATTGAAAGAATGAAAATAGCTTTCAGAACAATATGTGCGTTCCTGCCTATCGAGTTTGAGTAGGAATCTAGATATCAGATTGGTTGGCAATGTCTCTCAACAAGACCTCGACAGATAGAAAATATGTAAGAATTCTTTCCTGGCCACAACTGAGTATATTAGGGGTAGATTTAGTTTAGCATACACTGTGTCACATGGCTTCTGGGGGTTCCTGACTTTCAATATAATCAAAATATTGGGTCACAGCTTGTTGGTTAAATGGCTCAAGTTATCTAGAGAGTGCCATTATGAAATAGAACTGATAATAGTATGGGTGTATTCCTAACTGACAGCCCTGTCCTTGCTCCATTTTGTTTCATTAGTGCGGACCAGCATGGGCTTGCCTTTAGGTACCAGGGAGGAATGCACAACTTCTAGTTTTTACATGTGGAACGGGGAAGACAGTTATGATTCACTTTGAAAAGAGATGCATGCATACCAGCCTGCATCTAAGCTTGGGGCAACACTTCTAGGCTTGAGCGATGACATTTTTGTATAATAAATGAAAATGAAACTTCATTTGAATTTCATAATTACCTACTACTGGTGTGATTTTGAAGCAGCTGGTAGGTCAATATGGTGCTCTTTTTATGTTATTTAGCACTGAGAAAACCATAATGCTAGATATGACACTATTAAGAATTTTTCAAATAGCTTTAACCATACACACAACTACTCATAGTAATAATGGGGATGGCATTGCTTGAGACTCCGCAAAGGTGATGTTGGTCTATATTTGACTCATTTAAAAATTATCTAAAGATGAATGATAATGATCATTAACTCATATCTACAACACAGTGGTTTTCTTTGCCTAAATGAGTCAGCTGGAGAACCTAACAGCATAAATCTGCTCTAATGAATTAAACGGAAACATCATGAGTACATATAATGCTTCTAAACTGAACTAAATATTTTCATAAAGACACTCTCTGGAAGCACATAGGAGATAGCATTGGTGAGCAGCAGGTTGGCAATGAGTGAATGCTGCTCAGCAGGTCAGACATGTACAGCTGGAGAAGGGTCTGAAATGCAGCTAGTCTACCAGGCACAACACAAATTTGCAGAGGAGATGAGCCATTAGTGCAAATGAAAAGTCTCTGTGTAGACTCGGAGATCTAGTATAGTATGCAGACACATAAGAAACACAAATATCTTTGGAGAGAGTTCCTGTAAGCTTTTACTTTGAAGATTATTTTCCTCTATTTTCGTTTTTCTATTTTTTTTTAACAAAATATAACAAAACACCTCCTGTTGCCCTGAATGCTAATGGTGGAAGGCTGTTGCTATGGTGATGCTAATTTCAACACTGTTGCCTGTGGACTTCACATGAACTCGCTGTTTTAACTTCTGCAAATGTCATTTACAAAATGAAAACCCATTAATGATTAGTGAGGGCACAATGTTCCACTTTAATTAGAATAATAAGGAATGCTGATGCACAAACTACAGGTTTGTGAATTGCTCCTGAGCCTACACTGTCAAAGTTAATTACTACAGATGAAGACTTGCTTCTATTTTTTTTAGAGGAAGCTTTAGAGTAGAACCGTTGTTCTTTGACTTCAAAAGAATTTAAAACTTTAATTTTAAATTTAAAGGTTAAAAATAGAGAACATCGGTCCTAGAAATATACATGAAAACTAGCTCAGAATAGCCAAACATAAATTCAAACCACGGTCCAGATACTTCTAACTCAAGAACTGAAAAGAATCCAGTTACTTGCTATCTTAAAAAAAATGGAGGGGGAGGAGGATGCAAGTAAGTTGTTTAGCTATTTAGAAAATAACTAATGAAAACATGGTAACACACAGCAATCAACTTGATATCCTATTCATGTATCCTCACACGGAAATAGTGAACAATTAAAACAACTAGAAATGAACATATGAAAACAAAAAGAATTCTTGTGGCAAGAGACTGACCTACCTTAGAATAATGTGGTTTAGTTTTTGGACTCACTTGTACAAATTTTGTGACATCTCATCTAAGGATGAAACTTGGAGATTGCACTCCATGTTTAAATATGTCCATGTACTTTGTTACAAAACTGCCTGGGATGATTTTGGTTTCGATGATCTTTTGTTCATTTCTTATTCAGTGAGATCATTTTATGTCATTAGTGCAGCAAACCAAAAGGAGGTGATAAATCTTCTGGGATGAGGAAGAACACTTTTTCAATATTAGACAAGTCACTGTACAGGAGTTTCAAGACTGTAGGCTTTGGCAGGATATGATGAGGGAGAATGATACCAATACTGTATGCTATCTCAAGAGCAATTCTTGAAAAACTCCCATCACATTCTGTGACCTGAGTCAAGCCATGTTATGGGGTCTGTAGAGCTATCAAATTACCTGTTATCAAGGTGAAAGCTGAATTTGTGGGGGCCTTACTTGTCGCCCTGATATTGAGCAAGAGTATCTCACTTCAGAAGAAAGCTTACATTTGCTTTCAAATGGTAAAGCAAGAAGTTAGGGATCTTTGTTTTTCACTGTAACTTGTATTACTCAACAAAAGGGATGGCACAAAATTATACAATCATAATAAAATGTCTCTTGTACTTTATTAGGACATTAAAACTATGGAGGAAGATATTATCAACATGCCCATAGCAGGTATTTGGGTGGTTATAGGAAACTTAAAGTTGTTTCTTCATCTTTTTCTGTTTCCCACAGTGACCATCCGTTACTTTTGTTATGAGGGAAAAGCTTACAAACATTAACTTAAACAACTTACTACAGTTCATTTTCAACTTGGAGATGTAGAGAGATACAGAATAGGTTTTAGAGTTAGAGAAAGAAAACATCTTGGCGGACAAATGAATGGCTTTTTATCAGTCTCTCTGAGAAACGATGTGACAGGACAGCCAACAGCTACCCTAAAATCTGGAGACAGGCAACTCCAGCATGGCACAAAATCTGACCATTTAGGTCTCTGGAGTGGAATGTAATTGGGGCTGATGACAAATTCATGAAGATCAGCCTGCCTCTGCCTGGAGTACTGGGATTAAAGGCATGAGCTACCATATCTGAAAACAAGAAAGATTAAAAAATAACCAAATAGCAAGGTGAACCCAAAGAAAAACAAAGATTTTCCTGGAAGTCGGAAGCAAACAAAACCTTCAGACAAAAGTTGGAAGCA
>JAQHUG010000158.1:1323710-1353629 GCA_028555095.1 Dicrostonyx torquatus
GGGGGAGGGCGGGGGGGGGGTAGTGGGGGAGCGGGAGGGCCGGGAACAAGGGGAGTAAATGTAAATTTTGCTTTTAACAAAAATAAATGAATAAATTAAAAAAATAACCAATTATATTAGATTGTTCAGGAGTAAGGGAGATGATCTGGAAGATCAGATCAGCAATTCCAACACAACCTGAACCCAGTAAGGAAGCAGCAAATAGAAATGTTAGAAACCATAAGCATAGTAACAATAAGAAAAAACTCTATATAGGCACTTCTATAGATGGAACACAGAGAACGAATCATAGCAAAAATTGAGCCTGGAGATATGGTTCAGATGTGGAGTGCTTGCCTCTATCGCCAGTATCAAATAAATCACAAGTGATCGTGTACATATTTTGTGCCAGCACTTGGGAAGTGGAAACAGGAGGATAAGAAGTTCGTGGTTATTCCCATCTCCGTAGTAAGTCAGTGGCCAGCCTGTGCCACATGAGACTTTACCTCAAAAGTATTAAGGAAGAAAAACTGAGAAAGAAATCAAGGACTGGAGAGATGTCTCCGCAGTTTAGAGTATACTGCTTTTCCAGAGGAACCTATTTCTGTTCCAAGCACCAATATTAGGTGGCTCCTAACTTCCTATAACTTCAGAACCAGGGAATTCAGTGCTTTTGGCCCCCACTGCATTCATGTGCCCATAGAGACACATATACATATTATATAACACTAAAAATAATAAAAAATCTTCTTAAAATCATACCAAATGAAACATAAGGAAAAGATGAAAAGAACATAATTTTAATGTAAATAGTTTTCCAGCATTAGACAAGTCTCTAGATAACAACTATTCTTTCAAAATTTAACTTCTTTAATGATTCTTTGGGAGTTTCACATCATGTACTCCAATTCTGCTCACCTACTCGTCCCCCCATATCCTCTGTTCACCCCTGCATCATTCCCCCATAGAAAACAAAACAAAGCAAGCAAGCAAACAAAATAAGAACAAAACAAACCCAAAACAAACAACAATCAAACCAACTCTTTATTTCTCCATCTTTCTTGCCTCTCCAACAACTCATTAGTTCTGCTACCATTGGGAGCCTCGGTGTGTTACATAGACCCTTTGGTCTTACCAGCTTTACTAGCAAGTGTTCATTGCAATGAGTCAGTGGTCTGGCTCAAGGTCTCTGCTTTCTGGTACAGCAGAGCTCCTGTGGGACATCCTGTGGCTGCCCTTAGTCACAGAGATCCTGTGGGTATTGTTCCACGGGACCAGTCCCTTCTTGAGCTCCATTAGGCCCTAGAGCCACAGGCGAGGGTGAACTAACCCTGAAAGCAAGGATGTAGGAGGGCTGACTTCTCCCCCTTGCCTGAGGCAGGTGGCCCCAGTGGCCTGGACTGACCGGCTCAGATATCATCCAGGCCTACAGCCTAACAGCTATCTTTATTTTTTTATTTTATTTTTATTGAGCTCTACATTTTTCTCTGCTTCCCTTCCTGCCTCTTTAAAATACTTCTTTTTAGGGACTGGAGAGATGTCTTAGTGGTTAAGTGCACTTTTCATTCTTGCAGAGGACCTGGGTTCAATTCCTGGTACCCACATGGTAATTCATAACCATTTGTAACTTTAGTCCAGGGCTCCAATACTTTCTTCTGACCTCCATGGGCACCAGGCATGCACACAGTGCACATATATACATGCTTGAAAACCATTAATACACGTAACAAACAAAAATCTTCATCTTTTTCACTTTTAATATTTTTTCTCATTATTAGTATCATTATTATAACAATTATTATTATTATTTTTCTTTTTTATTACAAGAAAAAAATTATTATTATTATTACAGTTAGTATTGTATATGTGTGTACAATGTGGGGCAAATGAGCCATGGCTTACATGTAGAGGTCATTGAATAATTGTGTGAAAGTGTTTCTTAGCTTCCCCCTTTATATGGATTCCAGAGATGCAGGACAGACCACCAGGATTTCATCATTGGGCACCAAGCACCTTTACCAGTTGAGCCCACTCACTAGCCCATCATATCTTTTTTCTTTTCTTTTCTTTTTTTGTTTTGTTTTTCGAGACAGGGTTTCTCTGCAGCTTTGGAGCCTGTCCTGGAACTAGCTCTTGCAGACCAGGCTGGTCTCGAACTCACAGAGATCCGCCTGCCTCTGCCTCCTGAGTGCTGGGATTAAAGGCGTGTGCCACCACTGCCTGGCATAAATGACTTATTTATTTTTACTTTATGTGCATTGGTATTTTGCAAGGGTGTCATTTCCCCTGGAGGCAGAGTTATCAGCAGTTGTGAGCTGCCATGTGGGTGCTGGGAATTGAACCCAGGTCCTCTGGAAGAACTGCCAGTGCTCTTAACCACTGAGCAATCTCTCCAGCCCCTCAGATCTTTTTTCAATTAAGTTGCAGCTTGGTACCATTATGCTGATGAAGTGCAAAGCATTCTTAAACAAAGGTATCTCTCAAAAAAGATACCTGATAAACAATCAAGGTTGGGTGAGGTATTTAATGCGCCAAAGACATCCCGCTTTTTATCATAAGGTATTTAAAAACATTAGTCCTGTATCAAAAGTTTGAAGAAATGAAAAAAATAAGAGTATAACAAAGCAAATTTTGGTTAATATCTCTCACAATGCAGAGTTCGCAATGGTTAAAATTATTTTAATTGCTGCTTAATAGATGAGGGAGATGAAATTCAGATGTCTTTGAGTCTGCTCTGCTACACTATACCCACTATATTAATTTTGGTGCATATCTTCCCAGGTTCTTAAATTTTTATATTTCAAAATTAGACTTTATTTTAGCTGAGAAGATGGTTCGTCATGTAAGACCACACCTACACACCTGCAAGCCCAGTGCTTCGTGGGGCAGTAAAGGGAACTTGCTGGCTGCCAGCCTAGTTCCAAGTTCAGTGAGAGGCCCTGTCTTGAAGAAATAAGGCGGGGGAGTGACAGAGCTAGAGCAGTGCTAGTGTTCTCTTCCAGTCTCTGCATGTGCACAGGCACATGTACCTGCGCACACACAAATACAAAATGTTCATCTTTATTTTTAGCACAGCACCTGTATTTCAAAGGGGAAAGAACTTTAAAATTTATCCCCTGACCACCCATAGTTACAGCTGCTAGTTATACAAAACTAATACTGAATGAACAGCTTTGACCCAGACCCGACTTCTTCTTGACAGTGATTATAGCATGTCATAAATCATCTCTGTTTCAGAAATCTGCAGTCAAGTCAACACTGCAAATTTCTTTCTCAGTTCCCCATTTTACTGTGAAAAATCACTAATTATCCATTGCCCAGAAATCTAGATGTGATTTTTGCATGTTTTTCTTTCTGTTTACAATTTCTTTTATGTTATTTAGGCTAAATCCCTAAGAAATTTGAACTTCAAAATGTCTCCAAGGATCTGGAGAGATGACTCCTAGGGTGAAGGTGCTTGCTGGAAAAGTCTGGGAGCCTAACTTGATTACCTGGAACCCAAATACAAATACAGCTAGAAGGAGAGAAACAACTCCATGAAGATGTTCTCAGACCTCTACATATGTGCTGTGGCAGATTCTGTCTTATACACACACACACAAATATTAATAATAAGCTTTAAAAATGTCTTTCCAAACTGTGTCATCCTCTTCATCTAGATGATCATATTATCGTGATTTGAGAACCACCACCTTTCACCTGGCTTTCATAAAAAAAAAAACACACACACACACAAAAAAAAAATACAAAAAAACCCCAACTTTTGGTATTTGTTTCCCCGGGCTCCCATTCAATTTATTTGCACCATCAAGAAAGCTTAATGTGTTTTCTCTTGTCTAGTACGACTCACAGTGTTCTTTTTAGTCCCTCGTGGATACATTTCCTCCTACTAGAATTCCCCGATGTATGACCTCTCCTTTTGAGTTTGGTATTATTATGTATTCATCTTTAGTGTTAGCTCCATTCTCTACTCTTTGCTACCCTTTGGTGATGCCCTAGGTACTAATCAAATGCATCCTCTATATCTAATATACTATCTAGTAGACATATTGTACTACACAAATAACTAAGGAATTTTCAATCAGCATATCTTTAGATAACTTCTCGAAAGTTTTTCTTATGAAAAGAGACTTTAACCACTTAAGAACATTAAAATTATTTTAAAGGCATTTTACCATTTGTGAGAAACTATGAAGATAGTAGCAAAAAGCCATTTGTTTAAAAAATATGACTAACATAAAACAAAATGTACCAAATAAAAAATAACTCCACGCTAAATTGGTTAATTATGGGTGAAATTGACCATTTATATTTCAATACTGATATGATACAACCTTGTAAACTATATCTCTTTAATAAGTAATAATGTACTTTGTAGTTTTATGCTTTCGTTTTAGCATTTGGGAACAATTCACAAATATACTAATTAATCTCCACAACAGTATTGTACTCATATATGACATCCAGTTGAAGAAAGTAAATAATAGCATGTTTGAGAGCACAAAGAAAATTCTTGTCTAAGGATAAATGCTAATTCCTCTCTTATTCATAGTCATCAGTACACCTTTAGCGTAGAAGTGAAAGAAATCCAGAATTTACTATTTTGACCTTTAATTAAATAATATGAAATCTATGCCATGATTTCTTTGATTTGTTTTTGACACAGCGTCTTGCTATGTAGCCCAAGAAACTCCCGACCCTTCTGCTCCAGCCTCTGGAATGTTGTGATTACAGACATGTGCCACCACACCTATGTAGCAGTATCGTACATTAAATTTATCATTTTAATTACAAAGTGTACACTTCAGTAGCACTAGGAATAGAATGTTGTGAAACATCCCAACTATCCATTTCCTCAAGGTTTTCATTAATTGTAACAGAAACTATTCATGACACTATGTGACTCTCTACTGATAATCCCTCATCTAAGCCTTAGGTAGCTATGAATTGCTTTCTGTCTCTGAATATGACTACCTAAGTACCTCACATGAACGGAATCCTAGAAGATTTATTTTTTTATATCTGACATACTTTACTTAGCAAAATGTCTTTAAATTTCAGGTATGCTATATATTAGAATTAAATTAAATTAAAATTTAAGGTTAAATAATATTTTATTGTGTGTAGCAACCATATTTTGCTTATTCAATTATATGGTCACAAACAGCTGTGTTTCCACTTTTGCTATTGTGAACAATAACTCTTTGAATGCTGATATGTAAGCATCTGCTTGATACTTGAGTTTTCTCTTTCCATTCTTTTGAGTATATATTTAAATGTAAAATTGCTTGATCATATGACAATTTTACATTTAATGTTGTGAAGAACCATCAAATTGTTTCCCACAGTGTTATCTCAATTTTCATTTCCAGCAGCAATGCACAAGGATTTCAATTCGTAGACATCCTCACCAATATTTTTTCCACATTTCTTTTTGTTATAGTCACCCTAAGGGGAGTACTGTGGTAGTTCATCACGGGAAGGCTCTTGGTTTTGTGTGTACATGTCCTGGAGGATCAAACACAGGGCAGTGTGCATACACTTGCATGCTCTGCCTATTAGCTATAGCCTCAACCCTTCTTCATTGTCGCTTTGATTTGTCTTTCTCTAGTGATGAATGACATTTAGCATCTTTTAAAAATGTCTAATTTCTTTTCTGAAGATTGTTTCCATTCTTCTCTTTGTAACTTAGACATTCTGAATGATCAATTTTATTCTCTACAGAACATACTATGTTTTGCTTCCCAGGGTTGCTGAAGACAATTCCCAGCCTTTTAGGACTCATCTTAGGCTCCAGGCTCTAACTGTCTCATGGATATTTCTTCTATTATTATTTTTTTTTTGGTTTTTCGAGACAGGGTTACTCTGTGGCTTTGGAGCCTGTCCTGGAAGTAGCTCTTGTAGACCAGGCTGGTCTCGAACTCACAAAGATCTGCTTGCCTCTGCCTCCCGAGTGCTGGAATTAAAGGTGTGCGCCACCACCGCCTGGCTGGATATTTCTTCTAATAAGACAACTGGGGCTACATATTCTTGGGGTTCAGGAGTAGGCATTGTAGACCTCTGATGCCTAGTACAAGAATATCTGAAATAAATAGTTTCGTTAACTAATTCAATAATCAATTAAAATATTTACTTTGGAAAAAAGAGAAATGGTTAAAAACTTGCTAAAAGCACTTTTTAAAAAAATCTTTTTGTAATCCCAAAGCCCTGGGTATAGTTAGGTGGAACTTTTCTTTTGTCTTATTTAATGCTGGTGCTTTGTTATAGTACAACAGACAGGCAAGAATTAAGTGAGTCCTATGTGGAGAACACACATGGTAGAACATGTAGGCTGAGTGAGGCAATGAGAAAAGTATAATGGAATTAGGGAGACAAGTTAGAAGTAAGTATATCACTGATGGTAGATTTAATTTACACAATAATAGCAATGGACACCATGAATAGTGGTTGGATTTTCAGGCTATAGGTAGGAAATAATAAAAAGATCATTTCTTTTCTGGGATTCTGGAAAAAAATCAGGACTAAACTTCCACACCTTTAAAAAATATATAAATCAAATATATTTTGATCATTCGTGACAAAATTAAAGGTAACATTTCACAATAAGTGCACATCATTTTTCAACATTCCAAACAAGTCACATTGGGGCTGGAGGGATGGCTTGGCTGTTAAAAGCACTGGCTGCTTTTCAAGAGGACCAGGTTCAATTCCCAGCACCCACATGGTGGCTCACAACTGTCTGTAATTCCAGTCCCAAGGATCTGACACTGTCACACCAAAGCACATAAAATAAAGTTAAATAAATTGAAAACAAAAAACAAACAACTACAACAAAACCAAAACACATTGTTTGCCAAACTGGTGTGACTTGTGGCTGTATATCCTTGGACGACCTTAACATAGTATCAAGGAAGTTGTAGGCAGTTCAAAGTTTTAAAAGATAGACTTCTTGGAAAAGAGCACATGAAATGTGGAAACTCGGCAAATATATTTGTCACAAAATTTAAATAAAAGAATTTAGAATATCCCATGGTGAATTGAATGGAATTAGTTGTCAAAGACCAAAAACTGAAGCTATGTTTAGTTTTATAAGGAATAACTTTTAAGAGATATCTATATATATTCTGGTTCCATATATGATGCTGTCTTGTCAATATCATTCTTCCTTGTTTCACAGAATAAACATAGTGATAAAGCAATAAAATTATGTAAACATGTATATTTGGTGTTGTATTTTAGATCATTCATTAAATTTGTCACAGACTTTTAAGGTATATTATCACACTATTTAATAATAATGTTTTTATATCTACTGCTATTGTTTAACAATCATTGTAATCATATTACTGGTTTTCTTTTTTATAATACAAACATTTAGAAAAGAGTACAGTACAAAAATCTAAGTTGATAAAATGCTGTGGATAATTTCAGCAAAAGATGTTATAGACAAGCAGGGTTATCTGAATGAAGGTGTCAAATTGAGAAATATACTCACCCTCCCTAAGTACACCCCTTTCCCCCTATTCTTCTATTGTTTTTGTTTTGCCTTGTGACAGTGTCTGTGATATAAGCCTGACTGTCCCATAGCTCACATTTTTTAGATCAGGATGGCCTTGGAACCACCTACTTCTCCTTTCTGCATGCTGGGATTAAAGGAGTGCACGACCATGCCCAACTTTCACTCTATTCTTTAGAAAACTAGGCAGTTAAAATATTTCTTCAACATAGACCTAGGAGGGTTTGCTGTTGCAGAATATTACTTTAACTTTTTAAATGTGTGCTACTTTTTGTTTATGCTGCATTTGCTAATGATGTAAGGATGTATGTTTAATTATGAAAAATGCATTGCATCTGTTTTACCTTGCTTGCCTAAGGCACCTCATTGGTCTAATAAAAAGCCAAACAGCCAATAGCTAGGCAGGAAAAAAGAATAGGCGGGGGTTGTTGGGCAGAGAGAATAAATAGGAGGAGAAATCTA
This sequence comes from Dicrostonyx torquatus, assembly GCA_028555095.1. NCBI lineage: Eukaryota > Metazoa > Chordata > Mammalia > Rodentia > Cricetidae > Dicrostonyx > Dicrostonyx torquatus. Next base: position 1,331,668 of record JAQHUG010000158.1, read on the forward strand.
TGTTCAGGAAAAGATACGAATGAGAGAAGGAGGAGAGAATGAGGGATATGTCTAGGGAAGGAGCCAGGAAGATGGCAGCCAGTCAGATACAGAGATGTGAAAGTAAGATATACAGAAGTAAGAAAGATAGTAAGCCCTGAGGCAAAAGGTAGATAGAGAGAAAAAGGTTAATTTAAGTTAAAAGAGCTAGCCACACTAAGCTACACTAAGCATTATAAGTCTCTATGTCATGATTTGGGAGCTGATTGGCGGCCCAAAAGAAAAAGCCTGATACAGTTTGGGTGAAAAATATGGCCGGCTTCAGATTCAGGTTTCCCCAAGCAATAATAAATTGGCGAGGCATTCTTCTATTCTTGTTCAATCTTTCTAATTTAAAATTTTTAATGTTCATGTTTCTTTTCCTGATGCTTTATTGAATTAATTGTATAATTTTTTTTGGCCAGAAAAACTACTGTGGAAGTATTGTCCAAACTGTCACATTGTATTCTGCTGCTCATCTGAGACTTTTTGGAGGTAGCTCTTTTATACATTCTTTTAGACATCAGGGCTTTTAGCTTTGAATTTACAGAAAATATTCTATGTCTGAGCCCTCTGCTAGAGTTACAGTCAGATAACTTCTCAGGAAAACCAACTTTGTAGTTTGGCCATGTTTTCTCCGTTCTCCCATGTTAATTTTTTTCAGTATACAAATACAGACACAATTAGCATGCTTCAAATCTACCAGCCAGCCGAGAAAGAACAAACTTCTGCTTTTCAATTGAGATGCTCTCTTTCAGCTTATGCATTTTCTAAAGCAATATATTCAAGGACATGGAATATAATTGCTAATTTTGTTGATAATGAATGAGGCTGAGCATTGTAAAGATGTCTTTTGCTATTTTGTAGTGTGCACAGGAAAAAGAAATGACTTAGTGACTAAAAGTACATGAAATATGAGTTAGATAAATAGCACTAAGGTCCTTGATAATATAAGCTATTTAAAAAGATGTCATTAGGTGACTGTTGCCTCTATAAACGTAACCACTCCCAAAGGATCCATAAGAATGCATTTGATAAAAACTATTTTATTAGTATTTAGGTATTTATGAAATTAATCAAATTCATATATATTTGATAATGACAATAATATTGAAGAGACAGGCAAGAGAATAAGTTGGGAATAACTGAATGCCAAATTTGAAGTGGTTTCTTCCCAACTGTGTGCCAACATGGCTGTACCCCATTGCATGTGGCGTATTTTACCACCTTCCTCATTCCAACTTGTTTCACAATCTTTGCATATTAAGATGCACACACACATATTCACTGGATAACTCTGGCTTCTGAAAACAGCCTGCAAGTTTTGATAAACAGAGTGGATTGGAAGACAGTTTTCTAAGAAATCTTTACAACAGTTTTGGCAACTGAAGCTGTTAAAATTTTGGTTGCATTGTCTTCTCCAAAACAATATCTTCTTTTTTTCTTTGAATTTTTACAGTTTATGGTTTTCACGTTATGTATTTTGCATGTGTATGAGTGTCTTACCTGATGCATGCCTCATGCCCTCCATGGTGAGCAGAGAGTGAACTTAAATTACGGATGGTTATGAGGGTTCATGAGGGTGCTGGGAACCAAACCCTGGCTCTCTGAAAGACCAGTAGTGCCTCTTATCCACTGAGCAATCTCTTCAGCCCGAGAAAACAGCAACTTTTAAGATTTTCATTTACATAATAGTGCAACCAGCCCAATAAATTAATTTTGGTTTTTGGTCACAACCAACTTGAGCATAGTAAGTGAATGGACTAATGGATTAATGGATTGACGTTGCTTTTGCAATTTATTTTGATCACTACTAATCCAAATGGAATTATCTAGAATAAAATAATTTATTTAACTCTTATTTATTGTGTGTGTCTCTGTGTGTATATGTCTGTTTTGCATGCATAGGATGGTGTATACAAGGAGATCAAAGGATACCTTGTGGAGACTGTTCTTGCCTTCTATTCTTGCAAGGTCTCCAGGCAACCAACTCAGATCACTAAGCTTGCATCCTCATTCACCTTTACCCATTGAGGCACCTCAGAAGTCTCGAGAATAAAAATAGTTGATCGTAGTTGAGCATGATAGCAAATGCCTGTAATCTCAACACTCATGAGCCAGAGATAGTCAGATCTCTGTGAGTTCAAAACCAGCCTGGTCTACATAGAGCTCTTGGACAGCAGGAGCTACATAGTAAGAGCATGTTTCAAAACAACAATATTTTTGTGGAAGTTTTCTAATCTGACATTTTCTATTTCTTTATAAGAATAGCTTTTACAACTGTAGCTCAGTTTTCTGTGATTAGTCATTAGTACTTATTATCATTTTATATGTGACATATTATACACCAAGTACTAACAATGGGAGGAAATTGCATATGATCTAAGTACTTTCCTGGAGTATAAATCATAATTGGAAGAGACAAGATCTGAAACTACCAAATTATTTCCAGAATTAAACTAGAGAGGTGGCTTAGGGAATTAGAAAGGGGATTACAGAGGTCTTTGCTATCCCTAAAATTTATTCTAAAGTAAGTTTCAATAATATTGTGTGTGTGCATGTGTGTGCATGTGCATGCTCCTAAAACTGTTAAATCCCGTTTCTAGTCTTGACTCTGTACTTTCGTAGACTTTTGATTTCCTAGAACTAGATGTAACATATAAAGAGCAAAGAAATTGCCCTACTCATCTTACTTTTCTTTTTCTAATTGAAAAAAAGCATTCTTAAATTAAAACATATACTGTGTAAGTACACCTTAGATTTCAAACTGGACTTGTACAAATCATTGATTCTTATTTACTACCAATCTATAATAATGATTCAAGGGATTATAAAGAAGCACTGAGCATAGTTTTACAAAAGCACTCTTCCCCAGGATGAACCTAAAATAACCAGACGCGTCACTCCAAAATGTCAATTACAGCCTCTATGATGTCTTTTCACTGCATATTTACAGATGAACGTTTTAAAATTTCTCACAGAAATATGGACATTAAAAAGAAGCCATTTCAGTGTCAAAAGGCTGAAATTCTGTGCTCATAATTCTATGAATTCCAAGCCTATTTACAACAAACAACTCAGGCAGACCAGTATTCTACTAAAAACATTTTATAGAGACTTTCAAGTGTCTTTCTGGCACTTGAATGCTGCTAACAAGATTAACGAGCAGGTCTGGGAAGTATTAGCATGTTTATAAGGGAGACTGTTAAGGTCGTTCACTCCTCTGACATTGCCCAGGAAATGAACCACAAAACGACTATTAATAACTCCCTCTCTCCCCATCTCCACTTACATGTACATATATATACACACATGAATAAAATATTCACAATCCTCATCTTTTAATTGTAGCTATGAAAATATTTTCATATTGACTTTTGCTGTGCCTGCACATCTTAGCTTCTCGTGCTCCATCTTACTCTATTCTATTACTTGATTCATTTTTAATTTTTTTCATTGCTAGAAAACTTCCTAAAGCATAGATAGAAGAATGGAGAAAATGTAATGAATCTATCCCTATATGTGAGAGAATACTTATATTTATAGATTAGCATGGGGTGATTACATATTCAGAGAGATTTTTATTAACCTTTGCGTAACACATTATCTTCAGAAACATATCACTTGGTCTGGAGGGATGGTCGAGTATGCACTTGCTATGCAGCCATGAGGACCTGAGTTCGAATCCCCAGTACCTACATAAAAAGCTGGACATGCTGAAACACACTTGCAATTCCAGTGCTCTGAAAGGGCAAAGATAGGAGGATCGGGTTCAGTAAAAGACTCTGTCTCAAGAAATTAAAGGGAGAGTGACAAGACAAGAGAGTTGACATCCTTTTACGACCTCTTTTCATGCTTAGGTTTGTATAACACACTACATATATGTGTATAACATGTGTATAAGACTTATGTATACACATACAGACACACACACACCATATCAGTTGCCCAAATATATTGATACACTTGAGTTATTGTATAAGTATAAGAAGTATCTTTCCTCCATGAGTAGCACATAGGGCAATATAAAGCTCAGTGCTTAGGGAATCATGACTGTGGTTGATCCCAGGCCATATTCTTTTGTCTTGTATGTGAATTTGACAGAACTTGACTTTATTTTATCTGGAAAGTGGCAATAGTATCAACTTTAATGATAGAATCAAGTGTAGAGTTGTTCAGATAGACTTACAGTTGAAAATATAAAGTGAAATACATTATGGGATATCTATTGGGTTACCTGTCTTAGCTCTAATCTTAGGAAATCTCTGAAAAAAACTAGTGGGATGTACCTCAAAGTCTTTTGCTTTTATCAACACAAGTGCATATCAAAATGCTTATATTAGGGCTAACAATGTTTTCCCCCTTCCTTTGTAACTCAAAGCTACAAAGAGTAACTTGTGATCTTCACAAGACAGTAGTAACAGAATAATTTCATTGTGGAGGTAAGCCAAACAAAAAACTACCAGCTTTACAAGGAAGGACTAATAAGGTTGTAGGGGTGATGTCTCAGGTGTAGCCTCCCAGTGGTAGACTGGCCACACTTGGTTGTCCTAAGATCCAGTTTTCCACCCATAGGACTGAAAGCTGAAATATACAGGAAGGACTGGCATGTGGTGATAGTGGTGGTGATTTTTAATATCAGACCTCTATTTATTAATCTTTCATAAGTTATCAAATTACCTTTGCTCCAATTGTTTCTTTATTATCAAATATCAACAAGTTATGGTAAGGACTCAAAATAAAAGGACCTAAGTGCTTCATTGTACAGATGAGGGCCTTAGTCAACCATTCAGCATATAGTAAGTACATATTAGCTTGGACTTTCTTTTTGTATAGAGATCATATGGGCCATGGCTATGAAAAAAATCTGTTTACAGGAAGCTTTGTATGAAGAAGAAGTAACCAACAGGGAAAACAAAACTTCATTCTAAATCAACAAAAAAGTAAGTAAAAAATTAAACTTTGCACTGACTATCTGACATCCATTGGTTTTGGGGATCAAAGTGGATGTGGAGAAGCTGAGAAAGAAAAACTAAACAAAACAAAACAATAGAAAGTTTCAGAAAAAGCGCAGAAGCTTCTCAGTTTCATTCACCCAGTAGTTAATGAAATCACAAAAGCTGCTGACCGTGAGCTAGACTTCAGTTAGGACCAGTAGTTAGGAGCCTTTATTGCTGATGGGGAAAGCAGACATTGTTTTTGTCTTTTGTACAAGGATTTTAAAATTTGCAGCATGATAGTGCTGATTTCTACAATGTTCTAATGGTATTTTTTTTAAAGAAGAAAAGTATACACATATGCAGGGTATGCAGAAATGGGGGGGAGCGAATATATGCTTCTGGCTACCCCCACGTCACCCACTTCATCTGCTGGAACGACAGAGGGGCGGAGTGAATAGGTTTTGAAACTTTGCTGCTGAGAAACGGACATTTTCTGAATCCAGGTCAGTGGTCAAAGCCTTAATGCTCTAAGAAAATTATCTGAAAGGGAGAGGCAGTTCAGATTTATTAAGTTATTTTAAAATGTTGTCTGGGCTGCTGCCCTTTGTGAAGGGGACAGGATGCTTCTTCCCCCAGGAAAGGATAAGAGGCAATCAGAGACGCCTAGGAGAAGCTCAGGAATGTTTGGGACCTTGCACATATCTCAAACTGGATGGGAACTCTTAAAATTAAAATAAACTAATTTGATCATGACTATATTTGGGTCTTCGAAAAATTCCAAATATGTAGCTCATCCCGGGTGTATCTCTCTGAGCATTTCCTCCAAGTCCTAATTCTACGAATCTTTTAGACTTAGTTTAAAGGAGAGGAGAAAAGCTACTCCCAAGTTTTGAGGGATATACTATGTGTATTAAGCTATATGTATTATAATTAAGGGTATTTAAAAGCCTATTCACATGTTTTAACTATAGTTAGAGATAGAATATATATTATATATAATATATATATGGACACATACATTTTGGAGAATTACATATATACACTCTCAGCATTCTTCTGTAAACTAAAACTATAACCTGTGATTTCTTTAAGACTATGGCTATCAGATTCCTAGCTCCCAAAGTAGATCCTAGACACAATGCCCAGTGAAACATGCTTTATCATAAATGCAAAGCATCAATGATCACTGAGAAACAGAAGAGGCCTAATAAATAGTATTTTTTAAAAAAGACCCTGTTTCTTTGAAAATAAAGCCAGGGATCAGAGAGATCTTAGTAATGAATTCTACTTCCTTGTTTTTCCCATTGTATTAGTTTTTTGAGAACATGGTATAATGTATAATGTGTTTTAATTGTGCGCACCCTCGCTTCTTACTCCTCCCAGATGCATGCCTCCTTTGTTTTTCCTCGTCCTCCTTTTAAAACCCATAGAATATACTTTCTGCTGTGCAGATGCTCCTGGGTGTGGAGCTTTCACTGAACATGGACAATCCATCAGGTGTCACACCCCCAAACCAAATGAACTCTCTCTCTCTCTCTCTCTCTCTCTCTCTCTCTCTCTCTCTCTCTCTCTTCTCTCTGACAAAATCAATTGCCAAAATCTCCTCAGCTAGGGGTGAGACTTCGCTTCTTCTTCTATGCTCCATGCTACTTCTTTATGTGCAATGTGAAACCCAGGCTCAGAAAGACTGACTGAAACTTCAAATCATGCTATCAGATAAAAAGAGACAGACTACAGAATTCCAGCTGGGGTAGTGCTAGGTATAGAATTGAGGAATTTATACATGCAAGAATTCAGGCTTTGATATGAATGAATCAGGTATGTCTGTGAAGTGTTATTTCCTATGCATCAAGCAACATGAGACTAGAGAAATTCAACAAAAATCGTAGTATAAGGGGTTGGAGATGGCTCAGTTGTACAAAGTACACTTACTTGATGTTCTTTAGAGAACCTAGGTTTGGCTTCTAGCACTTACATAGTAACTCACCCTTTTCTGACCTTTCTGACTTCTGACAGTAGCAGGTACATACATATCTGCAGACAAAATGCTCATACATACAAAATAAAATAATAACAAAATAAAAAACGTTTTAAACCTAGTATGTTTGTAAACATTAGCCTTTATGTCTATTGGGTATGAGTGATGCAGTCAAGCCATCAACTTAAACTGACACAGAGCAGGTACAAGTTCAGTTCAGTGGCAGAGCCCTTGCTTAGGCACTGGGTCCTAGGCCCAACATGGGGCAAAATGATTCATACATGAGAGAAAGTAAAAAACGTCTGGAAGATGAAAAGCAGAGAAAGTTACTGTCATATATATGCATTAATGCCATTCATTCTTTGAAATATTTACCAAGCATGTGCTGTGACATAATACGCTAGAAAAGTAGATACAGTATATATTCTTGTTGAGTCTCTTATTGAAGTTATGATTATACAATTTAGCTTATGAAAGTATGAGAAAGGAATGTAAATAATTTTACATAGACCTGTGAGACACAGAAGTTATAGTAATGTCTATGTCTTCCAGTGAACTCTGCAAAACCAAAGGCCAGGCTCAAATACTCTGCATAGCACTTTTGCATCTTATTAACTTTCTTTCAGTTAATATCTTAACCTGAGTTGTTTACATGATTATATCATCAATTAAGCAGTACTGACTTTTCCTTTCCTGTACTTCCAGAGCTTAATAAGACTCCGCTAATATGACCTTTGGAGCCAGCAAACTGTGGAGCACAGCAGAGAAGACTGACCTCTGGGTTATCTTTCTTTACTAAAGCCTTTTGAAAAGTCAGAGCATCAGGGTTTTGACAGTAATGTCAAAACTTTAATTACTCACAGATATTTACCAGTGTTCTCAAAGACTGACAGCTCACATTAGAGAGTGAATTCTGTTTTACATTTATTTCATATCTTCATGGATGCTAAATGGCTAAGTAAAGGATTCAATATCATTTGTCCTTTCCATCTTGATAAGATGGATGGTACAATAAGAATCCTCGAGAGTGTTATGAAGATTCATTTTCTCTCCTCTAGAAAACTGTCACAAACAATTTCTATTTCAAAGCCAACATGCAGAGAACGAATGAATGTCAGGACTGGAAATGGCCTGTAATATTATGTGGCTCTGCATCTTTGGATGACAGAAGGAAAAACTGAGGCCAAAAAAGTCAAAGTGATTCACAAATACACAAAGAGCTAGTTTATAGAGAGATTGGAACTAGATTTTAAGCCCTTTGATCCACTGTTTTCTTAACATTTCCATTACATAATGTCAGTTGATAAAAGTTGCTTTGAAGGAAAATATACACAAAAAGGATCTTACCAGAAACAGCACAAAACTGTAGACTGCACGATGTGTTCATAGTCTATAAATAGCTTTGCCAGCATTCAACTGATAATACAAACCAAATGTCAGAATACTAGTACGATTCTAAGAGTAGTGAGATAAGCACTAGAAATGGAGGAATGTTTTCTCAGTCAGGTAGCACAGTCCAATGTTCTATATAAGAACAGTGTCATCTTCTCTAGATGACAAGAGATCAAGTCCTTTTCAGAAGATACAGCCACTTTGAACCAGCCAATAGAGAGATATTTCCCAGGATGGCTGTTGTTATAGCTCAGAGAGAGCTAACCACTGCTTCCTCTGCATATAAGTTCTCACACTGAAATTACAATAAGTAATTCAAAGAGAAAACAAACCAAAATGTGCTATAACAATCTTTGGCACAACGAAGAATTGGAGCATGTATGACAGAAACATGTGTTTTAAACACAGGAGGCATTTCAAAGTTGAAGATAGGTGTCTAAATTAGGAATCGAAGTACTACAGTATAAGGGCAAGGTAGTATGGGGACTCAAAGGCTACTGGAGCTAAGGAACATCAGTTCTAAGACGAGAGTATGGTCTATGAGCTTAAACTAGAGTGTACACTGACAAGATACAGAAGAACACCAATACCAAAAGACAGGTTTAGGTAGTTGGCTACAATTCCATGCAGTAAATCAAATGCTTCTCATACTTCTGGAGCTATGGTAATAACAGGTCATAGAATGCTGGAGAGTCAGAATCCAAGCCAGTAATTTTATCAGACATAGCAGTGCTAATGAGAGATGTTGAGTGAAATAAATGTTGACTTCAGCCAGGCATCTTTTCTTTGCTGAGCAAGAATCAACTAGAAGGTTTTGAGTGACTCAAACACATTAAATGGCTGTAGAAACAAGCCTGGAATTGAGAGTGGTTAAGGGGTAGATCAAGCGCTCTCTCTCTCTCTCTCTCTCTCTCTCTCTCTCTCTCTCTCTCTCTCTCTAAAACACANCGCGCTCTCTCTCTCTCTCTCTCTCTCTCTCTCTCTCTCTCTCTCTCTCTCTCTAAAACACACACACACACACACACACACACGCTGGCCAGTAGTATAAAATGGAAACTCACTTGAACCTAATTAGCACTCTATGTTTAAAAAAAAAACAAATAAGAAACAAACAAAAATAGCTAAGACTTAGTTTCCCCAGAACCCTATTTTTCCCTCCTCCACCAAGTACCTCAGAAATATTTATAAAAAAACCCAATGAAATGCATTATTGCTGTTTGAGTCAGCAGGTTTGCTACTGGGTTTTACTAGCAGATTCCTTCCACTATTTAGCAACCACAGCGTCTTTTATGGAGGAAAAGGACCAGCTCGTCTAAAAAGCCAGTCCTTCCTAAGGGACAGCTGGCAGAAATATGAGGTGAAGTAATTCATCTGGTGATACAGAAAAGTAGCAGAAAATCGTCCTTCAGCTAGAACTAATCCATGTAGAACAGGCTATGAGCTCATTTGGTTGCTCTATTTCAGTTTCAATGGGGGACAGTAAATAGCATTTACATTCTTCATGAGTGAGTGGAGACTAGAGACGGTGCTAACAAATTTAATAACCAGTATCTGGGATGTTCTACTCATGCTATCCTAGGGAAGATATTAGAGAGCTGGAAAAGATCCAGGGAAAAACAGCCAAGATAATCGGGGGAAGGCTTATCTTTCATTCAAGGACAGACTAAAAGACTAAAAAGGATTAACATTTCTCAAAGCAGGAAGATGGAAATAAAAAGCATTAGTTGGGATGGGGGATGCGAGATTAAAGTCCACAGTGGGTAAATAGAAATGTCTTCTTTGATTTCCAAAGCATTTGACCAGAGCTGTTTGTTGGGGACAAGAGATGTAGTTTGGGGCTGGAGAGATGGCTTAGAGAGTAAGAGCACCGACTGATCTTCTGGAGGTCCTGAGTTCAATTCCCAACAACCACATGATGGCTCACAACCATCTGTAATGAGATCTTGTGCCCTCTTCTGGCCTGCAGGCATGGAGGATGAACACTGTGTACATAATGAATAAATAAATCTTAAAAAAAAGAGATGTAGTTTGAAGAAAAAGTAAAACATACCTTGATTTACATAGGACTCAATATAACCATAGGAGTTATTTCTAAGATAAGACTGAAGCAACACATGGGAAAAGTTTTACATAGCTTTGGGTAAACTTCACTGTCGGTTATTTTCCAATACATCATTAGCAACTGGGCATGTAGTACCCTAATTTTTGAGACGAAAATTACTAGGTTAACTGACAAAACAAACAAACAAACAATAAACACCACTCTTGCCTCCATATGGGATAGAGCCCTGGGCTAGTTGCCATGTCAGTCTGATTCAATGCGATATTTTTATGCTTTTATTATGGCATCTATGTTGGAACATCCTGCGTGCAAGTTTGGGATTCCTAAATTCTTCTGACAGTCCAGAACATAGAAGAATAATTTTCTATCTCATTAAGTAAGCAAGAGAGTCCTAGTTCTTGGCTCTGCTTGGTTTACCCATATGGGAGTATGAAACATAAAAGGTGAAAGAAATCCTAACAGAACGCAGCAGCTGGTTAAAGGCTATTATACTGAAATTTTCATGAGTTTGACAGTAGGCCAAAAAACTACAAAATGGCAGAGAGGAGAAAAGGCAGTTGTAACAGGTTGAACAATGTTGGTGATTATTTTTTTCAGTGGCGATGAAAGCTGTAATCAAATAACCTGATAGAGGTGCTGGCAGAAAAAAGAGAGCCCCAAGGGAGAGGGAAATAAAAAATGTAACAACGATGTATGCTATAGACAAATAAACTAGACAAACATGTGCTCTGAAGTATCCGAATGGCGGTTCATATGAAAAGCTGGTGTCAGGACATGCATAAACACTGCCTGATTTCTCCTCCACAGCAAATCTGTTGCTAATGTCTTAAAACCTCAAGAATGAATGCTTAACTCAACAATCCCATGGGTCTTATGCTATGGGTATGTAAACTTCTTGTTATTTGGATAACCTGCCATTGAAAATACAAAATTTAGGTGAGAACATAACTTTGTTTTGACAATGGGAACTGGTGGTAGCAAGAAGGACTGTGAAACACCATCTTCTAGGCACAAGAAAGCCAATGCAATCATGAACTCACAGCTGCCGCCTTTAAGGGCACCAGGTCTTCATAGAATTGGCCCTACCAACAGTCTTCTATGGACTAGAGAATGCATCTTGGGAACCCCCCCACAGATGAACAAATTCTGGCTACTAACAAATTTTGAGATGGGGGAGTCATTGTCTTCAGCTGTGCACCAACTGATAAGCCTACCAGGATTCAACATAAATTTCCCCAAACTCAGGGTCAAACAGATGGCTGGGGTTAAACTCACTGGGTCATGAAACAAAAGTCATGAATGTGGGAACAAAATTTGTAGGGAAGAAATAGGGTTTGATAAGAGTGGGAGAGAAAAATCAGAATATTTTCCTTATACGAATAAAATTGTCAAAGAACAAAATTGTTTAAAGAAAGAGTCTTGAAGACAAACAAGGTGGGGGCTAATCAACTGATTTTCAACTCATTGTCAACTTACTAGTTTTGGATCAATAAAACATCTATGATTATGAATAGGTTTTTTTCCAAAACATAAAGTCTCCTGAACCTTATACCTAAAAATAATTCACTTTAACTGTGGAGTGTTCAGCTCTAAAGGGGAACGAACATATATATCATGCTCCTTCTTTACCCAAGGATAAGTTATCATTGCAGAAGATGGGGCTGACATTTTCTAAGAACCATAGTAGTGGACATTCACATAGAAACAATATTAGCTGGACATGATGGGGACATTGCACATATGAACCCATTGCAGATGTGACTATACGCACATGACCTATGCAAGATAAAATCATCCAAAATTTTGGCCTGGAAGGAGGAGGGGTCTTAAAGTCCCAGTCAAACTAAGTATTTATTGGTAACTGAAGAGTGCTGGTGAAGTGAGAATCAGTTTCCTTTAGGGATGTGATCCCAGAGAGGTTACAGAGGGTTTAATAAACAAAGCACATGAAGTTGGAAGGGAAAATGATGGAGAGATGGCAAAGTAATTGAAGGTGAGGGATTGGGGAGTGGATTTGATCAAAACACATTACAAGCATGTATAAAATTGTCCAACAATTAAAGATTTTAAAATAATTTGCTTTAAATGTATTTTAGACAATGGTTATGAATATTAAAATAAAATGTCATTAAAGTGTCTGTTATATTACATATTTTATAAAGGTTTGGTTTCTGTATATTGTAGCTCAATATTTTAGACTTCTATTTGAGAAATTTTGTAATCCTTAATTTTAGGTAACTTATTAATGGAGAACTGTTCTCCATAATGTTTTAGAGATGCCTATGAAAAAAGAGGTGACCTCTCATTCTAGGAACTTCAGATGCATTTAAGGCCTGCATAATCATCTTTCCACTAAGTTCTTTCTGTCTATTGTTTTAGGTCCTTTATCATTTAACCAGGAAGAATTGAGCTCTTGAAAACTATTTAGAGACACTATACTAGGTTTGAAAAATGACATCTGAGGCTTAAAATAGAAAAAAATCATACACATACATGCATATAAATCTAAAGATGCACACGAATGCATCTTTCAAGCAATAAGGGCTTATGCTAGGACCTGGGTATATAGATTAGTGTTAGTGTGCTTGTCTGGTATTTGTAAGACCTTGGGGGTCCATCCTTCAGCACTCTAGAACACCAATCAGCCAGACCTCTAGTCAACCAAACTAACTAAACTAACATGTTAATGAGTAAAATAACAGATTTCAAAATAGGGATAAAATTCTTGAAAACAAAAGTTCAGATTTTGGGATTCTGAGTTTAGACATGGCCATTGAATGGCTAAACTAATTGATTGTGATAGCTGAAAAGGGTCTTAGATATCCTTTAAGTAAACACTGTATTTTATACAGGAGAAGATAAGATTTATATAAGTTCATTATTTGTCTGTGACTACATACCACATAAGAGTCAGGGATAGACTTTGTGTTTTCATTACTGCAATCATGCTTCAGTATGTAAAATAGTGTTGGGTAACTAGGATATAGAGTTGCTTTCTTCTGTCACTGAGAAACAGCAAAGAGACCTGCTTACTGGGAAGTGGGGAATTATAGCATTTTAAAATTTTCCACATCTAATTTTAGATGGCTGAATTAATTTCTACTGACCTATCGCAAACTACAGGGATGTACTGTTAATGTTAGAGTTAGCATTAAAGCCAAGGTTCTAAACCTTCCTAACACAGTGACCATTTAATAGAGTTCTTCATGTTATGGTGACCGCCCCCCACCCATAAAATCACATTTGTTGTTACTTCACAACTGTAATTTTGCTACTGTTATACATTATAATATAAATAAATATCAGGTATGCAGGACATCTGATATGTGAACATAACTGGGTTGTGACCCACAGGTTGAGAATCACTGCACTAGAGAGACGAGAAAGATTTCGGAAACAAGGGGAATGTGGTAAAAATCCTTGTGAGACTGTTAGCGAACCTACAGTAATTCAGAAAATCATTGCAGCAGAGTGATTTTCAGATGGTTCTAAACCTTCATGCACAATCGTAGAAAAAGAGCCTTTATTGCAGCTGATAATGGAAGTGGGCAAAGTGAGAGCTTCGTTGATGCACTAGTAAGTCTAAGATATCTTAATCAGAAATGAAATCCGCACTGACAGAAACACTGAGGCAGTAAATCACTACAGAGGCTTGGAACCAAAGGTTCCATAAAAATACACACACACTTTGGTGTAGGAGGAGCCCCTCCTTGTAACAGACACATGGTTAAATCTACACATTATTTAGTAAAACATGTACCTTAAATTGGTGTTTCCAATATGTAATTTAGAGTCATGAAGTAAATATGTTCAATATAAAAACTGTTTTGAAAAAAAATTGTAAAGTAGTATTAAAACATATTAAAGAAGGTTAAAAGATATCTTATTTGAGAAAAATTCCTGAAGAATATGTCTTGCTTTAGAGAGCCTCTAAAGTCCCTTCATCATCATTATTTTGAGTTAACAAAATAGAGGCATGAAATCACATTTCTTGAGAACTGAAGTAATGAAGATCTAGGAGTGCAGCTATTGTTTTGGAACTGAATTATAAAGAATTGATGGGTAGCAGAAGAATAAAAACATCCTTGATAAAAGATGGCATGCTGAAATAAAAGCGGGGAAATATTTAATATTTTTATTCAGACTCATGCCTAAAGAAAGTTCAAAGACTTTAGCTGCGAATGAAGACTGCTTCACGAAACCAATTATTTCCAATTGTTGTTGGGAGTAGCCAATTCAAAGTTAGATTGAAGTTAGACTCTTGCACGATTGATGAGAGACAGTTAAACCATCATAATAACTCAATATTCCTTCTCCTTCCTTTTCTGTGTCAACTCAATATATCATAATTTAAGTTTCATAGGCCATCCATCCTTTGACTCTTTGCCATTGACTGGCACAAATAGTCCCAGGAAAAGAGTTCCACTCTGATGCTATTATTAGGTAACAAAGGCTGAGAACTGCATATTGATAATGAACAGCTCAGCTCCACAATTTCTGTACTGTCTGCCTATGGGTTATGTGACAAATAATTCATTTAAACAGTTTTGTAAATATCACTTGTAAATCTCCCACCTCTGTCTGAAAAGGAAATGCAGAATCCCCCTACATAAATAATATTTTTCTGGCAAATAATCACTCCCGCCATCACAGATATTACCTGGGTATTTTTGTTCTACGGTGAAAATTCTGCTCACTCTCAAAAACACATCTTATATGCTTCATTAAATGCATTGTTCCTGAAAGTGGTTCCCTATTGCATCAGCAAATTTACAGGGCTAATTTCAGCATGAGTTTACTATCTAAGCTTCCTTAGGAATAAAAAGAAATAGGTATTGCAGAAGAAGGTAACCACTTTAAAAAGAAATTTCTTTGTGAATATACAGATCAGATAAAATAAATGCTCCTTTAAGAAAGTGATTCTTTTGACTTACTTAATATAGTAGGGCACTTTGTTTGGTGAGATGGCTCTCTCCCAGGGACCCTGGACTGAAGCTGCAAAAGGATGAAAAAGAAAGGCAAAGAGGTCAAATTCATGACAAACAGGAAAGACAACATTATATCACCAGAATCACAATTTTACACTGATATTGGTCTGTTTGCTCAGTTGCTCATGAAGACAGGCTGTATTAATCTGCTGTTGTGAAATTTCTGGCCTAAACTAAGTGAAATTGAACTCATTCAGGCACAAAAATTAATTCAAAGGGCAAGGAGGATCTTTCTACTGCTAACCCTATACTAGAAATAAAGAAAATGAACGAACAGACTGATGGCTTTGCTCCACGGAGTGCTTCCCTTATAATATTTCCTGATGTTGCTTTGCAATATTTTATTATTTGATTGACTGGGTTTTATTAGTTTATCAGATGAAACATCCCCTGCGATATATTTTCATTCTTAAGTTATTGAAATGAAGATACTGTGCTTATTAATCTGGTGTGCTTATTTTTATTTGATTAAAGAGGATCCAAATCCATTTACTAATTACATGCTTAATTGGGTATTTTAAAATGTTAATTGTTCACCATATTATTAGAAGAGACAACCAAAGGTGACAGAATGACACCTGATAATAGCAAAGGATAATAAAATTTTATTCACAGTCTGGTCACATATATGTGTACTGCCTGTATTTGGAATTCATTTAATGATTTTATTATACATAAGTCAAACCAATTATCTTTAGACTGTTCATTTTTTTTAATTTTAAGGTGAGGCCTCATTCTGTATGCCATACTGACCTTGAACTTATGATTCCCCTTCCTTGGCTTCCTGAGTAGCTAAGGTTATAAGTGTATGCTATCATTACCAACTTTTCAACTTTTTTTATGCTTAAGTAATAGTTCCCTCCTTCTTTAGTAAAGATGATCCACTAAAAGTATCTTTTATGTACTGCTTATGTCTGATTTTTTTTCTCCCCTGAATACAAAATAATCTTGTTGAAAAGGCACTGTAACATCTCCTCAATACGACAAACTTCCTCTTGAATAAAGTTTTAAGATATGGGAATTTCAAGAATCATACATCCTGTGTATCCTGGTTCAGAATTTTGTACAGACAAAACAAAACACAGGATGTGTGATATCATTTGAAATAGAAATATAAAAAGCATGATCTAGCAATTCTCTCTCTCTCTCTCTCTCTCTCTCTCTCTGTGTGTGTGTGTGTGTGTGAGTGCATTTCTGAATCTTCATCCCACTAATAACTGGAAGCACAGCTGATGCTATTATTGCCTTCACTGAAAATCTCACAGTAAATTCACAGTGTATTGAGATGTAAGAAAACGTCAAAGCTAATATATCCTTGACTCCACTGTATAATATGAAAGAACAGCTTCTAATAAAAGTTAACTTCCCCCATGCCAGACAATTTAAGGATAATGAAACTCCAGCTTCTTTGTTTTATATAGAGTAATAGAGAGATTGCATTACCCAACCTTTAACCAGGCTTTGTCCCTTGGAGATATGTCATTTAAATGATATAAGAAATGGATTTGTATTTAGCAGGTAATTATGCTTTTATCCTTTTTTTGCAGACAGAAATCCTTAACAGGGAGAAAAAAGACATTTAGCTGCGCTTTGAAATAGTCCCTAGTCTTCCATTTCTCTCTGTCCTTTTATATTCTTTTCTTTTCTCTTCACCTTGCGTTCCCCTCTTGCCTTTTCACACTGCCTTTGTCATTCTCTGCAAACTCTCTTCTTGCCCCTTTTTCCTTCTCTGGGTTGCAGTTTTTTTTTATTCTGATTACTTCACATTTGTAAATAATATTTGCTTTGAAAACATGGGCTAGACTATGCAGGCCATCTGGTCAGATCTGAGGTTTTGAGATTCTACCAACCCAAGCCTGGTTTTGTAGGAAGCATAATGGAGAGGCAGTGATCCTATCTCTTGGCTGATAAGTGAAGTCTCTTCTTGAAAATTGTGTCATATATAAAGAAGAATAGAACTCCAGAGAGTACTTGGTGATCTCACCCTTGCTGTATGTCAGGGTATGAATGATTACACTGACAAAAGAAAGGCTATTCCTTCATTAAAGGTCTCCAAGAACCAAGGTTTTGTGATTTCTCTCATCATTTTTCCTAGTTATTTATCATTATAATGAATCAGAAATTCTTTCTGATTCCAAGGAGGAGGTGTCCACTCTTGTAATAGGAAAAGCAGTTTGTTTCTCTAGATGGTTCTTTCTTAGGTATCTCTTCGTGAGGAGTGTGCTGGAGATGATTGCAGGCTGTGCAGCTTGGCTACGTGACTAGCTATAGCAAAAGAGGTAGAGTTGGGAGCCAGCGTGGGCTACATAGCAAGACTTGTTATCAAACAGGCAAAACAAAGAGGGAACTTCCAACTGTATAATACACAAGACAATCCATGATACCCAGCAGAGCTAACAGCCAGATCTACCTAGAAAGGTCTATGATTAACTTTCCATTGTTCAACATCCAGAGGAAAAATTCCATGTATGTGTCAGAGGAATTATCACAACGTGCTTATTAAATAATTGGAAAATTTTAAAAAGGAAATAATAATCCAAGTTCCAGTTAAATAAAAACTTTTCAACATCTTTAGCCATCTGAGAAATGCAAATCAAAACAACTCTGAGATTCTATCTTATGCCTGTAAGAATGTCCAAGATCAAAAACACTGATGACAACTTACGCTGGATAGGATGTGGGGTAAAGGGAACACACCTGCATTGCTGGTGGGAGTGAAAACTTGTACATCCACTTTGGATATTAGTATGGCGATTCCTCAGGAAATTAGGAAACAACCTTTCTCAAGACCCAGCAATACCACTTTTGGGTTTATACCCAAAGGATGCTCAATTATACCACAAGGACATGTGCTCAACTATGTCCATAGCAGCATTGTTTGTTATAGCCAGAACCTGGAATTAACCTAAATTCCCCTCAGCAAAGAATGGATAAGGAAAATGTGGTACCTTTACACAATGGAGTACTACACAGCATAAAAAATTAATGAAATCTTGAAATTTGCAGGCAAATGGATGGAGCTAGAAAACATCATATTGAGTGAGGTAACCCAGACCCAGAAAGACAATCATCATATGTACTCACTCATAAGTGGTTTTTAAACATAAAGCAAAGAGAAAAAGACAAGATCTCCTGAGTAAATTGGGAACATGGGGACCATGGGAGAGGGTTGAAGGGGAGGGGAAAGGCAGGGAGGGGAGCAGAGACAAATGTAGAGCTCAATAAAAAATTGTATGTTTCTGGGTGATTTGCTTGTATTTATGTGCCAGAAGAATTATTATACAGGTCTTACATACACTAGTATGCACCATTTGTATGCTTGATGCTCCTGAGTGATAGGAGTGGGCACCCTTGCAACTGAAGTTACAGACAGGTTTGAGCTGACATGTGGGTGCTGGGTGGAACTCACACCTGTGCTCTTAACCACTAATCCATCTCTGTAGCCCCAATAAAAACTTCTTAAACTTTCTTACTTACAGTTCTTCTTTTTTTTCTCCTTAAAAATTTAAAAGCAAAGCAATGTAAAACCCTAATCTTTATGCGTACACATCAATTAGATCCAGTGTGAACTTCAGTACATTTTGCTCCCTTAAAAAATGAGTTTCCCCTTTGACTCTCAATTTATAAATTCACCCAAGCAACTACTTTTCAGTAATAGTTTGAAACCCTGAAATTTTATCCTCAAAATGCCTTTTATTCAATTAAAAATAAGAAAAAAAACACAACCGCCTCCTATTCCTTCCCTACCCCATTACCACTAGATGCACATCTGCTGGACTGTAGATGCTTGCTGTAGAAATAACACAGTTGAGTGAGGGGGCTATCAGACTGCATTTGGCACTCCTCTGAAGAGAATGTCAAAGGGACATTGGCAATTTCATTCAGAGCTACCAGATGACTCTGACCTCGGATCTATTCAAACCTCAAACAAATATGGGGTAAGTCTCATATGTGTACCCCCAGAATTATCGTTTCATTTCTCGTCGTAGCACTGATGCAAACAACAGCTGTCTCTTATCTCAGCGCACCGGTGGAACCCTGCCATTCTTTACAAAGCTGGCTTTCGTAACACATACACACATCTTTTATGCCTGGTGTGTCCATTTTTAGTAGCCCATCAGAAGTAGATATATTGATAAATAGTTTTTATATGACACCAGACTGTCCTTTGGCATTTTCTTATACAGATGTTTCTATAACTACTATGTGCAATTACGATTGGGGTTTTGAAATTTGCATTCTCCAGTGAAAAAATCATTCATTATCATACAGCACCAGTATCATGGATATTGTCTACTGAATTTAAAGTGTAAACTATACATGAATTTATTTATTCCAAAGTCAACCTTTGCATTTCACCCCGTGTTACAGATGCAGCATGTTATTAAGAACAAGAAAGAATAGGAATTCTACCTTCAAATGTTTTCTTCCCTCGAGGTGCCATGATCCAATATTGTGCCCAAGGTGGTTTGAAAATCGTAAACATGGGCCACACTATTGAGAGAAAGCTCTGATTTCAACCATTTTTTGATGCATGATAAACAGAATATGTCAAGTGATGCATGCCAGTGTTAAACTATATTTTTATTGACAGAGGTGCCTAAGCAGCGAATTAATGACACTAATGTTGTAAAGCATGCCAAAAGAGCACTCTCTGAAGTCCCAACTCAAATGCAATCATTAACCTTTCAACTTTACTCAGAGCTTGAGAGAAGATGGCTGTGTCAAAAGAAAACCAAAACAAAGTGGGGAAAAGAAGAGAAACATGACAAATAGATAAAAGAGCAAACTTCAACTTCTATGTTTTTAAAAAAAAGTGTTAGGGAGGCAGGGATAAATTCAGTGGCAGAACACTTGTCTAGTACATGCAATATGTTGGACTTACTACCTAGTACCACCAAAAAGAAATAGAAAAGAAAAGAAAAAAGTAAAGAGAAAGACTTCAGGACCAATCAGTGAGTCACGGCTACTTAACTCTTCAGAACTATGCAAATTCCATTAGTGCTTTCATGGGTAGTTTTACATCGATGTAATGATAATGTTTATTAACTTTTTGTCCACTCTCTTCCTACAATATTCCTTAAACTTTTCTTTTTTTTTCTTTTGGTTTTTTTGAGACAGGATTTCTCTGTAACTTTGGAGCCTGTCCTGGAACTCACTTTGTAGACCAGGCTGGCCTCAAACTCATAGAGATCTGCCTGTCTCTGCCTCTGCCTCCCAAGTGCTGGAATTAAAGGTTCGCACCAACACAGCCCAGCTAAACTTTCATTTTCTACATATTCTAGCATCCATTACATTTTAATACTACATGCAATAGGCATGATATATATCTATTTATGGTATCTATTTACGGATTACAGGTATTTGTGACATTTTCTCATCCCTTAGAACCTAATTTTGTCCCTTGGGGCAACATGGATCCTTAGAGAATGCTTGATATAGAGACAGTTGATATACGTAGTTAGTTATACGTAGTTATTGAAATTGTCTTGTATGCCTGGTACATGACTTAAACTAGCTCATTAAATATCCAACAAACTGTTGTGTAGGTATTTCTTTCATTTTCAGACAATGAAACTATGAAGACCACATAAAATTAACACATTTAAGATTACCCTCCTAAATAAGTAAATGACCATAATTTTGGAATGTTAGTCAAAATGAATTCAAATGGATGATTCATAAAGGAGGGAACTCCCTGTATCATTTCTGTATTCTGGGATGCATGCTATTTAATGTGTTGCTCCATGTGCAAAATATGCCTATGGATATAATAGTGACATGGATGTTATAAGTGTAGTAATTCACTTTCTGATTGGATTTTAGGCCTGCTTCACTGGAGGAAAATCATGCTAGTTACTATAAATCTGGCCAAGTATCCATATTTGGTGTGGTAGTTTGAATGAGAATGACCTTCATTGATTTATATGTTTGAATACTTAGATTACCAGTAGGTGGAGTTGTTTGGGACAGATTAGGAAGTACGGCTTTGTTGGACGAGGTGTGTCTTTGGGGATGGGCTTTGAGGTTTCAAAAGTCACATGCAATGACCAATATGTTCACTATATCTTGCCTGTGGTTTGAGATGTGTGGTCTTAGCTGTTCCTACAACCAGGCCTTCACTTTGTCATTCATAGAATCTCAAACCAAATTAAACGCTTTCTTTTGTAAGTTGGCTTGGGAATAGTGTTTTATTACAGTGATAGAAAAATAACTAATATATCTGGGAAGCCCATAGACCTTAGGAGTAAAGGTAGTACTATTATTTTGCTAAGTGGATTTAGTATCAAACTGTCTTCTAAATTTGAATTTCTATAGTGCAGCGTCAATCCTTATCAGAGAAGCTCATTTTGTGCATTGGATGGTGGCAAAATGGTGTCTTCTGGATATGACAGAATCGCTACACTCATGAGCTCACATCAGCTGTGGTTGCTTGCGCAAGGTCAAGATCAAATATACAAGATCAACACTGGAGGAGAAGGGCCCTGTGGAGTGCAGCAGGCCCTTGGAGAGGGCTTCTGATCTAGCCACCACCACCGGAGAGAAGTCGGCCCTTTTGACTGAGGTAAGCCCTTGGAGAGGGC